>OZ024913.1:61092971-61557971 GCA_964017125.1 Flabesymbios commensalis
GTCCCTCCCTTGTTTTTCCCGCGCATTTCTGTGTTGTCCGTGTGGCTTTCTGCGCGTCGTCATTTGACTAATTATGTCAAACGGCCTCTGGTGATTAATGAGAGAAGCATTCCCACGCGAAGACGCCCACGATTCTCACGGGCAATTTCGCTGAAATGTATCGATTTATTTGCGCCATTTATTCCTGGGATCACATTTACTCTGTCGGACGTTTACAGAGGTCCACGACACGAGCCTATATGTGATCCGTTTAACCCTGTCATCTTAGGTCAAGGTCATATGCTTTACTGGCCCGCATTATACATCCAGCAAACACAAGAAGTTGAACCAATGTTAGTTTAGCGTTGGTCCATCGTCTTTGATGCCGTCTAACATTAAACTAACATTGGGATAACGTGTCGTCTTCGTTAGGTCAGCTTGTAAAATTTCATAATTATAATAATGTTTAAACTTTCTGAAGACAATATACATGTATATCAAATGTCTAAATTTGTTTAGAATGATATTTTGCCCTACCGTGCATAACTGATGTTAAACGCCAATATACCCCCCTTTTTGTTTATGTTATTTTTATGAAGAAAGTGTCACCCATTATCCTAACATTCTAAATGTTCACTGTCAGCTTGACTGATGTACCGGTGTCACCATTAGTTCATCGGCCAGAAGTGGTCAACTACTCACCCACACCAACTTTTTTAAAGCTTTGATATATCCAACACATGAAATGAGATGTTACCAGTAAAAAATATGGACGAAATATATATTTTGACCGCTTATATGGGGGTACCCCCAAACCTGTCTAAAACTGGGGGGTATGGTTGGCAAACGTAAGTTCTAGCTTACCAATCTACACATGTATGCAATATACCATTTCAAAGATAAATTTTCGTTCTACTGATGTATTGCATAGTACAGAGGGTTAAACAGTTATCTCTACACATACGTTTAAACTTTTTGTTAGTACAAATAATAAAAATCGACAACAAAACAAACTAGTCAGCATGGTCAATAGAAACGACATAAAAAACATAATTATTGGCCGTATATATATCTGACCTATGTTTTCTAAACCCAGATGTGTACATCCTTAAAACTGAGTGGTATTTAGATTTGTACATGGCATTTATATTTTCAAATGAAAGAATATGGCAGACTTATTTGAAAATGTTTGTATTTATCCTGGGTTGAAATATGAAACAATGAACTGAACGCTTTTTTTGACATAATTTGTGTGTACTGAATTCGAATATATCGGATACAATTCTATATTTTGGTGTCCTTCACCTCTAAATAAGCGAAACAAAAAATGGCCGCCAACACCACATCTTTTCTACATTTATGTTGCAAATTATTGCACGATTTCTGGTTTCTGCATGATTTGGAGTTGATAAATGTATGTTCCATTTGTTTCGATCAAAATTACTATATTTGATCTGTATATTCAAAATGGTTACAACCAACACACAAATAAAAAGTTTTTTTATGCACGTGAACTATTATCATAGGCCTAAACAACATATATTTAAAGAAAATCTAAAAAATAGACAACGTAGGGGAAAGTGCCCATAGCGTACCCTGTTCCTAAAACGCACCTCTGTACGTTTTGAAGAATTGGTGTACACTTATGTCATATATTTTCGCTAGAAAGGCTATTGACGTGGTTATAAGATGTGTGCAATATGAAACGGCCACATGCGTCTGCTAGCAGAAGCACTGAGAACACCCAATTTTGGAGGAGAAACTGTGATAACTAGCAAAGGGTTATATTGATGCATGTAGTACCTATATATACCAGAAAAGGACACATTTTTCTGTTATAATTACCTACTATGGAGCGTAGTTTAATGATATCCTTTTCACAAGGTCACTTAGAATAGAATTTTTGCTTGTGCACAAACCGCACCCTGCAAAAGTTCTCAAAACGCACCGGGGGCGCGTTTTGGGGACACGAGGGGTGCGTTTTAGGCACAGTAGTATTTAATTTTAATATTCAGCTTATAGATCAAACACAACGGACTGGGTTCGTTTGTTAAACGTAATAGGTGAAAAAAGTGTCAGTCTGTTATCAAGTCTGAAGACTTATCACCCGACTTTACATTTTACCCCCTGGTCACTAAACCTGTTCATTCGTGTGCCATTTCAACTCCACGGAGAGCATACAAAACTGCAACCATTTCGGCGCATTGATTTTACTCAATTAATTGTGTTGTTGCTTTCTCATCGTCTTCTCCGTGTTCTTATTTGTTTTTGTATATATTATTGTTTTTATTGTTTTTTTTCTTTCCTCTTATCTTCTCACCTCTTTCCTTTTTTCTTCTTTTCTCTTCTGACCATGTCGATTTGTAAGTAGAGTGTGATATAATGCAACTTTACTCTTGTCTCTTCTCTTCGTTCTTTTCCCCACTCTCTTCATCTTCTATAGCTAGTCGTTTTGTTGATGTTTTTGACGTTATATTATGTTGTTTTAGGCTGTAGGTCTAGAGCGTGGTATATTATTGCACCTTAACCCTAGGCCACCCAGTACACCGTATTCCAAGCATACTCCACACAAAACGCTCCATTCAGAGCCACCACCACCCCCTACCCCCGCAAGGGCTGGCCGTGAGTATTATAATATTGTGTAGATACTCATGGAGACACATGACAAGAGTCTGACGTCTGAAGATTGTCATCTTATTATTGGCCAAGTTAGACTCAACCGGTATTAGCTGGAAGTATCTCGCTCTCATCACACTAGTCTGGCCCATAGATGAGATAATGTCACAATTCTGTGAAACTCAAATAGCCTTGACCTCCAATGTTTTCATCGAGCTAGTTAATACAATGAAATATGGAGGAGTGGTCTTATATAACATTTTTCACCGAGTTGCCATTCAAAAGGGCTTCCGGTGACGTCACTGCGTTTAACAGAATGCTGATTGCACACGTCGTTGTTGTCTGAGCATTGAGACGGCGCCCAATGATTGTTCACACAGCAGACAGGAAACATTGAACCAATGTTGTTTTAATGTTGCCCACCGTCTGCGACGCTGGACCAACATTAAAACAACATTGGATCATTGTCTCGTGTTTGCTGTGTGTGTGTGTTGTGGAATTCTCCAGTAACGCCTGGTCAATAACAAATCACATATTAAACCCATTCTCCATTATAGCATACCAGACAAAACCAGATTAGCTCCTATAAATCCCAGCATTTATAGGATACACTTTCCCTTGGGGATTCTAGTAGATTTCAGTATTGAGCGCCTTTGATGAGTTCTGGCTGGTGCGGCAAGTCAGGCGTTCACAGGATATTTATGCGGCGAGTGCTGGACCCTCCATGGTCCATATTGACCTGTGGGTCGAGAACGAATGAGCCGAAAAAGACATAAATCTTTTAATTCTTAATAATTGTTCCCATTGCAGGTAGCTACTTAGACATTTTAACACCCACACGAAAATAATGTATTATCATTATCTACGTGTATTTTCGTGTGTCTGTTAATATCAGACCGAATCCACACGAAAATGTGAGAATTTAATTGAAGTGGGTGAGTGAATGAATGTGGGAAGAAGTCTAAAATGCGGACTATGCCATATTCAACTTATTTAATGGATTCTTTAAAATGCACAGTGCACACTGACAGACACGATGACCAATATGTAGCTCAGTCGGTATTTGAACTTGCTATCTCCAAACTAAGTCCACAGCCGTAAAGGACGAAGACCAATACACTATAGTGGGCATATATATATATATAGTTAGGGACGTTTCCGTCGCCTTTGTCAGACGAGGTGGGGCGTTATGGAGGGTCTCAGAGTTGCCAAGTCAACTGATTTTCTCTATGAGGTCGGGAATGTTTTTCTTCGATTGTAACGCCGCGTAGGCCTATGTGGTACTAACTAGGTCGTGAGTGAAATGGTATGAACTGAACAATATAGTGAATTAAAATAAGATGTATTGTTATTGTGCGAAGGCCAATATTGTAGATAATAAATCACTGTTTAATTAAATAAACTTTAATGCTATTGTGAATGGCACACATAATTATTATCCGTAATTTGTATTGTTATTACATCACTAAGTCTGCAACACTCGATAATATCAAGGAATTTCCGGGCACATAGCGACTGCGCGTGCATGGCTCGGAGTTACTTGTTTCGCGGACTTCTACATTTATAACATTTACCTGATAGTCAGGGCCCATTTTTCAAAAAGAGACATTCTTAAAGTTTGTAAGGCATTTCTTAGTAGAATTTGTCATGCAGTTGTTTTCACACAATTCGAATATGCTGATTCCAAATCTGCCCCATGCCAATCGCTATTTTTATTTTTTCCCTTTCGAAATTGAAAAACAAAATGGCCGCCAAAATAGCATATAAAATCTCAATTATCATGATTATACATCATGTCTGGGTGCACAGCGAGCACACAAACTTGACTTTCGTGTTCAAAATAACATTTTTGTTTTGAGGAATTTCATGTTCTAAGACCTGGTCTACTGTCACGCAAAAAATCCAAGATGGCCGCCAATAATACAGAAAGTACCATAACGTTTTTCTAAAAGTCATAGAAAGTTGTTTTTGGTGACTAAATATAGGTTTTTAATACCAATTAATCTAGTACAATACAGTAACAACCTCTAACTTTTATATTACATGTATTTTCAGGGGGAAATCCAAGATGGCCGCCAATTATACAGCAAGTACTATAACCATTTTTCTAAATGTCGTAGGAAGTTATTTTTGGCGCTCAAATAGTTTTCTGACACAAACAAATTACACAGCATCAGAAAACTCAACTTCCATGTTGCATATAATTACGGGGAATGTAAAAAATATGATTATTTAAAAACAACACAGTATATAACTATGAGGAAATTGCACAACAATAGCATGTGTTAGTTTTATCACTGTAGCTACATAGGCTTGCTGTGTATATCTCAGATTTGCATGAATGCCATCATCTGGCATAATGATAATGCTAGAATAGTCACCCCCATCAATATATTGATCATATATTTGTGCAGCTTCGGAATTGATGTAGCGACTCCTTGATAGGGCGCCATTTCTCGTGGTCCTAATTCACACTTAATCAAACTAAATGTGATAGTTCTTCAGGTTGAACAGGAAGCTTTTACACGAGAACTAGTTGCAGTTGTCCATCAATGAAGCACCAACCACAATCTCATAGATGTTTATAATGTTGTTATCTGGCCAGAGCTGTATTTATTGCTAAACCGGATTAAAATACAACGGAAACAATGTCCACTTTTTGTGGCAGGGTTTATTGACGAAGAGGATACATTGAAATACTCCAATTGGCCTAAGTTCTAGTTCTGGATGTTTATGGATTAATTTTAATGTATTTCTGTTAGAATTGATGTGCTGGTGTTGTGGAAATGAAATGAATCGGGCTGTAGGCCACCTTTGTGTACATATAGGCTAAACTGGGCCAGGAGAACCTCTTGAGGATGGTGAGATGATTGAGATGACACTGTCCTCCAGACACAGGATTCGAAATTCGAACCCTGGCGGTCTGAGGTCAAGAACGCTACCTCTCGGTCACGGAGGCTCTCCACAATACTGTTTTTCACACGTGGATGGGGAAGAAACATTTTTTGTTTCTTTCAAACCGCCGAGACCGGGAGCCGAACCCCGAACTCTGGCGTGAAAGGCAGCGCGGTGTTAACCACTACCCCAGGGCCCCCGCCCGCTGGTGTTGTGGAAGTCATTGAGACGGTGGAATGGTACGATAAATGTCACCAGTTCTAGGTTTACATAGCTAGGCATTGCTATGATGAGAACGTTTTGAAAGCAGAATGAGCAAGTTTACATCAGTTCCTACGACTACCACATTGTCAGTATCTAACAGTTTGATTGCCGTAATAACATTTAACGTCCCATCATGTACCTCGGTATTTTTCACACCTAAATACCAGTGTTCATTGAATAGTTGAATGGCATTGTTCTTTACCAAAAATGGTGAATTTGAACATTGAACTGAAACTGTATTGCCCTCTTCCCTGATTTTGTACTTTATCCGTTATATATTCATCTGAGATAACATCGCAGTGTGCAAGAAAATGTTTTTGATGTAGGATACATGAGTCTTGCATAGATTATTAGATGATCAATGTTTGTTACAAAATAATTTAATATATATCATAAGTAATAAATACTCTGTATGAAATTTAATTAATCTACTATGTCTGGAGGATATATGGCCTAGTTATTAGGGACCTAAATATCTTCACGTCCATCATATGATTTCATCACTTTATATATGGTAAGACTTATTGTCTTTAACATTGATACCTCTTCCTGTAAAATAGGGTGATGGCTCCCATACCACTTCAAGACACAACTGAGCCGTTGGGTTATTGTATATTATGTGAGAGTGAGAGCTTATATCTGATTTGAAGCATGCATGACCAGAACCTACTGATTCCTCATACATTCTACTATATCACGACCACATCTAGAAAGTTTTTGTATTTTATGTTAAGCTTCATAAAAACATCCTGATCGTGCTACGAACGGTATCATTGCCCCAATTACCACATATTCTGCATCATATCTTGTTGCAATAGTGTACCCAATAATCTTTCGTGACTTGTTCATGACACTCTATAGCATTTAGTTGCCAAGACTAGGTTAGTTACTAACATCTTCTGAAGATGGTGTATGTTCATACTATATTTATAAAATAAATTCATCGTCAGTATTTTCAACATTACTTAGGTAGCGTGTCCTAAACCATCAATCCTATATGCCCAAAACATATATAAGTCAACTTCTGCACCAAATTACAGATTTCCGATATCGTGTAACTGTATTTTATCATAGTTATTGATGGTGATATCATCGATCTCATTCAAGTTAGGGGAGTAGAGATATGTGTAGCCTACATTACGGTTTTGTGTGGATCTCTGAGCCAATGGTTGGGACCTTATTCGTTCAATTATGTCTGAAAACTGTGTTATCAGCGCATTACCAGGCTTTTGTACGGTATCTACTATGATCAAAAATATAAAAATTAAGATGATACTATTATCATGATTATGTAAATTGTCAATCCGATTAAGAAACAAAATTTGTATGTGATGTGCACGTTTTAACCAGCACAATATACCTATAGTTACTAGAGTCATAAATTGTTACATTTAAACGACTTCTTGTCTCAATAGGAACGGAACATGTATGTGTGTCATTATTGTCATGGTTATGCAGACCACCTTGGTGAATTCACTTCATGTTTTGCTTAACTCTAGTACAGGGCTTGGGCAGGAGGGTGCCACCCGTGCCAACTCACATTTAAATTATTGATTTCTTCCTTACGGTACTGTAAAAACACGATGCAAGTGGATATCACATAGGCCACATACTAATAGGCCTAGAACGGATATATGGTGAGCGACAGGTTATCTAGTGCCGGACAGTGATCAACAATCATAATTTTTTTTTTTCAAAAGTCTAAACATTTTTACCACATGCCGGATATTACATTTGTTTCTCTCGGCTTCTAAATGTGAAATAATGACTTTATTAAATAAATCATTATTATTACACTGGACTACGATGTGTCGTTTTTGTGGCGCAGCATTTGTTTTCCCCCATAACTTTGTGAAATATTGATAATAGATGTTATCACGGCTCGGAAGTGGTTTCCCGGGTGTGAGAAACCTATATGTAGACACCAAAAACACATCTCTACGTTATTTGGAAGCAAAGTTATGGCACATTGCTTTGCAGTGACGGCCATTTTGGATTTTCTCCTCCAGCGGCAAACGCACAAGGTGTAATTCAGGGGACTTTAATTATGTTGCTCGGGTGACTTTTAATACACTGAAATGATGTTTTTATGGTCATTGTAAGCCAAGCCGTGATGTAAAGTTGTGACATTTTCACTAATGTTGGCGGCCATTTTGTTTTTGAATTTTGAATTTTGAGTAGGAAAAACACAAAATATAGCTTGGCATGGGGCAGATTTGGAATCAGCGTTCCCAAATTGTGTAAGAACAACTGCATGCCAAATTCTACTAAAAAATGCCTTACCAAGTCAGAAATTTCGAAAATGGGCCCTGACTATGAGATTATGTTTCATTTTCAAAGTACTATATAATCCTTAACGTCGTTTTACTACATCACTGTACATACTCCAGTACCATAATTATGCATTTGTATATATCTTTATGTATCTACGCTTTCCAGAGTGTCATATACGATTTGTGGATCATACATAGGCCTAGTAGTTATTTTATCTCTGCTTTTGGTGCGGGAAAATCACAAAATGATAGACCCCCTACGTTCGCATATATTGTTCAAGTAGTAATAAATTATCTGTTTTTTCTTTGCAATATCTAGTGTCTTACTATGGCAATGCCTTTTAACATGATTTTAACTCTGTTTGTGATACTATGTAAATTGTCGTGTGATTTTAGCAAATTAACCATATTGTATATACATGTACATATATTCATATTCATGTACATATCATTTTTATGACAAATAAGTCAGTAATGACTTTTCTTTATGTCAATAAATATCTATCTATCTATATACTATAGTGGACATGAGAAGATTGTTGACGGCCGGTGTAAATAATGAATAATATGTGGAAATGTCTATGTCGTGACTGATAAGTGTTAAAATAACGTGTATGACTGCAGAGGTTTTATCAGTCTAATTATATGCTTCTTAAAGACTATATAGCTCTTAATATTATGTTTTATGTGCACTACAAACATGTAATTTGTAAACTTGTATGTGAGTCTTAGTTTCTACGCTTTCCAGAGTGTCTTTTTCGCTATCATGTTTAATAACATATTATATACAGATATAGTAGCTATTTTATCTCTGGTGTTGATGCGAGGAACGTATATGTCATATATGTCATATATCATGAAAATGCTCTTTGCTGTTCAACTTTATTTTAGTTAAGTTATAATTGCATAATTTAAACATCGTGTGCTTGTTTAAATAAATAAATGGCAAGCCTGATTTTAAGTGAGTGTATGTCCCACATATCATGCATATCATGTCGATTTACACATGTGATTTTACAGAACTAACCATGCTAACCATGCTGTACATGTAGTATGTACATAACCATTTTTTATGACGAATAAGTCAGTGATGACTTGTAATTATGTCAATAAAACTCATCTATCTCTTCTAAAACGAGGTCAACGAGGTATAATATATTTCAATATATATTTTCAACTACGTGCAGTATCTTTTTAATATTGATTTTCTGAATATGCGAAACAATATTTTTTCAATACTGCCTTTCTTACAAGGGCCGTATCCAGAGGGGGGAAGGTTGGGTGTCCGAAACCCCCCCCTCCCCTGAATATCCCGACAATGCCTCATTTTATTAATTTCCTGCGGGGGTCGTGCCCCCAGACCCCCAAATTTGACATGTAACCCCCCCCCCCCATTTGTCTTAGTCTAGATACGGCCCTGCTTACTATGTACGGTGTATTTTCTCAATGTTAATTTTCTGACTTAGTACAATAATTGTATCATGTATAAGCCCTACCGTGTATTTTTTAAATGCTTTTGACTGTGTGATGTAGGCCTACTATTAATTAAAATGTTAAATGTTTGATTTTTTACATCATGTAAATTGGCATAGTGTAATTTTCTAATTTTGATTCCTGACCATGTATAGTGTATTCTTTTTATTTTTATCAGGTTTAGCAAAAAAAATGTTTTCCGCATTTAAAGCGTAGGCTTAACTCTTACAACCGACACGGCACATGATAAATACACCCACAAGCGTACACGCCATCCGTTATGTTACCATGGCAACCATTCATTTCTAGGCGTGTTGATCCCGTTAGTGGCCATAAGGAGTATCGGGGTTGAGTTCCTGGGAAGGAACACGGACAGCTATTGACGGAATATTGCCTGGTAGGCCGAGGTACAGCGAAGACAGGCTGAGGAGGGGCTGTGGCCGAGTCAAACACGCAGCCTTCTCTAAATGTATAGGATTTCTGGATAAGCCTATAATCCCCGGCAACACGAGACTTTGGACCAATGATGGTTTGATGTTGGGCTAGCGTCTGCGACGCTGGCCTAACATTTAAAAAAATCATTGTTTTGATGTATCGCATTTGCTGGGATTTTAACGGTTTACCAGCAAACACGAGACATTCACCCAATGCCGGCTTAACTGTGAACCAATGTCGCAGACGGTGGGCAAGCGTTCTGTTCTCTGGAGTATCGAATTCGATGCAGAGCTAGATATGAGTGAGTGATTTCCCCATAGTAAGTCCAGCTAACCCACACGCTGGACCAGAGATATTTCATTTGGTTGATAACCACTCATAACCATGATAACAGCATATCACCCTCTCTAGACTTGTCATGCAGATACTTTTTCTAACATGGTGTCATGCGTGATACTCTTTCTAACATGTTGTCCTGCATTCTAATGAGCCGTCATCAAACGCGTATGACGACCAGTAATTCAGATGTTGGCCCAGCGTCTACGACGCTAGACCAACATCAAACCAACATTCGGTTCAACGACTTGTGTTTACTGGGGGTCAACATGGCCAGTTTGTGGACGTGAGGTGCTTGGATCATCGGGTGTGGCGGTTTGGAAAGCGGGTTGACAATCCCCACTCTCCACATCTCAGCCCTTAGTGGACATAACAGAGTAATGATAACAGATCTGGCCACCGGAAACACGCACGCAAATCAAACTGGACCCCGTAGTTCGATTTTGTGACGGTTGGGAATGTTTCCCAGTGGATTAGCTTTGTGCATGGGTGAGGCTCGGGTGCAGATGTGGGAGCACGAGAGCAAGGGGAATAGAGGTGGAGTTCAACAGAGTGTACATAGTGAAGACACGCAGGGTCAAGGCTGCTGGGCGAGTGCCTCTGTCAGCGAATCATGGAACTGGAAAAATTCACTGCTGATAAGGCTCTACTAATCCACGGAATGGAAAGTTAACATAACCCTCTGGCCGGTGTGGATATGCAAACGACCCAAGTAGCCTACCTTTATGTTTTCCCTGATTTTTTTTTCTCTATGTAAATTATTCAGATCAGCTGGTAAATATTTTCCATAAAACGTTTTTTTGTACAAAAATATAAGGATATTAAAAAAATTGAAATATCTATTAATTCACATAATTTTCAAATTAATTTCTACTACTTTAAAGAATGAAAGATCAAGCTAAATATGCTAAATAACATCCTTTGCCATTTTTACATTATTTTGATCATTAATATAGGCCTACTTGCAAATTAATTGATATTATACAATGTCCATTCAGCTCACAATGTATCTACTTCTTCCTTGAAACATGTTAACATGGCCACTGACGACTGACATGAACAGAAAAATCCTAGTGTAAAGTTGTTAATGTGGTCAGCTCTTTCACAAATATTCTCAAAACTTACTAGGTTGCACAGATGATTTGGACAGCAGAAAGTTACAAAACGATGCCCAATATCATAGATTTCCGAAAAAAGAAATACACATGGACAAATAATAAAGCACTAAATGTGATGTCATTCACTAGTATAAAAGTAGGTTCCAGTATTTTTACAATTGGGCGGCGAAATTGCGTGGGAGAGGAGGGTTGATAAGGTTGACCACCATAACATTTTTTGTATTTCCTATCCATTCTTGATTCCAGTGTAATCAGGTGAACAGACCGCCATATGTCTTCATAATTAACGGCACAGGCTCGATTAGCTTATCGCTGTACCGCTGGATATCATAACATTTTCCCTCTAATAGTACATCATTGTTGAATTTGTTAACCCTTTAACTACTCTGGCATTTACCTAATTTTCCCTTCACATTGGCTGAAAACGTCAGCGCTTGTAGCGACGTATGTTTTTCTTTTACATAAATAAATTTATTTAAAAAAGAGATTATGACGCATGTATAATATGCGACATGGGTACTTAAAGGGTCAAAGTATCGACATCGTAGATAATAATCCAGCATTAACCCAACATATTGTGTTTACTGACAAAAGGGGGAGGAGAATTGTGTCATATTCATCGGACGCGTGTTGATATTCAACCCCTGAAGATGAAAGGGACGTAACTACGTTAACCGTCTCATTCATATTCTGAAAAAATGAAAAAAAACCTGGTTACATCCTGGGGATGGGCCTACGGTCCCCTACCCTTTGATTACAACAAGCAGATTCTCAGCGTTAATTTGTTATACTTCACTCGTAATCAATCATATGAGGTCATTATCATTCTCCTTGAGATGAGAATTGCTTCAGCAATTCACATCGCAAGGAGAATGAAAATGAGAATAAATTAGGTGGTTGTTGAGAGGGCTGGGTGGCAGATACGACCCTTTAATAGCAAGGATATATTTTATTGTAACTCACCCATTCCTGCTCGTCCGGATCCTTTTCGACCACGTTTAGCTTCTGTTTGTTGTCTTGGTAGAGAGTCACCCAAACCATCTCGTCTGCTGACTTATTCAAACTAACGTGTACCAGGAGACACGGGTAGCTAGACTGACAGTTAGAACCACATCTAAAAGACAATGGTATGCACAGACAGAGAGGCCGTGGATAGCGCATTATCACGGTTATTGCAACACACTAAAACACGAAGCCCTCAGCCACTTCAAGGGATGTTATATTTAAGTGCACACCAAGCTCTGAGTGAACACTGTATCATAGCTATTACATGAACGGGTAATATTTTTTAATTAGATCCCAATGAAGCACCACTGAATTTATGTATAAATACAAGCTAATTGGTATGGCCATGGCTCATCTCATTGAAAATCCTCACATTATCCCTACTTTCTCTCATTTCAATTAGAAAAGTAAATATGCTTTTAACATTTCTAATGGAAATGAGATAACGTTCAGATAATGTCAATTTTAGGACTTATTTCACTGATCCAAGACCCAACATATCATCAGCTAACGCCGTTAAATATGCGAACAGTAAAACACGAGACTGCATTCTCTGAAGAGACGAGATTCCTCGTTAGTTATAGCAGCCTTGACTTGATTCAGCAATCATAGTTAGAAAACTAAATCTACCTAGTTTTTTTAATAAGAACAAAGAATCATTTTTTTTCAATCTCTACTATTCTACAATATCACAAGCCTACTTTCTAAAAAAGACGATATTCTATTATTTACTAAGATAAACGAGGTCAGCTGCCAGATCAACCCCGTCTCAGTAAACACTATACAGTCTAAACTCATTACTGTAACTTGAGCCTCTCGTTGCAAAAAAAGAATTCCCATTTCTTCACAGGACTAGATACAGCTGATCTGTCCAGCATCGGTAAAGAATAGAGTAAGAAGGACGAATGAAGTTGATCTGCTCTGTCCCAATAAATGATAAAGTAAGCATTATTTACTAATACAGCAATAGCTGTATTGTCATTTCTTTAAAGCCAGGACGGAAAATGCATTCATTTTGGCAACATATTTTGTTTTGAGACCTGCTTGATCTTTTCTCAGAATAGAACAAAGATTCTACACATCTTTCTCTTCAGCATGATAGCTCAAGATGAGATGGTTTCATCCAAATGAATGTACTTAGCTTAACAAATGGCTTACCTGCAGATGAACTGTGTGGTATAGAAGCTACTCTCTACTCTGCATGTAGTTTGCTTGTATCGGTTAGCTTTCAGGTAGGGCTTGAGGTAGGCAAATCCACAAACTACAAGTACAGATACTCCCACTAATATCCAGAGTGTCAGAGCCACGCACATACACGCTTTAGACGGGCACTTGGACATGATCCCGCCTAAACGGTTCTGATGTAGAGACAGCCTGGCGAGCTTGGTATCACCACACCAGGAAGCACCTCTTAGAAGCGGCGTCTCTCCAATCACGGTGTGTCACGAGATATAGCATTCTGCCGCAGCCGGCTCCTAATATGGCTCGAACGTATTTGATGGGTGTTATCAAGCAAGAATAGAGATGTCCTAATTGCCTTTCGGCAACATTTATATATTTTGCATTACCATAATATTCAATATTTACTTAGGCTGGTCATATTATATACGCAGAATTATTCTCATAAAAGTCACAGCCTTATGCTTCATATTTTTGGTTTCTATAATTAATAATTTCTAAAACGCAATCAACAATGTAGGCCCACGGAAAGACATGAAGATATCACAGTAAGCGGAAGAACCAACACTTGAAACCATCAGGTATTAAGGAGATCGATGCATGTGTTTGTCGCCAGTTGTCGCTAATTAGGAGACCTCTGCATCAGGATATTTGTATGTGTATCCCTGATTAATTTGTATACCATTTACACTACACAATACTCATGATTTATAGCTTTTTCAGCTACCAGTGATGATATAGAGCCGTAAATAACATCTATACTGCTATTGTAGATTTCATTAATGGTGATATAAGCACAAAGATGAGTTTTCATTTCGATCCACGTATTTTCTCTGATTAACTCAGAATGATTGATTGCGTCAACATCACCACAATAGCGTCATCAATATGATGAGATGTCCACCTCTCCCTCACTCTGCCTGACCATGCTGATTTGCCTATCACAACCTGAAACGTGTGTGCACAATCCTCCTTGATGATGTATTCTTGATGGTACTTAGATCATTAATTGTGTCACGCGTAGAAAACTATCTACAATAATAAAAAATATATGGAGTAAAGTAATAAAATAAACGTATACGAAACACATGTATAACGGCACGCACAACCACCCAGCTACCCACCACGACTTTGCCCACACGCACACGGTTATATATGCAGATATATACCTACGAGAGAAGTTAAATGTGTTTGCTAAAAAATGTGTTATCTCATTATCTGTCAGCTATCACTTCTTTAATCTGGGGTCCGCCACTGACTCGTAATAGCGAACAGGTGAAGCATACGTGAGACAAGACGTAACTTACAGTGCTATGATGTATTTCTAATAGACGAGATATACATGATATAGGCCTATGCTAAATTAATAATGTACATGTGAATATTGTCTATACAAAACTATGCAGCTCCCTTAAACCATCCACGGCTCAAGTGACGATTGTTAGATAATCGCAGATATAATATATACTCGCATACCATGCATACGTCTGATCAAAATATATAATTATCGTCGCTAAAGATATACATATTAGCATGATTAATTTTGAAATAAAACTGTTATATTTTGATATAATTCGCTTCATGTTGATGTATATAATAAGGCTTAGGCCTGATAAAAGTTTAGTTCTGCACAGCATACATGTAATTTAAACATCATCGACTATGTCCTTGACCTCTGATTATTCATTTGCGAAAATTATACAGATCTCTGTGTATCATTTCATTTTTAAACCCTTAATGTTGATGTTAATACCACTTCTTAAGTGATGCATTGCGCTTGATTGGTCTTTTATTTGAAAAAGAAATTGCTCACGTCTAAAACTATACGATGTATAGCCAGCTATTAAATTAGGCCTATGTCTCTAATATAAATCATTCAATCACATAATACCTATCTGCGGCACATGGTAATAAAATATTTAAATATGGTTGTTATTATTATTATTATAACGAATATTACTTGTACAGAATATACTGTTCCGTCCGGCTGGGTGGCAAATCTACAGTGTCTGTTATTCCTATGGTGGCTATAAGCGTTGTCAATCTTGCATGTCATGCAAACAGTTGAGTATACACAGCAGATTGTGATTTCATATCCTGCAGACTAGCCGGTACAAATAAAAATCCATTAATTGTCCTGTATTCCATCACTAGCATATTTCGGCTAGACACAGTGCTAAATAGTATAATCTCATGGTGTATGAGTGTGGTGACGTCACTTGAGTGCCAGTGAAGGACGCTGGTTTGACCTTATCTAGTCGTTTTTGTCAGTATTGTGTCTGCGGTATGTAGCAGGCGGTAGAAGACAAGCTAACAGCAGCAGCGGCTGAAGCAAGAGCTTACTGCCGTATTGATGGCTTTAAGCTTGGTCTGTACTCGTCTGAGGCGTCAATACTGCCTGCTGCAGGCAATGGCACTGCAGGGCCCAAGTACATACCGCCTGTCAGCCAACCAGCCAGTCAACATCAGGCGGCGACAATCAACAGTCACTCAGCTGTGGCCACGAGCAGGTCAGATGGTTTGTCTCCATATAGACAGGTGTATAAATCACCCTGATGCCAGACAACAGCGCCAAGCCACCACAGAACTTCCTCCGGCACATAGCTTTCGCAATTGTCTTGCCAGCGACGGAGATTATGGTCCATCATTGTGACACCGCTGAGCCAATGTGGTGTGTCAGCTGGAGCTAATGTACACATGTATTTTTCTTGTAGACAATATAGGGCCTAAGCAATGCTAAAAGCATAGACATAACCAGATGGCATATAACACGAATGGCCAAAAGAGAATCGACCAGACAGATATGTGTAACAACAAAAACGCATTGCACTAGCCTAGGACCTCGCGTGGAACAACAATAATAATCAGAAATAACCTAAATGGCCAACAATGATTAATAAGTAGGATTACGTACACGAATAATGCGATAATATAATCAGACAACAAAATGCAGCAATGGAGTTAATAGGCCGCAATTTATTTGAAGATCACATCTAGTAATGCCTGCTGAAGTCACATTGAGTTACAACAAATATCAGATATCTCAACCCCAAATATGTCTTGAAATAAAAATATAAAGTAGGCTAATTTAAAATACACCAACAACAATCTGCGGGGAATAATGGGGTATTGTTTATCAAAACATCATATGTCTCAGCACAATGATGCACAATAATTGCCAGCCAAAAAACACAAAGGGGCACAGTCATAAGCAAGAAGAAAAACCCCTCAAAGATGGATAACAATTAGGCCCCTACCAGATAGAAAAAAACAGCTACCAACAAGAAGGACACACGAAGGCGGAACAATGACCAGACAGAAAAAAATATAAATTGTATGCAATGCAGAAAAACAAAAGGAGGAAAAATAATGGCCAGGGAGAGAAAACACATGAAAGCACAAACATTATGAGACAGAAAAAAACCAAGTATAAACAACAATGGCAATACAGAAGAAAACAAAAGTATGCCAAACGATGGCCAAAGAGAACAAAACAAAATGAGGCAAAACAATGACCAGGGAGAAAAAACACTTGGAGGCAGACACAAAAACACAAGTATACTAAACAATGACCAGACACACAAAAATAACAAGCACAAAAACACATGCAGCCACAACAATGACCGGACAAAAAAAACACATATGCATAGCAGTGGCAAGATAGAAAAAAGAGGTAATACAATGGCCAGACATAAAAAAAGAGGCAAAATAATGGCCAGACAGAAAAAAACCCACACAAGTATGCACAACAGTGGCCAGGCAGGAATAACAGAAGAATGCACAACATTGGCCATAGAAAATCCCCACAAGGATGCACAACAATGCCCAGACAAAACGGAGGACAAATTCATTCATTCATTCATGCATCCATTCATTTATTCATCCAATTCATTCATTCATTCATTCATTCATTCATTCATTCATTCATTCATTCATTCATTCATTCATTCATTCATTCATTCATTCATTCATTCATTCATTCATTCATTCATTCATTGGGGAGTGGGAATAATAGCTGTTCGTTCTTGAATTGTATCGTATTGATGCATTTTAATTAAACAAAACTGATAATACCTTAAATTCTCGAAATATTTACTTTTAATGTTTTTTGTTAGATCAACACAGCAGATCAACACTATGTTAATTTCATAAGGGAATTTTGATAATTTATTTTGCATTGTTTCCAATGTGATTCTATTTTTCGAAGTATTTTTAAGTCTCCACCCATTATGTGGTGGTGGAGACTTATTGTTTTTGCTGAGTCCGCCCGCCGCCGCATTTAGTTTCTGCTCTCACTGGAAAACCACTTTTTTAATATAGCTATACACCCCTGCCCGGATTATTTCGAAATATTTGCAGTGTGCATATTGGCCCTAAGAAATTTGCCCAGTATTTTTTTATTGCGTTTTACAGCTTCCTCAACAAAATCCAAGATGGCCATAAAAATCCTATGTCACTCTCTAGAGCTTGAACTGCTTCATAGATTTGTATTATGCTTACCCTGAGAACCTTACCCTGGTCGTGTGCTGATAAGTTTTTGGTGTGATTATGATAAAAAAAACTTATATTTTTTTACGTTTTAGAATTTTAGCTGATATTTCAGTTTTGCTCATTTTGGCTATTATCAAATTTAGTAATATAGTTATACAGCTCAAATGTTATCTTTTGGTTATGCTCACTGGCCCTGAGAAAATTGTCAGGATAATTGTTTTTCTTTTTTCAATTTTTTCAACAAAATTCAGGATGGCCGACGAATCAGGTGTTACTCTCAAGAGCTTGAACTGCTTCACCGATTTGTTTCAAGGAAGCAACTTATCCTTGGCATATGTTGATTAGACTTTGGTGTGATTCTGACATCACATTTTTACGTGGTTTATATAAAAAATTGGTGACAGTACTGTATTTCTCTATAATTAATGTGTTTTCGTTGCTAAATTTATGTGGGGCGGGTGGAGACGCAAACTTTGCCTCTCAGGCAAATCTAGTTTCCAGAATAATTTTAAGGGTTTTTAGCTGTTATTAATCTTGTAAACATAACAGTTCGAATGTGCGCACAAGAAGGACAGATTTATTCCGTGTGTTATAGGCCTACTGATTACTGTCACTGATATAATTGCTAGTTATATGCTATTGAAATATATCATATGGCTAATATTTTTTGGTGTAGCTGATCGATAAATTGGTACTGGTTTAATGTATTATATCGCCTATCTTAAGCAGATTTAATTATTTAACTAATGGTTCAGAATCTGACACGTACTTACAGCTATTTTTCTGACTATTCTTTATTGTAGCTTGACAATCCCCCATAGAAGTATACGATATAGTGTATGTGAGGCAAAGTTATACTGGAATATATATTTAGTAATATTTTTTTTTTATTTACTTCATTCATCGTACATTTTTGGAAAAGTTGCCTATAGATATTGACCTTTCTCGGCTATTGTTTGATGTCACTGTGAATTGCAAGTGTTTTGTGTCCCAATTCCACCGATTTTCAGTGGCGATTCCAGGGAGTTTGGTTTGATGTATTGGGGAGGGGGGAGGGGTCGTTTAGGGGGGTTTGGTTTGATGTATAAGAGGGGGTGTGGAGCCTCAAAGGCACTGCTGGTGCTGTGCTTGTTGAATGTTGAGCCAGCTTCACAGACTAGGGATCATATATGCTGTTTTTGTTGGGAATGGACTAGTAGTCTAGGAGCCAAGTATCAAAAAGCTGCTAGTTTTTTAACTCGCTTGACCCAAAAAGTGGCAAGGGTCTGATATGTGCATATCACAGGAAAATATCCCTCGAACATTAATAGGGTGGGTGTAGAAGTTGATCGTGGCAGCAAAGTTTTTAAAATGAGGGATGTTCAAGGGTACTCTCGAGCCACAACGACTGTACATTTTTAACCCCAGGTTATTAAAACCCCAAACCACAATTGCTATGAACAATTTTTAAATCACTGTCGTCCATATTTCTCTTTTATTAAAGATAAGATGACAAATTATTAGAGTTTCAATTTTTTTCACAAAACATAAATCCACCTTCAGAGCGCTGGTAGTCAATATTAAAAAAACAATTAGCACAGTTCGTAGAATGTAATTTGGTCTTTTCCTGTACATTTCTATGATTATAATTATGCTAATGTCTGTTGACTTCATTTGGTGCATCGGCCATCTGGTAGCACTATATTAAATTAGAAAAATTCTACCTTGCTGTGTGAAGGACTTATGAGGTTAAAAGAGCGGATGGGGTACTCTCAGAAGTTACATTTTTTCGACCCCTGTAATAACATAATCATCATTATTATGGTTATAAACAATTTTATTACCACTCTGGTCACATTTTGTCATTGGATATATTCAGGATGAAACAGATGTGAGGTTTGGAGTTTTTTCATTAAATGTAAACCCACCCTTAGGGCACTGAATGTCAATATTTCAAAAAATATTTCAAAAAGATTATGAACATGTTAATGTCTGCTGACCTCATTTGATAATACTGTTATCTGGTACCACTATGTCAAATTATAAAAATAACACCTTGTTGCATTAAGGACTTATGAGGTCAAAAGTCCAGATGGGGTACTCTCACTAGTTACATTTTGTCGACCCCTTGTAATAACAAAGTTGTCTTTCTTATACTTATAAACCGCTTTATTTCCACTTTTGCCACATTTTGTCATTGAATATATTCCGGACTAAACATATCTGAACCTTAATTTTTTTTCAGAAAACGTAGACCCACCCTTAGAGCGCTGAAAGTCATTATTTAAAAAAAGTATAAACATAGTTAGTAGTATGCACACGTTTCAATTTACTGTACATCTGTATGATTATGAGCATGATAATGTCTGCTGACCTCATATGATAAATCTGCCAAAAGTCCGGATGAGGTATTCCTGGGTATATTTTTTGGACCACTTTGTATTAACAAAATCTTATTTTTCATAATTATAAACAGCTTTATTACCACTGTTGCCACATTGTGTCACTGAATACATTCTGAACGAAACATATATACAGTTTTGATATTTTTGACTAAATAAACCTAACCTTAGAGGTCAACAGGTGCTGTTTTTTTTTAATATTTTCACTGTTCACCAAGACGTAACATTTCCGACTTTTATTTGAACTAGTCCTATGATAACCTCCCTAGGGATAAAATGGGAACTAGACGATTTTGAGGACATAATTATATATTTTTTTTAGTATAATATTACGACAGGTAAAAGTAATAAAGTTAATTTGTATTTTCAGCCAATTTGTAAATATTAAATCAAATTTTAACAACACCTAGAAGCGTATCTGGTGCAGCCATAATTGTGTTTGTCACAATGCCATCAGCCATGTAGCTTCGTTTCTCAGAAATGTGTTGTCTTCACATGATCATTTTTTTCTCAGACAATGCAAAACAAATTGATAACTATAAAAATAAAAAATCTATTATTACAATGGGTCGACAAAATGTAACTAGTGAAAGTACCCCATCCGGACCTTTGACCTCATAAGTCCTTCATGCAACAACTTATGGGTTGTCAAATGGGACATAGTGGTACCAGATGAGTGATGGACCAAAATGAGGTAAGCATACATTTGCAAGCTCATAACCATGCAAATTTACAAGAAGCGGAAAAGTTACATCTGGAGAACAAAACTACTTTTAATTTGGAATATTGACTTTCAGCGCGTGAAATATTTTAAAACTTTAGTAATATGTCATTCTGTATGTAATAAAAACAAAATAGGATTTATAATGATTTGAAGATTGTTTAGTACCTTTGAGTTTTGAGTTTTAAATTTCCTGGTGTTTTAAAAAATGCAGTATTTTGGCTCGAGGGTACCCTTGAACATCCCTCATTTCTGGGACTTTGCTGCCACAGTAAAGTTCTACACCCACCCTAATGATGTCCTGGGGATATTTTCCTGTCATAATAACATCTCAGACCTTTGCCACTTTTTGGGTCAAGCGAAGTGACACGTTACAGGACTTGACTCCCAGACTATAGTGTTTATGCCTGTCAAACCAACGGCATGGATAACTAATAAAAAAAATGTATGGAGACACAATTTAAACTAATACTTTTTAATTAAAAAAACGCTACTACGTATAGACATATGTGTGTTACGATAATAACTTATCGAGCAGATCAATGTATGATAACAGGCCAATCAGGGCAATGGTATCGCGGTTATAGCGCAGTGCCATCCATGGGTAGTTTTCCTGCATGCGTGTTATTCTACCCAGCTTTACAAGGAGGAACGTTTGCCTCATGCAGTGACCACACAGTCTCCGGTAAGATCTTGTTCGCTTTGAACAATGTTTTTTGTCTTAGCATACATGTATGATCTAAGGTATGGTAGAACATGGTAATGTAGGCTTAGCATAGGGATCTGAATTAGCCTATAATCGTAGTACATTTTTTTCTCCGATTTATCAATAAATTCGCAAAATTGTAGTCAATTAAGTAGGCTATTTCAAAAGTTAGACCATTTGATATGTAAAGTAATCCGGGGCTTAAAAATGAGTCTCAGTTTAATCAAATTTTTTAGTTAAAAGAGGGACATCAATTTACTGCATATGAGGACTTCAATTTACTACATGGCATAATAACTGAAAGTTATGAAAACCGGTTACGAACCGACCTAGAAATCGGGTAATATTATGAGCTACATTTGAATGTAAAGGCGAGTAAATATGATAAAAAAAAAATGTCACCTCATCATATTTAACACTACAAACGTTTCATATTTTGACTCCAGCGACTCTCATAAAAGCCACACCAAATTTAGTTTTAAAAGCTTAATGAAAATTCAGTCATCATACAAAGTTTATACAAAGTTATGAGCTCTTAATTTTTCGTTGAGGTATGATATCTACGACGCTGGCCCACCATTACATTATTATATTATTAAGGCAACACTGGGTGAATGTATTTGCTGGGCATAACGCAGGCAGCTGTCACTTTTTGTTTGTAGGCTGTCTATCATATTGATTAATGGCTATATTCGGACATGATTCATGTGACGTGCAAAGACACGCATGAGTGACTCGGAATAACCATGCTTAGTCCTGTGTCGCTGTTGGAAGATTAATAGAGGAATGTATGGGGAGAAAACCCACCAAGGTGTAGCATGAGAAAAGACATGCAGTATCAGGGGTGAGTAAATTATAATCCATGGATTTGGCTATTTTTGAAATAAAATGTTTGTATAAATGGATCGAAATTATTATTCTGCTCAGAGATCGTTGAGGGGGCTTGGTCTTCTCAACTCATGAACCGGAGCTTAGCAGACCCGGCACATTGAGGTTGCAATTCTGCCAAAGCCGAAATAATTATGGTATAAAGTAAGCGGGTATATACTGCCTTTTGGCTTTCCAGGGCATGGCGGCATGTGCAATAACATGTATCACAGCAATTTGCCCACGTGGGTCGATCGTTCTCCCAATATACATAACAGCCAGATCGCCAGATCGATCCCAATAATCTAATTTAACCCATGGATATATAGTCTACACTAAAAATATAAAATTGTATTATTTCGGCACTTGTTTCCATTATGATGTCTAACGTTTAAATTTATTAAAATAAATGTCATATTTTTCTGTCTGGCCATTTTTGTCCACAACTTTGAATTCCTGATATGTATGTCTAACAAAGTGCGACGTTGCTGACTTTTGGATCTATTTTGAAAATCCTTAAAGGCCTATCTAATGCCTGAATTAATAGTATATTGTCACCTTGTTTGACAGGATCGTATAGGCTATGCCACTAATGTTAAAGCTATACATTCGCGTAAAATGTATGGATTCAATATCACACCTTAAGCAATATAATGTTGGGAGCTAGGTAAAAACACTTTTATCACCTGTAATTTATACAATATGAATACAATAGGTGTGTTTACCATCATCCATATTAAAATAACATGTCCCATTTTAAGATGGCGATATTTCTAGCTGACTGTTTTGACTAGTTGTCATTTTATTCACCTATATATTCCAGCTAGCCATGTGTTTATGGATTTACAGGCCTATGCACAGGACAGATTTATTTATTATAAATGGTGCCAATCTAGAATATACTAAAACAATTATAATCGCAATGTGAATGATGCTGTATTGGCGTATACAGACAGACAGACAGATATTTTTTTGACAGAAATAAAAGTCATTACAGACTTATTTGTCATAGTAATAAGAGATATATATGTACATGTATATACAAGAATGTTAGTTTGTTAAAATCATATGACAATATACATGGTATGACAAACAACTAAAATCATGTTAAGTGGCATTGTCATAATAAAAACTGGATATTTTGGTAATATAAATGGCTACTTCCTAAAAAAAAATAAGGGCATTGCCAAGATAACATGGGGGTCTATCATGTATATCTATCTTAAAAGAACAGAAATTAAAATAAATCATAGGAATAAAAAGTCTAAACTATCGGATAAAACTAATTCATGAAAGGGATGTATTCAAATTATTATTCATGTTTGGCTATTCTGTTAAGTGTAAAACTTTGTAAATTTAATGTTCTTCACAACCCATCTAGCTCCCAACATAATAGCCTCAGGTGTAATATTGAACATTTTAGCTTTAAAAGCCAGATACCAAAGAACTTACTTTATACCAACAAGTGACGAATAATTCATTTGACTTTGATAAAGCCGATTTAGCCACAATTAAACAATATTATGCACACATGGTGCAGAGTTGACATGATAATTTGGTCATACTGGATTTTCACATCGGAATCCAGTGTTTCATCTAGGATTCAGTAGGGGAATGGCGCCACCTATCATTTGGAGGCACCTTATCAATCACGCCGGGCACCCAGTTGACCCGGGTAGGCATTTTCAACACCAGCCCCCTAAATTAAGGGTACAAACAGAATCAGTGTAAACATCGCCAGTTATTATTATTATGTACACAGACCGTTATTAGGTATTGCATTATATGGGTGTGAACAAATGAAATGAAATGAATCGGGCTTCAGGCCACCTTTGTGCACATATAGGCTAAACTGGGCCAGGAAAACCTCCTGAGGATGGTGAGATGATTGAGATGCCACTGTCCTCCAGACACAGGATTCGAAATTCGAGCCCTGGTGGTCTGAGTTAGATAAAACACTGGAATCACATGTTATGCCGATTACATACTATTAGATAACCATGTTTCTATTAATGATAAAGAATTACAACATCACTATAAAACTATCATATTATAAAACACATTGTATCTAGCCAATGTAAGGCTACCTTGTCCCCGGACATGACCGTGAATGCAATTATAAGTGGAAATTGCCTGGCTTAGGAGTGATTTGAAATTATTTTTAAGTTCAAATATAAGTACATGCCCTTATTAGTGAAAACTAAGGGCACCCCTATCACCAGTGACTCTGTCACTCCTCATTCACTCATTCCGATACTTTAAACCATCCTGTCATCAACGTAAAGTTATATTTTTATGTTTGATAATTCACATTCAAACTAAACATGTATATAATATCAAAAAAATTTTATATGCATAAAGAAAATAACAATTTAGCTTGAATGACTCCTTGTGTGGAGCACACAATTACGTCACCAGACACGCGCTCATTCACGCAGAACGGTATATGTTTTGATAACAATGAAAAAGAGTGCCCTTTTCGTCTTCAGACCCCTATATTATGTTTACAGCTATGACAATACGTCAGCTGTGACGATAGTGATGTCAATAGTTTATCATGGGCCAGTATTATAGATGGCAATATTTCCGATTTATATGGTGATAATAATCACGAAGCTACGGGCTACTATTAGTGGTGCAAAATAATAAAATCTCTGTATTTTATATGCTCAAGATCATTTCATGTTCGAATATAACAGGGGTGTCCAAAAAAATTGACGTAGCAAAAGTTAAGTAGCCAGTAGCAAAATATATGAACCGCAAAATTGCGCGATGCACCATTAAGGCACTAAATTCGCAAAAGTAGGCAATAAATTCGCAAAAAATGCGAACTGCGACATCCCCTGATATAAGTGTATGCACTTATATTCTAATACGTACCAAATGCATTTTCAAATTTTGTCTATTGTGATACATGTCATCTTTACTCAATCCTGTAATATGTAATCGGTACACTACTAAATATTTATAATGTATGTTTTTATTTCCGTGATGATGACCAGAATAAGGAATATATAATATTATGTATATATAATTCCTCTGAGTTTTTGCTTCAGGTTGTTGTGTTAATGTTTTAATTATTCCATCATGGCGGATGCATTATCACCAATGATGGAAAGTATTGAGCTGTCGACTGCAGGAGAGCATACATTTACACAAGACAATGTGCGACCAACACATTTCCCATTTGATTGTCTTGTCTTGAGTGACGAAGACAGCGAGCATTACAGCAGGCATGTTTCAATTGAAATATCAGAGAGGATAGAGAGGGAAGGATTGAAAGTTAAGTACAGAGAACGTGATGGCTTGGCCGGGGAGAACAAATTGTCATTTCTAAGTTCTAGTCTATGTGAAGTGGATACTGTCATCTGCATCATCACTCAAGGCACCACGAAGCGATATGATGGCGACATAGGATTGGTATTGAAACATCCAGATAAGAAGTGGATTATCCCTATACTACACGGAGTAAAAGAGGCAGCTGTTACAACATCTGCACTTAAATCACTACTGAGCATCAACTATTCAGAAACCACAACCAATTCTCACTATATGTCCAACATCATCAATACACTGAAGAGACCACGTTTAGGTATGTGATTTTAACATATTCCTTGAATTGCATAATTTCAGATAAAGTCGGTCTTCTCGCTTATGTGATTTTATTAATTCCACATCAGTGTGGTGATGTTATTATATTATTATATTGATATTTAACTTGATGTATACTTTTTAGGTAGTGGTCTCAGAGAAACTTACAGTAGAATACTTCCTAAAGATTGTTCAACATTCTCTCGCACGGACATCCCAGAGCTGAGCGATGCTGTCAAAATATTTGTGCCTCCAAAATGCAGCGCTGAGCAATTTAGTAATCATAAAAAAGTACGCAGTTCGCAAATAGAAAGTGAGAGCGATATATATAAACTAATTGGGAAGCTGAAAGCGGGCAGTATCCTAATGACTGCAGCTCCAGCTGGCCATGGTAAATCTACTCTTTGTGGTCGTCTGACAGCAGATTGGAGAGATGGACACCCCGGATTACAGAGATTTGATCACGTCTACCTTATGGTCATGAGAAATGTACACAATGAAAGGGCAACACTTGAAAACATCATTTGCAATGACTTAAAGTTGTTAGACTCATCACTCGAGGGACAAGTTAGACGTTCCTTGAAGTTTCAGTTTTCATTGATTATAATTGAAGGTTACGATGAAATACTAGACACAGAAAGGGAAGGTTCCACAATAAATCAATTGCTGACTGGAAAACACGGGTTTCGGGCTATTGTTTTGGTCAGTACAAGACCTCACTACAGGCAAGAAATAGCCACATTAGCAGGTGGTAGTTACATCTACCTACCACTTGGTAAACTTGATGATCAAGGTATGAATCAGTATTGCTCTGACTTTTTCGAGGGTGATAGTCAAAAAGCCTCCATCACAGACTTGATTGTAAACTCATCGTTCATAAGTGAAGATTTAATCCGTATTCCAATGTTTCTGGCACTCACCTGCGTCATGTACAAAACCCATAACTTGTCAGATATTCAATCTACTCTGAGCTCTATGGGATCCGTGTTGGCCACGTTCTGGTGCATGTTGATGGGAATGAAAGAAGAGAAAGACCGTAAACAGACGATGGTCGTCATCTATAAATCACTGAGTGACAGAAATATGCATAATGATACAAGACGCGTTCTACGGCTAGTTGCAAAACTAAGTTATAAATGCCTACTAAACAACCGATATACATTTTCTGCGTCTTTACTACACGATTGGTATCTCACTATAGAAGATATGGACAAATTAGGACCAGTCGATATATTCGGGGATAAGGCAGAATTTTTGCATCTTCTTTTTCAAGAGTGTGTAGCTGGATATCACATAGCTTCGGACAAGAATGCCGTGCAGACAATATTGAGTAAGAAAGGAAAAACTTCAGATATTGAAAAATGGTTGTCTCCATTTGAAAACGCTCTTGTTTTTTCTGTAGGTATGGAACCATCAATACTCACAGAAGTGGCTAAGGTGATCAGTATTATGACTGTGCGTGAGGCAGGTAGTGGGTTATGTAACATGGATTTATCATACATCGTCAGATTATTAGACGAGTGCTCCAGTGAAGATATACAAAAAACATTCTTGGACATTTTTATTCAAAGTAACGTACATTCAGTGCCGAATCATGAACCAACTTCAACGTCAACACAAGGTTATCTGACCATATTGAAATTGCTTGGGAAATTGAAATGTTTTCAGCTTTTAAAACGTGTATATGGAAAACATATATACAGCAAAAATCACAGGACCGTACTTAGTTTACTTGGTAAAAAGCGCAGTCTTGTAATAAGTGATCCATTTCTCATGGCATGCTTGCCTGGTAGGCCTATAGACCTTGATGACACAGACACATTGGAAATCAAGAAATGTACCTTGTCGCTCCTTGATGTTACTTCAGAATGGCAGGTCAGTCGAAAAATTAGTACATAAAATTAAATAATATCATCTTACCATATACATATAAAGTCTAATGCTTGACATGTTTTTATAGACCAAAAAATCAATTATATTAATCGCATTTTTAATCACGTCACTCTTGGAATTCTCACTCCACATTCAAAAAGAGTGCACAATACAATATATCTGACATGTCTTGTGTATTTTATTCAGTTGCCAGACAAGATTTCAAACCTGACATATCTGAATTTAACATCCATCAACGGAGACGTTCAGGATATTTTAAACCTGATATTTGCTCTTAACATCAAACCATGCTGTCGTGTGACTTTGAAGAACTGTCACGTCACGTCAAATAAGAGTCTAACATACTTGAATCAAGTGAACACTCTTTTCATTATTGGATCCACATTTACTTGTGAAGCTTTGGTCGCCACTGTGGGTTATCTTAAAGTGAAAAATCTTTGTCTTGATAGTGCTATTATTCGCATTATACCAAATTACATTCAAAACATGTCACCATCGCTGCAACTGAATGGTCTTAGAATGACAAATATGCGCATTAGTACGTACGGATTTCTATGCCTTGTGAGGCTTTTCAATGTACGATATGTGCTCTTAGATAGATTTAAATTTCTAAATGGAGAAAACATAATAATTGACAGCCCGTTGTTGTTTCTCTCAATGGAAAATATGACGATCTCCTTGCGATCGCTGACCGTTATCATTCGTTGTTTGCAACCCCAACATATTGAACTCTCGGCCTGTCCTGTGACATTGACGCAAGAGGATGTACCATCAATTGAGACACTAGTTGGGCTGTCACAGGTGAATATTTTCGACCAGTTTCAAATATACATACTATATACATTATATAAATATTTTTCAAATTATACGTTTATACTTCAATAATGAGTTTTCTTTTTTTTTAGAAATGCAATGCAACATTTTCAAAAGTGATAGCTGGATTAGAAGACATTTATATTAACAATGCGAATATTTCAGAAGAATCTTTGCATATGATGTTGAAGTCGCTTAAGGAACACACACCTAATGGTGATCTGACGCGATGTAAAATTACAATAAAGCAGTGTCAAATATTGAGCAATTCATCTGGGGAAAATTGTGTATTCACTACAGTGGCGGTAAAAAAAATGGCCATCATTGGAGGGTTGTTAAGTGCTTCAATTTTACAGAAAATAGACACAGAAGCTTTTGAATTGGAGGATTGTGTATTAGAGAGTGGTAGTCATATGAAAACAAAGTCATCTGTATGGGAATTAAATAATAAAGTTGCAAATAGGGGTTCACAAAAAAATCATACAACAATGATTGCTGAAAACACAAATGAAAACGTGGAGTTGATTCTGGAGGCTGAGCAATGTGTGAAAGAGGTCAGCAACAAAAATCGTGGAGATCAACAGAACCATGCAATTGAATCACTCCCATTATTGAAGCCAACACAGCAGGTTTGGTGTCGTCACTTGTCTCAATGATAATTTTAGATTATGAATATTTATAGCATAAAATTACATTATAATAAAAAAATCCTTCTTTGAAATCGAACAGTGATGACATATTCGCAATAATAAATTCAATAATAGCAACAGAGAAAAAAAATTGTTGGGTATGGAAAGTACACTAATGAAACGTGCAAAATTGTTAATCTTAATTTTTGAACAGGACACAAGTGGTGTTACATGTCCATAAGATGTGGATGAGTCGTTTGAAGATACCGATGATGTGCACTAACTCTACTAAACTTTATGATTTTTTAATTAAAAACAAAACAACTTTTTTCAAATCTTACGAAATCAGTTCTGCCTATTAGTATTAAATATATAGAGATAGATATTAAGATATCTTCATACGCCATGTGTATATTTTCTAATATGCTTAGTTTAATCTGGGCAAGTGGAGGGCTATCATTATTTGGCACCATGTATAATTAAATGTATCTTCTTCATACAGGAAATACCAGGAAGAATACAATCAACGAAAGTCACATTCAAACACGTTCAGTTGCCAGTTATTGTTCTGCGACAACTATTTCATAGCATATGTGGTCGAGCACTTGTGTGTCACTTCCTGCTGGAAAATATCAAATTTACTGCTGCTGCAGCTAACAGCGATCTTGTTGGACCCACAGACTCTGGGCTGATTCAACTCAATACTTTAATGTTTAAAAACTTAACAATCACTTTAAGTGAGTTAGTGATCTTGATAAACGGAGTTCAGATCACTGAGCTGACACTAGACACACTTTCTGTTGAGGAGGACTCGGAAATGAAATCCGAAAAGATTATAATTAACTCGACAATTGGTACACTGGTAAGTGAATCTTAACATGTAATTTTGTTTTCGTGTATTATCACGATATGTACTTATCTTTTGACAGACAAAAAACATCACAGCATAAAATGTGAACCTAATCAATCGATATAAGCGCCTAATTGAGATGCATAGGCCCAGTAAATATGTAAATAGAATTGGAAATATATAGGAAATGTGTGTATGAAATAACATTTATTTTGTCACAGTAGTTTGTACACCATTTGTATCTTCTTTGCTGTACTATTGCAGAAGGTATTGAATTCCAAAAGTGAAGCATGGCTGAGACATCTGTGCTTACCATATGTGAAATTTGTTAATTTAAACAAACGGATACCGATAGATACCACAGCTTGCTCACTCACAACATACCGTGCTAATGTATCGAAATTTCAAGATGAAATTGAGAATGGTACATTGTTAACGCTTGAAGAATTCTCTGATATATTCCCTTGTGCCAAGAGGTCCAAGTTCAGCAAAGACAGGTAATACTTTACTTGCATTTAGTGAACAGCCATCTTTATCAATATAGTAAAGAAATACAATTTGTTGGTACATCGTTAGAAACATGAAAACAATATTTGAGAAAAAATCATCACCACAAAATTTATAGCAGAAAATTTGTTTTGACTTGTTTCAGAGGAAGATCGGGCATTAGAAGCATAAAATCCGAGCTGCGTGGATGGCTAGTTTGCGAATACACATGTTTTGGAATGACTATAATTGCAGACGTATTATGTCTTGCTATGGGAATTTGGATAGTCGTAATGATTGTAAAAAAGATGATTGAAAATTCAGAGGAATAGCATCAAGGAAGATGTTAACGAGCCTAACTAATGTATATTTGGACCGATTTTCCTATTCATCTCAATAAAACTATTCACCGTTTCGTTATTAGCTGAGCCAATTAAATAAATAACAGGCATTGGCGTAAGTAGTAGTCTATGTATTAGTAAAAATGTTTGTTTTAGCGGTCTACACTGGAAAATTAAAAACAAATATAAGAATGGCTTATTAGTAATTTGAGAATTAAAGCTATTGTCCACTCTAATGCCTGTGTAGTTTATATAAATTACCGGTATGTATATATTCACGAGGAAGTGTTTCTGGGTATGCCCTCGTTCCGTTAGTGGCTCACTACTTTTATAGATACCCAAGCAATAATAATATAACAAACTTAATTATAGGCTGTAATTTTCAGATGATTTGCCAAAATAAAGGTACCACATATCGGGTGCTATAAATTAATAAATAATAAACTTGAGTGCGACATACATTTATTTTCATATAGGGTCTTGAGACTTGTTATAGTCTTGAGGAACATGATAGTATATTATAATTATAGAGAAAGCAGTTTTAAAGGAGGATATATAGTCATGATAATCCTTATATATTTTAGTGATGTGGTGAAGTGTCATGTACATCCTTTAGAGTCACATATCATATCAAATAATGAGAGTTCCTCAGGCAAAATTATTTGGCATTCCGGCAAGCAAAAACAGTTATTTGTCGACTTATCTGAACATGGGATTTTTTTAACCTGAACTGGCATACATTAGCATGCATACATCCCCAAATTTCCCCCAAATCTACCACCGCTGATATGAAAGTTATTGGAATAAATGACAAAACAATACCAGTTGGAAATCACGATACAACAAATGACCAAGCAAACGACCCCCCCCCCCCTCCCCGCAACGTAGTTAAAATCAGTAAACCACAATAATCACAGACTTACTGGGAGCTGGTTAGGTGAGAGACTTCGTGAAAAAATACTTGTGTAGGCCTATATGTGAAGCGTGGTGCAGCTATAGAGGGCATACAGAACAAATCAGTACGCTGTCACAGTAACCGCCTACTCTTTCTTTGTGGTAAAAAAATCACTAGGACAGACAATACTAGCCAGTGAAAAGCTAATGCACACAGCTCTATCTCTAAATCATGCAGCCGAGATAATAATAATATTAAATAATAATAATAGAACACTTATAAAGCGCCTAAATCCGTCCTAGGGACGTTCATGGGCGCGTGACAGTTTGCTAAATTATACCAGATGTATCTGATGATAAATTCGTTAAAATTAGCTAAAACGATTTTATAGACAAAATAGGCAATGATTATTTTACTATGATAAACAGGGCAAAATAGGCTTATGGTAGTAGTACTGTAGTAAACAGACATGTGTCACCGACTTTTTCTAAAAATAAAGTCAGAATATACAAATATTATTTTTTTAAATCATGTAATTATATATTTGAAATAATAAAATTATGCAATTATATATTTGAAATAATAAAATTATATTTGTATCATATTTATGTTGTTATTTTGTTCGCACCAACAATACATGTAATAGGACGAAAGTAACTATGGTCGAAGTTCCTTGCCTATTCTAACTCCCGTCTGGGCGACGGTACATAAATAACTCGTAATTGACTCGATGATGATTATTGATGCTTTATTGATATAACTTCAACTACGCTGTGCACATTATCTCAGATGGACCTCAGGATGGTGATGGAATGTTGAACGCTGCGACAGCCTCGTGGCTGATCCAGCGGTAGCGGGTGAAGACGACCACCCGCTCCGCTGGTTGAATCACAAGTGGCTTGGCGGAGCGTGCCTAGTGGCTGAGCGGCGTCGTCGGTACCGCCCGCCAGGAGGTGCAGCTCCTCGTCAAGTGCTGACCCCTGGTGAACAAAACCAAAGCGGTCCCCACATTACCCCCGGGCTAAGTGACAACGTTGAACCTAGCTAACTTGTGGGTAAAGTTTCATCAGGCCCATCCAAGCAGTGCACCAAAACAACATTAATACAAAAATAGCTGAGTGCGAAAAATACAGGGTGGGTGGGTGGCACCACGTGCGAAGCATAAAAAATATTAAAAGTCCGTTCCCATCCTCATAACACCAGTGCTCAGAAATTATGCTGCTGCGACGTGTATCGTCCAACCCTATTCATATTTAATTAATACAATCGTATTTTAAATCGTTTACATAATATGCTTGGCAAATTACTTATGTAAATTACATTTAAAAATAGTATATTTAGTACATTGCATGTGATACAATGTAATATTAGTGCGATGCGTGTGACTGGTCCTGCAATTTTAGCGCTGATATAGCGAGAACCAGCAACACGAATCGAGCATGTGTGTGGATATGTCGTCCAACACATGCTGAAATATGATAACGATTTAAAGTCGCAGTGCGTGATCGTTAAAAAGGCAGTATATGTAATACTGTAGCGAACGTCGCTCGTGTGGTTGCTTTTTTAAATAATAGGTCAAGACTTAGTTTATGTGGTTGCTTGGTGACAACAATATGCTTAAATGAAGCTGCGATTACGTTTCAACGTCTAAGTTTGTTCTGTTTATCGATAGCTTTTTAATGCAATTTAAAGGTGTGGTCAACTGTCAAAATTCGCGGGACATGGGTCCCCCAGAAGGCAATAGTGCCTGTGGCTAGGCCAAATCCCTATTCCATAATAATACTAAATATGCGTTTCATACCCAAAGCCTCATTAAGAGCAAGTTCTCAAATCACAGCAAGTTCATATATATACTTGAGCGACATCTATGAGTTTATAATTCTAAGCTCTTGGCCCTTACTCCTACTTGGACGCTGGCTTGCAAACAAACTGACTGTATTACTGCCGGGATGTTGAAACTGCTTGACCCAAACTTGTATTGTCATGCCCAGTAAACAGAAAACATTTGTATGACTTTATGCAATGTTGGACCAACGTCGAATTTTTCGCTGTTTTAATGCGAAAACCTCTGTTCAGATAACCTTACTAGCTAACCTCACTGGCATATTAATATTTGTGACCTACGATCACCACAGACCTTGAAAAATCCCCTACTTAAAAAAACAAACTATCTTTTCTGGCTCAAAATTTATGGTTATTTTGTTGCTCAGTGAAAGCAATATGCGTGTAGATCTGACTGAAGAGTGTAGTGTAGAAGGTTGCGAATTCATCTCGACGTCAGGGGTCACTAATAATAGGACGAAGTAACTGGGGTCGAAGTTCCTTGCCTATTCTAACTCCCGTCTGGGCGACGGTACATAAATAACTCGTAATTGACTCAATGATGATTAGTGATGCTTCATTGATATAACCTTAACTACGCTGTGCACTGTCTCAGATGGACCCCAGGATGGTGATGGAATGTCGAACGCGGCGACAGGCTCGTGGCTGATCCAGCGGGAGCGGGTGAAGACGACCACCCGCTCCTCTGGTTGAATCACAAGTGGCTGGGTGGAGCGTGCCTCGTGGCTGAGCGGCGTCGTCGGTACCGCCCGCCAGGGGGTGCAGCTCCTCGTCAAGTGCTGACCCCTGGCAAACGAAACTGAAGCGGTCCCCACACATGTACTAAAATAAAAACATTACAGTAAGAATTAGATCCTCGATTCCAACACAGCTTGGAGGGGGGTGGGGGAGCTGCTCCGAAACTCTGCAATATTCGAAGTTCCGTCATATTTCTTTAAAAAAAAGATGTTAATGTTTGTTCGCCAGTGATGTAATATGATGGCTTCCATAAGAGTCTAATCTAGGCTGAACCACAGACAATAAGGTCTTGGATGACGATCGCAGTATCCGTGATGGAGTATGTATATGCAATAAATCTGCAAGATATTGCGGATCAGTGCCATGCATAGCGCGAAAAGTCAATACATTTATTTTGAAAATAATCCTTTTTTCTAGAGGCAGCCAATGCAGATTTCGCAGCGCTGGTGTGATAGAGTCAAACTTGCGAGTGCGTGTGATCAGTCTAGCGGCTGATTTTCGGATTTTTTTAAGATGACCGATGGTAGATGTTGGCAAACCATAGGGAAGAGAATTTCCATTGTCGAGTCTAGAGGTTAGAAAAAGCATGTACCAGCTGCTTGGCGGCATCCTATGTGATGTATTTTCAAATGTCACTGATTCGTTCAGGATGCTGGAAACATGAACGCCTGATATCATTGATGTGTTCTTCAAAGTTCATGTGTTGATCAAACACTATTCCCAAATTTCTTGCACTTGTGCTTGATAGAACGTTGTCATGCAAGATTGAACAAGTCCTAAATGTAATGTAAATCTGTGTATCATCTGCATATAGCTGAATCTTCAGGATGTATTTACGGGCAATGTCAGCAATAGGCAGTGTATAAATTGTAAATAATTTTGGACCAAGTACCGAGCCTTGTGGAACACCATACAATACATCAACAGGAGATGTCAATGTTTAATTAATAACAACCGACTGCTTTCTTCCTTTAGGATATGATTCGAACCATTTCAGTGCAACGCCGCCCACACCAAGTCTCTTGCTTAATCGCGACAGCATGATGTTGTGATCAATTGTATCAAACGCAGCGCTGAGCTCAAGTAATACCAGCGCTACGGCCTTCTGTTCATCCACAGCCCTCAAGATGTTATTATGCCCATGCAATAGTGCTGTCTCAGTACTATGCCTCGGCCTATAGGCAAATTGCATGGGCTCTGCGAGATTGTTCTCATTCATATGAGTAGATAGGCGTGATGCCACAACTCGTTCAATGATTTTTGATAGATAGGCCTATGTCAGGTTGGATATAGGTCTGAAATTTTTCAGTAAATTGCGATCCATACCCGACTTTTCAAGCAAGGGTTTAACCATTGCATGTTTCATCTCATCCGGAAAAACACCAGATTCGAGAGACATATCAGTGATGACAGGCAACAGAAAATCCAGCCATGTTGGAACCAGATCCGACGAGCAAGATTTTGATGCAGACTTCCTGATAATTTTCCGAATTTCGCTAATGGTTGCTGGGGTGAAATAAATCATGGAGGCACTGGAGTCTTTCTCGACATGCTTAGATATTATCTCTGGTGATTTGGAGGAATTTAAATCTAGATTTTTACGAATTTTAGAAATTTCGTCATGGTAGCCTTAACAGTTACAATACCGCTGGGATAACCCCGATCTGAATGACAAAATCGATAACTACAACCCATTCCTGAAATTCAAGGCCGACAATTGACGGAATAAAAGCGTAGATGAAGACCTGAAGAAGTGGAACACCATTTCACTGTTGTTATTTGACCCTACTTTATGTTTTATTTGTATGATTTTTCTAAGTTTGTATGTACAAATCATGTAGTCTGTTGATATTATTACATGATATTTGTTATCATTTTAGTGAGATGTAATTGAAAGCACATATTGTAAACAACAAGAGAACTTGGACATCTCAAGGAGAAGTGTAGCAGCTGATGGGGCAACGTGGGACAGTTTCGTGTATCTCTTTAGTACCATCGATACTTGAAATAAAGGAAATTGTATACAGATACAATTGGGTACAAACAGGGTATGAACATATTTAAACAATGAATATCCAGTAGATGAAGAAGTGCGATTGTTACGAAAAGTGGGATGTCGTGTCCCAGCTCTCCCCATGTCTAACATGTAGACCCATTTCTCCCCATGCCTACTACATTTATAACACACTCACTTACTCAATAATCACAATAGTAAACAACATTTAACGAAGAAGGTATACCCCAATCACAGTAAATATGAGGTAGGCCTACTGTGCATTTTCAACTTGCACATTACCATAGAGGCAGAAAAAAACTTTTTATAGTACAAATCTAAGTTCTGTTATTGTAGGCCTATAATAAAGCTGCCTGTAATTTGATTCTGGGAAATTATGTGGTAAAAGCAACTAAGGGCCACAGAAAAGGTTTCTTACAAGTTGATTGGCTGAAGACAATGGACGTTATCAAAGGTGTCCCATTTCCCCCTTGTCCAGTTCTTTCAGTCCTCCCCTACACACAAAACAAGTGAATGCATTGATTGTCTGGTGTGGATAACTATCAAACAAAAGTACAGGCTTACCAATTTGAAGCAAAATGTTATGATCGATATTGTTTATAAATATCACCACGCGAATCTTGTCAGACTGTGGAAGGAGAAGTACATTATACACTCGAATCTGATATAGTCTACTTCTTGTCATGCAATGTATTGTGGATATATTAACTCAAGAACTTAACTATTCAATCAAAGATAAATATGGATGAGGTAAGTAATATTTACGGAGAAAACATGTTAGATGCAATGGTAGGTTATGAGAGGATATAGTGATAAAGGGGATTTTTAACAGCAGAGGACGGGGGCGGAGTGTAGTTGACTGCTTTACCAATTCCACGGAATGTGCTAAACCTTATAGGGCCTATAATTGATTTCCAAAATACATCGAATCCGATCATAGACCCATTACCTTTACATTGGAAGTCTTCTGGCATTTTACAAATGAGAAATCAAAACCATCTAATACAGATGTAGACTACCACGGGCCGTTACACAAAAACGTATGGTATCCGGGGAAACAAAGCAAATACCATCAGCACACTGCATAGTAAAAAATGCCTAGAAATAATTTAAAATTTAGCATGTGATTTGTCTGAAAAAACTCATATGTAACTTAACTCATGTAACGTAGGCTTAGTTTGTTATTGTGTGGCGACATGAACATTAATTCAATTTTGCAAGGGAGGAAAATATATTACTTTTGGGAATTCTCTTTGCTAAAACAATCACTACTATACGTTCAGCAAATGCAAACAATTTATGTTCCAAAAACTGCACCCACTAATGAAAAACCTGTCAACGACGAAAATTTAAGCTGGCGACTTGCCAAAAATAACATTTTTATGGCATTCTTGTGGTCAATTTTTTCTTGTCTATGCTATGCATGGATAGCTATACATTTTCTAAAATGGCTATGCATAAATTAAATGATGAAACCAGTTAAGGTCACTACAAACGAGAACACTGCTGAGGTCACATGATTCTTTAAGTGGTGGGCTTTGCACACCATGCTCACGCGATTCACAACTTCAAGTGAGTGAAAATTATTCAGATTTGACAAAACGATTTTGAAATCTTGTTGATTTTCTTTGTATCTTTTATTCTTACTCACAACGTTATATTTGAAAGCGTACTTACGAGAGCTTTCGAACAGAGACTCCATTCTTGTTCACTCTGACGTCACTAGTCAAAGCTAGTATAGAGAGTTGGTCGTCAGCGACTGGGATATCAGGAGGTGGTTGTAGATCAAGTTGTAGCGTCCGTCATTGCGATTGAGATTGCTCTTCCTGATGTGTATCTGGATGGCGTCTCTCACTCCTCGCTCGAACCAATTGTCAAATTTATCCAGGATTTGGACAATGTTCCAATCCACAGTATGGTGTGTGGACTGTGCATACAATCCCACTGGACATGTGGTGCAGCTGGGGCGGCGATGTTCTGCCAGACGTACGTTGTCCATAGATACGTTCCGTCTCCCCAACATAAGCAGGACATCCTTCACATAAAGTATACCGTGCCACTCTGCTTCTGCTTGTCCAACTTATCCTTGAGATTTACAAGTTGTTGCCTCAGGGTGTTGATGGGCTTAAAGTGCAAAGTGACACCTTCCTGGTTAAATATGCGGCGCAAGGTCTCCGAGAGGTACATCTTATGTGTGGTACAGTGACACTCTCTTTATGTGTTATTGGGTTGTCACGCCGTGTAGCACGTTGTTGAGATTAATCGCTGCTTGCTGATGAGGTGGAATTGCCAGTCGGAGTACATGCAGTTACAGTGGAGACCCGGTATCGGACCGCCTCACAAAGCGGACCATCCCGGAATACGGACCACCTTTTTTCAGTCCCAAATATTTCCCCATTCACATAATGTATTATCAGATTCAGAAAGCGGACCGACCCGCGATTCGGGACAGGGACCACCCTTTTTCAGTCCCAAATCATAAAAGGACTCGAAAAAGGGACCAGCAAAAAATAAATAATTCACACTTTTACAGTTATATATGCATCAATTAAGGGACCAGCTGCGGCTGGATTCACTAATGGGACCAGCTGTAGCTGGATCCACTAAGGGACCAGCACTGGCATAATTTACTGGCATAATTTACATAATTTAATTCACTAGCCCTGGTTGGATCTAATAAAGGGACCAGATCTGGTTGAATCCACTGAGCTCAGATTGGATCACGCAAAAGGATTAGCGCTGATGAGATAAAGCATACAATGTTAATGCAACATTTAAACATTGTCATCATTGCAAATTGCAAGCAGTCGCCTTATCAAGTCATGTCCCTTCCTTAAGTCACGCCTCTTCGGTTAGTTGATTATCAACGGTGTAGTGTTTTAGCTCCTACGACCGTCTTTGTTTGTTAATACAGCTCAAAATTATTCACAGAGCGCGAACTCACGATGACAGCTTAGTGTGAAAGTGTATGTTGCTAACATAAAACAACACAATTTAAGTTGACTCCTTATATTTAATAATTTGTTCAATTATAGGAAGTTATATTAGCACTGTAAGTATTGTAGAAATAATTGAGCTACAAGGTTGAGCTACAACCACAAGGTTGAACAAAGGCGCTGTTGATTTACGACCAGCTGACAAAAACATTCGGCGTGCAACAACCCTTTAATTACGCAGGATATGTAAGGGCTATGTGTGTCGAATACAGATAGGCCTAGCGTATAAATAGATACAGAAATAGGAAACAATTAATACAAGCGATACAAACAAACAAATTATCATATTTATAACATGATCATAATTCGAGAAGATTATAATTCGCTAGGCTGTTTTTGATCAGCTTGACTTGTCATATATGACTGGCCCTAGCGTACAGAAGGATTATCACGTATTTTTACACGAGAAAGTATAAATTATATCCATTTAATGGACTGTAAGTTACATAGGGTTATTCACGGCTGATCGATTTCCCGCTCACAGCTGCATGGCCTGATCACCCTAAACAAACGATACTATCACACTAACTAGGAACGTAATGAAAGAAATATTTTTTTACTCCAAGGAGTCCAAGTTGATCATAATGACCCCGTGTACTAAAATTAGAAGCGTGACATCTAATTAGAACACTGCTAATTAATATCACATTTGTCAATACAGCTAGATAAATGTCACTGTGGGACTTTGGGTGTCATAGGGTTATTCACGGCTGAGCGATTTTCATTTTACAGACTTTTTACAGAAATAAATATATGTATAAGATTTTTCCATATAAATTTTTATATGCTTTTAATACAACTTTTTTTAATTGTTTTTTTAAAATTATATCATGACGTCATATTCAATACATTAGTTTAATAATCGATTTTGATATCAACACGTAACAAGGCATATCTATGAACAGACTCTAGGCCTAGTATCTCTCCATTCATAATTGGCTGGTTTCACAAATCGGACCGATTCCAAAATGTGACCACTTTCAGTCAGTCCCATGGGTGGTCCGATTTCCGGTACTCCACTGTACTTAATACTTATCTGAGGTTTTCACATTCTTAATGTGTAGGCCTATGTATCATTAGCCCATACAAATTCAATTTGGTGCATAAATTGTCATTAATAGTCAGGTTTATAAGCGCATTAAAGCATGTGAATTGACGAAATTTCAACTACTGGCCCGATAACTGGGAGTAGATACTGCTTTTTTGATGATTTTAGGGGATGAACATAGGATGATCGACTGAGCAGCAAACCTTGGCGGGTCTACTCGGGCAGTCGTTCTAGAGCTAGTCTCATGTTAGGGCTGATTGACTGACCAACTTAAATATATTTAACCGTAATCCTTGACTTTCAATTCCGTTATGAAAGCAAGAGCGTTTTTGAAAATCTACATCCAGTTGTTGGGCCTGTAGTTTAAATTTTGTTGAAACTGAACCTCAAATCGTTATGAAAGCCAGGACATTATAGACAAACTACACCCGGTTGTTGGGCCTGTAATTTAAATTTCGTGGAAACCGTACTTCAAATTCGTTACGAAAGCCAGGACACCTTAGACAACCTACACCCAGCTAACTGCTGGGCATACATGTAGCTTCCCGCACAAGATTCGTTGTGAAAGCCAAGCCATTTTTGAAGACCTACACCCAGTAGTTGCGCCTGTAGCTTAAATTACGTGTAAGCCTCAGGGACCTTCTTCCCCACCAACAAATTAAGACTCAGTAAATTTAGGGCAGCTCCCTTAAATTGGCAGTTGATCAGAGCTTTTCTCTTCCTTCTGTTCACCACGGGGGCTCGGGTTGCAACCTTAAGTAGTCGCTGGGGCGTAGGGGAGCTGATTGTATGAGGCCTGGTGATATCTGAAGTAAGGAATATCTAACATAGATGATCAGGAATCTGATTAGGGACGCACCATTAGACATCTGGGGTGGTGGGGGGCCAGAAGCTATATGAAAAAAGTTTGTCGCCATAAAAGTCGGAGAAAAACTTTGTTGAAAATATGGGCAGAATTTTTTTCAACGGAATTGATAAAAAAATGTTGTCCGTAATAAATCAGTAAATGGTAATGTACAGAATAGGGAAGGCATACGACAAAATCTGATATTTCAACATAAAACAAATGTTTGTCTGAAGTCCATAATATTTATCATACAAAAAACAGACACATAAAATGGGGAAAAATTGTTTATTAAAAATAAACATAAAAATAAACAACTACAAATAAAAAGGGCTTTACTTCAAATGTTGTTAAAGATTCATACAGCTCCAAAACGGACATGCGTGACGTCACGTGTAGGCCTACTGCAGTAGCATATATAGAGTGCAGGGCTGTAGGCATACAGTAACCTACTGTAGCCTACAGGGTGACGGCATTAATATCATCAACTAAACTGATTACAAGATACTACTTAAATGATACATTGACCCAGTGCAGTTTTAATGTTGGACCAGCGTCGCAGCATTGAACAAACATTGGACAAATGTACTATGCTTAAGAGAACGTCCACCTGCCCAGCAAACACAACACATTTGTATAACATTTATACAACGTCGGCCCAACGTTTTCGACGTTGGTCCAACATTGTATAAAGTTTTGTGTTCACTGGGATGTCAATACAAGCTTGAGGTCAACCAGTTTCGATATCCCTGCAGTAATACAGTCAGTTTGTTTGCAATCCAGCGACCAAGTAGAGGCCAGGGCAAAGGGCTTTGAATTATTAACTCATAGATGTCGCTGAAGTATATATGAAGTTGCTGTGATTTGAGAAATTGCTCTTAATGAGGCTTTGGGTATGAAACGCCTATTTAGTATTATTATGGAATAGGGCCCGGGCCTACCCACGGGCACTATTGCATTCCGGGGGACCCTTGTCCCGCGATTTTTGACAGTTGACCACACCTTTAATGTAAACGTGGTTGTAACAGAGTGAAGCCCTAAGACCAAAATAGGTATAAATTTGAAAACAAAGGAGTCGAGGTCATAGAGTTTCACAAAATTCTGCTAGCTGTCGAACGTATGCTGAAACCGTCCTGTGAGCTAGGCACAGCCTCGAGATATCGATCTAATGCCAGCAACCCCAGTGCTGGCCTGGCAACATAGCGACCTCGAGACAACGTCTCGCAAGACGGAGCAGACTCAACCCGCGGGAACCATTCTGCTGGTGGCCACCTCACGCTCCCACAAATCTACGAGAAGACGATATGCTGAAGCCACCGCGAGATCACGCCTCACACATTCTGCGTGGCCCTGGTGCGTGGTACATCTGATAGCTTATAAGTTTCTCCGTTCGAAATTCTAGCAAATAATGAAGCATTGGTAGGGCGAAAAGCAGCTTAGAAATAATTAGGCTACGACGCCTTAATCACACTCTCAGGGTTCCACTTGCTCATAACAAATGACATTTGTCGAAAGGCCCAGGGCCAGGCAGTCTGGTTACAGGGCTAGCTAACCCAAACAAACATACACAAACAGAGCAGAAAAAATAGTGAGTTAGTCTGTTAGATCTAATTAGCAAAACACATGAAAGAAGAGAATTCCCAGCTCTGATCTCCGAAAAATCAATATGATACCACAGACTAGGCCTAGGGGGTCTTCTCTCTTTTGTAACGACTTTTGTATCGACTATTAACGTTACCGAACTCGCTGACTGGGTCTCCGTCTGAGCGATAATGGAAGTTTGAACTGTTCAGTTTTAGTCTGTTGTCATGCATGCATGGGCGATAATATAGATATGGGCCTAGAATTAACTAACGTTACCTTTTAATCCTTATCCTGCTAAGTTCATTTATTTGAATTTTTAACCACTTAAGTGGTTGAAAATTACTCATATTTGTTTAATTTGAGACCATATATTTACGAATTTTGATATTGTTGATATTTAGGCTAAATAGTCAACATTGTCAACCGGTTGACAAGCTCCCTATTGAGAAAACAGGCGAGGCACCAGTATGATGTCTGCACACCCTCATCTGACTGTCTAGTGGTGTACAATCATTTGTGATGCTGAGAAAATGTATAGCCGCCACCGTTAATAAGTTTTGAAGGTCGTGTCAGGAAAATATTAACAATTGAAAATTCGAATCGAGCTGGTATGAACAGTATAAACGTTGGCCATTTTGTTTGAATTTCAGACTGGGGTCTATAAACAACATCCAGCTCCCCGTCTGAAAACGAAGTGCCAGACAGTAGCCTAGCTAAGATTTCAGCCCTGTGTCAACCACGAGAGTGCATTCGTGGTTATATACAGTGGGGTTCACATGTGAATTACAGGCTCGGAAGGAGATGGCGGGTTGGGCCTTCCTTGAAGGCCTGCACTGTAGTGGCAGTGAATTCTAGTCTATGAGTGTTCGTAGGAAGTATCTGTATTTGTATGTGTCTGTTGATGTGCTGAGTTGTCTGTATCAGTAGCTATTTTCGTTTATGTTTGAGGTGTGGCGTGTAGTTCTGAGGAGTATTTGTAAATATGGTGGGATAGGGATGGAAATTTTCCAATGGCAAATTTTGTAGGAAAGTACTAGTCTACTTTGTAGATGACTAACCGAAAGAGAGGGACATTTAGTTGTTTTTAGTAAGAAGGGAACGCTTGTGTGGTGTGAATAGTCATGATGGACCCATCTTACTGCATAGTTTTGTATTTTGTTAATGTTGCCGTGTGTGGATCCCAGATGGCTGATGCATAATCAAGCTGGGGTCTGACTAGTGTTTCGTATGCCTGCGATTTTACAGTTGTATAGGCTTGTTTAATGTTACTTATCAACATGTTTAGTATCTTCTGTGCTTTGTTGGTTGTGTTCTGTATGTATGTTGTCCATCTGAGGTCTGACTGTAGTTCATGGTTTTGGTGAAAAACACCAGTACTGGGCCATTACCTTATTGCCATGAACGGTACGGTACAAACATTACATGCCAGTGAAAAACATTATACCGGCCATCATCAGAATGTTTGTTGGGTAGGGGGCGTCTGTTGTCAAATATGATAGACACCTGGTTATAAATAATATGATACTGGCACCAGTTACCACATCTCTACAGGGCCGGTACCGCAATTAGGGCTATATAATTATGTGCTCCTAACATTATGCCTGCGAAACACCGTACCAGTATTGGCCCGCTACGGCTACCAGTAATTAGGGTTGTGGTGAGCCGCACCCGTACTGGACCATTACCATATTGCCATTAATGGTGTAAACGCTACCTGCCAGTACAGAATATAATATGGCAATTTTAGAAACTATGAGGTTAAAAACAACATCATTGCTTGTGTGATAAAATTGTGGAAGGCATAAAGTAAAAATGTCCAACTGATTAAACTAAAGACATTTAGTTTAAAACTTGATGTTATTATGATAATATTTAATTTGATAATAGTTGTAGCAAGTTTGTGACAAATGAAAATAACAGTGTCCGACATGATATGTACACTTAAAACCAGGATTATCATTTCTATTTTTAAATAAACACAGGGTTTTTAAAATATGCATCATAATTATTTAAAACAACGTAAACACAAAATCTAGAGCTATACAGTCTTTAGGAAGCATATAAATAAACTAAATAAAACCTCTGCAAGATCTACACACATAGGCAAATACATATAGTCAAACACACATAGTCAAACACGTTACATACGTTATGCTAAGTTATTTTAACAATTAGAAACGCCATAGAAACTCCCACATATTAGTTGGTATTTACACAAGAAGGAAAAACCTTAAAACGAGTCAGTTGAGAAAGCAGCTGTGACTAATTCCTTACGTTCCCACCCAGTCCAATAACACAGGCCACAGGAAAGGTCCCTTCAAATTAAAACAATAAAACGAGCCCGAAACCTAAAAGAATAATCCCAAGTTAAATAATGTATGGTGTTTCCCAATTTCCCTTTTTGTGGGCAGTAGGCCTATCATATGATTCATCTCAACATCATGAGGTAGTTTGCCTGGTCCAGCTTAGGTTATATGTGCATGACATAATAACGCCCCATTCATGTATTCAACTGAAAAAATAATTCTAGGCCTAGTCCTATAAAACTGTCGCACTTATTATCGTCTGATATATTTGACATTTCGTGACCTTTGACCTTGGCTTGGCTCGCGTCAAAAGGTTTTATTGATTGTATTAGTCTAGGTGTGTAACGGTAGTGACAATGTATTAATTTTATCAGAAATTTAAGCAGCCATTTTTAATTTAATCATGTATGACACGTCGAATCTCGTTAATTTGAAAACTGTTGTTCTCATTTTCAAATGGACCCAAAGTGACTTTTTGACGGCTCTAGCTATATCCAAGTAGGCCATGTGGGGGTCGTACCAAGGGAGGGGGGATATGATATCCACGAAATGCGTTGTACTTCAGGCCCAAGTTCAGGATAGATCAAAATATGACTGAAAATGTTGGTTAAAATAAGTTCCATTTAGAACCTTGTTTTTGTCCATGTAGACGTATATATGCCGCGCCTCGCTCAGATTAGGGCTCGATCCTTTGTCTTAGTCTGAATATGGCGTTGTGTTCGTGAAAAACAGTGTCAGACGAAGAGGTGGTAAGGATGGAGCAATGGCGGATTCAGGTCTTGACAGAAGAGGGGGCGCCGATTTTTGCAAGAATTTATACACACCACAGCTGGCACTCATATGTCCTAGAGGGGTCCGGGCCATCCGGGGGAGTACGTTGCTCCCCTGGGAAATTTAATAATATAAAGTCTCAAATGACGTATTTTCGACCATATTTTGGCCGGAATATTACGAAATATGAACAGGGGGCCTGAACGGGGGACGCTGGCTGCCCCCCCTGGATCCGCCACTGTGGATGATATGATTGTGACAGCTGTTAGACTATATTACACTGCTAGGTTAAGAATGAATCCTTTATATTAGCCTGTTCAAGGGTGATCATTACGTCATAAGTGTCACGTCATCAGGTAGGCCTAACTAGCATTGCTGTATGGAGAGTAGGGTTAGACTAAAACCACATACCATACGTGACATTGAAATAATGTTATATGAAAAATATGGGGATATTTGTTGTGAAGAGCTTCAAAAAGATCGTTTTACTCGAGTCAGAGTACAACGATCTTTTTGAAGCTTACTATGGAAACATCACATTTTTCAAATTTACATGATTTGTGACCCTGAAATTCTAACTTATCCAACGATAGGCCTACCTAATGCAGTGATGTGCACAAGAACTCCCTAAATAATTGGTTTGTGACGTTTTGGCTCCTGCACTAGCCTATATATATATTAAGGCTATACAAAAATAATTTTCTTCAAAACAAAAGAACTGAAATAAATTACTTTGGTAATATACATTACGCTATATAATTTAACTTACATGTACCTCACTTTTTTATCGTGTATTTAAATCATAGGTTATATTACTTAGGTCTATACAGGTCTTTCTAGGCATAACACTTCCTATAATGTGCATAAACTAACATGTGGTTAAAATATGTGACTTTGCATTAATGGTGGGACTTGTCCTCGATGTATACACGTGGCACGTGTGCTTGTTTACATTTTTTGTATGATCACGTGCTTTCTTACAAGGTATCTGATTAGCCGAGCATTTTTTGAAGAGCGGGATCAAAATGGGAGTTCGAGAATTATAAACCGTCGACAATGACCCTTGTTGGATATGCTTGGATATAGTAATTAATATTAATCTTACAGATCGTTTAATAAGTGCCCGCAGCTGCTTGAATATCCAGGACCATGCGTACACACATAGATACTTGCAGGTGGGTACGATTCCCTCGTAATTTAACTCCACGATAACCAGGGGTCCTGAGGGGTGGGGTTTCTCGCCAGAAGCCTATGTATGCATTTGTGGCTGACCCGTTCCGGGTCAGCCACTGATGGGGCTAACAGTAGCCTAGCCAGACAGGTGCCCCGTCTAATATTTAAACAGTTTCAAGGAACTCCTTTGGCCCTAATCTTATGTTGTCATTGTTGACAACGTCAATTTTGTTTTTAATCTTTTTTTTAAGTAGGCCTAGTGTATCCCGCAAATCATTATTTCATTTTTTTTCAGATTTTTCACTTTTTCGAAATTATTCTTAAAAATAGTCATAAGAACTATCAAAAACCCAAACATTCAGTTTGTTCGCCTAAAGGATGGTTGAATGCTAGCACAGCATTGGGCCACAATTCGATGCCGTCAGCCCAGTGTTGAGCAGACAATCGGAGCTGTGGGGCCACCCAGACCGATTAAGAGCGGTTACTTTGATTATGCTGTCTGAGATCTTGGGTTTTTGTGGTAGTCTTGTTTACATGACACTGACAGTATACCTATTGGAAATTTAAACTATAGTCTGTTCGACGGTGGAGGATGGTACGAAATGAAAGTTAGCTTTTCGGTATCCAGTCAGTCAATTCTCAAGCGATTTTCATGAAATTACTTAAACCCTTTTTTCTAGTCATTTGGCATCGATCCTGAAAATTTTGTAAAAAAATTTTGTATAGTTTAAAAGTTAGACCATTTGACATGTAAATGTCTATTTATGACGCTCCTCTATAACATGTATAAACCCATTAATTTCATTCCGGCTTATTCTCAGATTTGCGTTACATGTCAAATGGTCTAACTTTTGAAATGCTTAATGGAATTTCGCGAAATTTTCAGTGTTGTTGCCGAATGCCTAAATAATAATGGTTACAAAATTTTCTGACAATGGCTTGAGAATTGACTGACTGGATACCAAAAAGCTAACTTTCATTTTGGACCATCCTCCATCGTCGGACAGACTATAGTTCAGTCATTTTCAATGCTTTAAATTCTTTTTTTTATGCTTTTGTATTTTATTTAAGAACAGTATTCTATATGGGTCTAGTCACACTAAACTAGGCCAGTAGCTGATCCTGAGGGTGGTGGTGTTTCAACCCATTTTATCGATACTTAAATTTATTTCACCACCATATTATTTGGTGGGTAGGAAATCGACACTATGGAGAGTACTTTTTATGAAAAATATCTTATATTGGCTCATTCTTTGTGCAGTGTTGTGACTTTGTTGTTAAATTATGTCCATGACAAGTGCGTTTTTCCCTATGTCAAAATTTACATCGCCAGACATCACATTTTGAGAGGTTGAATAAAAGTATTTGTTTACAGCATACTTAGCTGCTTTTCATTAAATTATGTGCAACAATGATCAGAGTTGAATTTGGGACCTCAAGGGGGGTAATCTACTGCTTTTTACATAGTTTTTATGAGTTCTGAACACAAAGGTAACGTACGTGACGTTTCGTCAAATATTTTTCATCTTTCAAAAAAGTACTCATCATTCTGAAATGAGATAACAGATATAAAAACTTGTACTCTGAAGTCTCAAGTTTTATTTCGATGGAAGGCCATCTGTATTATAAGAGCCTTGACTTTTCAATAATCATTTGTTTTTGAAGGGATGTAAAACATTTTGAGCATCACATACGTTACCACGATCTCTAACCACACATCAATTTTTCTTACATGAGTCAATTGCCATGCAATGGTGTGCAAAAAATTACTTGGCGAATGGTTCTTTAAAGCAGCCTTGCTGTTGAAATAAAAAAACGTGATGCCATGTGTGAGATATGTAGGTGATAAGTTGTGGGTGTCAACAAATCGCGTACGTTATCGAAAAAAATACGTTTATTTTTACATGCATAAAATGCATAGGTTCAGTTTTCTGTCATTCCATAGCCTACAGTACACCCACCAATCGTTGTTTCTGAATAAGCATAAATATCTGTATTTGCTGAGTTATTAGGATTTCCGTTGTCAATTTTACGACAGTTAGTGGTCTCCAATTTTTGAGCTGTGGGTTGAGCCATCAGTTTATACCCTGTAGATAGCCAATAGATTTTACTGAAAACATTGCTTACCTTGGGATCAAACTAGTCCAATAAAATCTTAAGAACTTGCCACAATGAGAGTTTGAAACTGGGGGAAGCTAGCAGATGTTCTACCCTCCAAAGCAAATATTTTATGATATAGATGCAGTATTTTGCAATGATATATCTTGCCTTTGAAAATCTAACCTTTAATCTTAATAGCATCTAGCGCCACAGCCAATATTATGGAAAAAAATTCTTAGTGCTGTTGATCTACATCTTAGGCAAACCATTGGACGTGATGGCCTTCTCTGACCAATCACACACAGAACATCTAGGTCCCTCACATCTCTGGATATTTCAACATGGACGACAGACATGTGACATTGATACAGTGCAATGTCAATGAGGCTGAACTAGATCTCAGGCTCATTATTGGTCAAGAAAGTCATCTCGACCAATCTCATGCATGATATCTGGGTCAGTCATTATACTGAAGGGCCATCACACTTTCTGTGAGTGAGTTGATACTACTATAAACTCAAAAGGCAGTATCTGCTTACATGTACACGAAAGTGGACATTTAGGTAGAAAAGAAATGTTGGTTATTTAACAAAGATTTTGCCTTTATTGTACAGACAACACCCGTAAATGAAAAGAATCACACTGAAAAACAATTGTGAGAGCCTGGGAAAATGTTTTTTTTTTATTTTAAGATAACATTTTAAAAATCTGTGAAATATAGTTTCTATAGATTTTCTGAAGAAAAGAAAATTAGACATGCATTCATCTTGCAAACTACAGGTCTTTTATACAAATTAGTGGTTAACAGTGATAAAATGACATTTGACTTCTAAAAGTAGTAAAAAAATTGTCGTTACGGACGTTACATTGATATTGATATGTTTAGTGTATTTTCTAGTTTTCTCGTGAAGTAGAAATAATATTAAATAACTCTCTCTTCTAGAAGACAGCTGTTTTTAGGGGTTGTGGGCATAGACATATTTTTTTAAATAGAAAACTACAATATTCTAACATATAGTGCTGCAAAGTATGTACGTCCGTAACGTTACGGACGTACAAAAATCGTTACGGACGTTACATCTTATAGTAATAAAGAAAAGCATTCTAAAAACATACAAAAAAATGAAAAAAATATTTCTACTCTTTCATTTGTTGGTCTAAATATATAAAAAAAAAAGTTTTATTCTATTGATTATTCATATTATCATGATTATTACGTAATTTATTTATCATTTTTTTGAAATTTACTGTGATACCGTTTACTGCGAGACTGATCTTAGTCTAGTTTTTTTGGTGGGAAATATTACCAGTTTCATTTTTAACTCTGCATGTGAGCATGATATTTGGATCAGTGCTGCATTTAATGTCTTTTCATAACAATATTTGGCAATATTGAAGATTATAACTTAAGCATCTAACAGATATAGATACATGTATGTAGCATTAACAAGTCATATCATAGTATTTTTATGTAAATTGAAACACAGGATTATTATATGTGAATTAAAACCATGATTTGTGCTTCTCATGATTATCTAGACTCTTCAAACCTAGTTTCTCACCTTTTTCATGTTTGCTATTATCAGATTATATTTCTTCTTACCAAAAACGACATATAAAAAAAATTATACTAATAAAAAAAAATTATGATCACCTTTTAATCCCCATATAATCATGATAATTTACCCTTTTACTACAGCTACTAGACAATAAACACCCAATAGCGCATTTGAGAAAAAAAATTTCCATCAGTTCTTTTTTTTCAAAAAACTTGCATGAGATTATTATGGATAATAATGTCATAATTGACAGGGCTGAAAAGTATGTACGTGTATACATTTGCATTGTATATTTAGACCAATTGCACATTCACATCCCTATTCGTAAAAGACAGGAGAGTGAAATATCACACATCCTAAATTTATGATGTGTGCCTTTATAGGTTGAGGTGTCCAAGTGAGTGGGGGATGGTGAGAGACTGGCATCCCCCTTGCTCCAGGGGGGTATGAGGGCCCTTCCACAAATTTTTCAACCCCCTCCCGAAAAAGGGGGTATGGGCGTCGCCTCGGATGTTCATCCGTCCAGCCCGACATCCGTTTGTCCACTTTTTGTTTGCGAAGCAGATCTAGGAAAGCATTGCACACACACATTCCTAAGTTAAACCTTGGGTCTAGATGTGCCTTTTGGGGTTTTTGAATTTTGACCTACTAATTATTGGCTGCCCATCAGCCATAATTAATTTTAATATGCCTGATAACTGACAGCGTATCGTTTCTGGAGCAATTTCGAAAATCATAGATGGGATTTCTTTCATATTGCACACACACATACCTCAGGGGGTGCAGATATATACCTTTTGGAATTTATGAACTCCGACCTACTTAACTGGCCGATCATTGGCCATAATTAAATTTAATAAGCATGATATCTGGCAAACCATGCCAGATAGCTAGACCATCAAGTACTAGAAAAGCAAAATGTACGGTTTCAGGTATATAGGGATATCCATGAAAGATTTAAACGCAATCAAATTCCAAATGGCCAACGATCACCATAATTTACTCTAATATTCTGATATATGGCAAACTATGCCAGATACATGTAGCTGGACCACTGTTATATTGGTGGGATATGGCTTGAAAAATTTCAACTCTGTCAAATTTAAAATCGACGACCTTCCGCCATAATTAACTTTGATATGCCAGATATCCGGCAAACTATGCCAAATAGCTAACTAGACCATTACTATAAAACAAAATGTGTGGTTTCAGGGTGGGATTTGACATAAAAAATGTAAAATCTATCAAATTCAAAATGGCCGACTATCGGCCATGTGATTAACTTTAATATGCTTGATACATGGGAAAACTTGCCAGATAGCTAGACCATTACAACAAAACGAAATATGGTGTTTTGGATAGGGAAATGCCCTGAAAAATTTAAACTTGGATCAAATGCAAAAGGGCCGATTATCTGTCATACTTAACTATAATATTTTGGATCGGCAAACCGTGCCAGCTAGTATACACTATAAGACAAAATTTGCGGTTTCAGGTAGGATAGCCTAGAAAATTTCACCTCAATGATATTCAATATGGCCGTCAATCTGCCGTAATTACATTTATTATGCCTGATATCTGGTAAACCATGCAAATGATGTCAGATAGCTAGATCATTACCATTAAGCAAAATGTGCGGTTTCAGGTAGATATATGCCCTGAAAAACGTCTATATCTTATTTAAAATCGCTGACTATCGGCCATGATTAACTTTATTATGCCTTATATCTGGCAAACCATGCCAGATAGCTTGACCATTACTCCAAGACAACATGTGCGGTTTTAAAATGGTTTGAAAAATTTCAACGTGATCAAATTCAAAATGGCCGACTATTGGCCATAATTAACCATAATATGCCTGATATCTGGCAAGCCGAGGCAGATAGCTATCCAGACCATTTCTATAAAAAAAAATGTGCGATTTCATTGAGGGATATAGCCTGAAAAATCTCAACTCGATCAAATTTAAAATGGCCCATTACTGTAAAACAAATGTGAGAGTTAGGGGAGGATGCACCTTGAAATATTCCTATCACACGGGCGGAGGGGGGATTATGGTGGGCGGCTGGCCTCTTGTTATGATTTCACATGGCAAGCACTGCTAATTCCTGCAATCTGAGCCCAGATTTTTTTTGTACTACGTCCTTTAAATTTTTTTTTACGGATCTGTAAACAGGTATAATAGTTGAATGAATTTGGGTGGCCAATAAAACAGAATTTGAAAAAAATTGGCATCTTGTATAATTTTTGGCTTTTCTGTACTTCGAAAAAATGTGCGATGTGACTGATTACGTGCAGATGGGTCACATATCATTGAAAATATGATATATTATTTCTACTACATCAAACGGCTGTTTAAGTGGTAATCAAATATTTTATTTGGCTATATCAGGTAATATTAATTATTATTCCTAGTATAATGCAATGGATGTAACGTCCGTAACGAAACTGTGTAACGTCCGTAACGATCAATAATTGCCTGTGAACATGTGAATAGCGAAATATAATTCAAATTGACAACAAGGGATACAAGATACAAGCTTGAACTACAACTCATGGTAAATTTGTATTTTTTTGATTTGTACTTTCCGACAAAACCAAAGTTAAACATGTCAAATGAAAAATGATGTCCTTTTTGTGTAACGTACGTAACGCTGACAAGTATGATCATAAAAATCAAAGATATTGATTTCAAATGAAATGTTTCTATCTTGCAGTCACAATAATCAACCCTATCTGATGTTGATTAGTATGGATTTATGAGTTTACTTTTTTATTCACCGTTTGACAGAGGCTCTCCGGTTGAAAAACGTGTCTAAATGTAACGTCCGTAACGATGGAATGACCCTTATGTGTTTGTTAATTGTGGCTGTGTATGTCGGTGTACACACATGATACACACCCTGCTCCAGGTAACTGTGATTATGTAATACGTGAGGGCTCGCCACCCTCTCACTTCTGACTGTGAACAAAATCTATTTAGATTGTAAATATATCAGGATTTAAGATATATATTTGTTCTTTTCAGCTCAAACTATTCAAGATTGATATATTACAGACTTCCTTTGTGCCAATATTGATGAAATGAGCAATTTTTAAGTCAGGATCGAACCAACTGTACAGAGCGGAAAGCCAGATGTGGTAAGCCTTTGATGAGCTATCACCCGGCAAGCACAACTCATTGCCCCAATGCTGGCCTAGTGTTGGCCTAGTGGTTATTGTGAATCAATGCACGCGGTTATACAGAAACACATAGCAATGGCTATACAGAAACACATAGCAATGCCTATTATATATAAGTTAACTTTTTCATTGCGGCGATTTGACATGGAAAAAGGACAAAGTATGGTGTAATATTAACCCTTACACTGCTGCATAAAATTTGCAGCATGTGTGGTTTCCCAATAAGTAATATCTGGCACGTTTTTTCTTAAAAAAAAAACATCTGATGAAAAACTGATATTAAAAGCCATTATATTACAAATTCAGTCAGTTAGCTATATTTCAAGCGCAAATAGGAAGACACCACAAAACGAAAGTGAATTTTTTTTTGCTTGCACAGTACAGTAGTCCTCTCTGTGAATGTAAAATGGGCCGAATTTGATGATGATGACAGCACCCTTTTAACACCTCCATTTTCGTTGTGACAGTCTGATGAGCGCAGTTGACAGCCTGTGTTAATTGCCGGTTCTAACGGTAACACACGTAATTTAAAAGTACTGGAAGTGGCTTGTGTTTTCATAAGAATTGAGGCAATTTTTTTTCCACAGTTCAATGTAGGCCTATGCTTTGCAGTACAAAACATGTGACACTTACTGTGACAGCTACTTTCAATCGATATCGACCCGTCAAAAGTTAAGACTAGGCTGAATACTGAGTCCTAGTTTTCCATTCTGGGCCAGCAAGACAATGTACCTTATTATCCCTGAAAACGTGTCAGGCAGGGAGACGCAGTAGGGGCTGGTTTATTATATATGTTGGACATGTTGGACGATACCAAGCTACTTTTTTTATCTTAGAGCGCGTGGGTGATATTTAACAGCGGCGCGATATTTATGGCTGAAACGCTGATCAATCTGTCTGACTCAATGATCACTGAGTCAGTGCAATGACCATGCAGTCATCACTTATGCTGTAAGCAATACTGACGAGCTGCCGCCATTTTGACACAACTCAACGTACAGCCTAGTAGAGCCTACTTAATCCAGGTCCCGACATCAGGTGTAAAAAAGAGCTGTGAGAGATCAAGGCTGACACTGTGCATGCTATGGTTCTGCTAATGTGTCACACACATTACCATGATTACACTCTAACTCAACCCAAAACTCTAAAATCAATCGATAATACATTGTTAAATAAAAAATTAAAAACCAATGTTATGGATGTACACTGTATTCTCAAAGCAATATTCAATGGCAAACAGATGAGGCGGGCGTCTTCTATGTTGACCAAGATTGGAGTTAAACAGACAATACAGACAACGCGCGCACTAGCACAGATATTATCTCAACGTGTATTACACTCTGAGGCATTGTAATGCACGTGGCTGTGAATATGGTCGGCGCAAGACATTTGTGTGGTGTTGTTCTAATTATGGGCCATCGTCATCAATTGCGACATCGGCTTGGCGTCTCGTGGCGGCGTACCCCGTTTACGTTTATTCTCAATGATGATAGACTGCTATAACCTGGCCTTTTTTTCAAATCAATAACTTTGCGAGTTTAGGCGCTATCATCATCTAATTTATATAATTATTTTCAACATTGAATAAGGTTTCTTGATGATATTTATTACATGTCCGTACGACCATAATTGAAAAAGTCAACTATTTGAAGTGGGATGTTTATCGCGACTAGCAGACACACGGACACCGCTGACGTCCCCTGCTAATTAGTGGTTATGCACCTTGTAACGCCAAGGGATACAGAAAAAATAGTTATATCACCAGAAAGCATTTTTCAGCAACTATAATCTGATATGCGATGTGGAAACATAAAAAGTTGTATCTTGTCAGCGCAGGGCCGGCAGACATCTGCAGACGTGACACAGTCTGTGAACAGCTAATTTCAAAAAGTCGTATCTTTAGAAGAATATCGCTATCTGGTATGGTGATTTGAAGCTACCAGTACACATCTGCACACAGTGTCAAGATTGTGTCAATGCTGGCCCACTTCATACGACGCTGTACCAGCCTTAAGCCAACATTGGCTTAACATAATATCTGTTGGGCTGTATTGGCGGAAAATATATTTGTTTTGATGAAAATTTTACTTGGCCCATTGCTTAATATAAATATCAACTTCAGTCTAATGCAAAAAAATTACTCTCAATAATGTTCAGAACCGCAGGGTTCTTGTTTGTTCAAGTACTCCTTGGTACGTTGAAGGTGGCGCATAGAGAGTAGATATCTCAGTTCAAGGTCATGTATACTAATGACAGGTAAATTTTTATTAGGCCTGAGCGATAATTGTTGCCTTTATGAAAGGTTAAGTCCAGAAAGGTCAAAAACGTATGTGACTTTTGACATAACAAAAGAGTCTTGTACGTGGTCTTTGACTGCTAGCAATGTATGTGATTATTGACATTTTCAGTCACTTGTTTAGAGTAAATGTATAGCTCTGATACTGACGCACATCATGTCAACAGTACTGAGAAGAATCACGTACGTGACTTGTCAAACATCACATACGTACAATACACTCTCTGTAAATTGCTTCCATCTTCATGTGTTTCGTCCAGATCAGCTCACTACTTGCAACATTATTATATGAAAACCAACAATATATCAAAAGTATCATACTAGTCAAACAAAGTTTACGTCCCACATTTGGATACAGTTGGGGTGGAGGTGTCAAAGGTATGTTTCTCCCCTTGATATCTCTTAGACCCTGTTTGTTTTAACATATCACCCTTGTATCAGATCATCTCTCCACATCAATTTCACCGGTTTAGCTATTATATCCCCCATTTCAAACGGGAATTATGTAAGCATCACGTACGTGACCCTGAAAGCACCAGGCTCAGAAAAAAGTATCTCCTGAGCTCCATATCGAGCGAATTGACTTACAACTTCTCAGCAACCAGCTACAGATATTGTACTATCAGGAAATGCAGACAAAATAATATATAATGTGTTTTAATTTTTTCTCATCATGTAACACTTTTGGCCTAGTTTAGTGTGACCAGACCCATATAGCTTCATATGAATTAATTTTTTAAAATTGAAAAACTTTCAACATAAGAAGTCGATTTAAATAATAAAACAGATTAAAAACGACTATTGGCATTGCCATTTCTAGCAGGCAAAGGGTTAATTAATTATTGAGTCCAATTGAAATTGCTACTTTTGGTGCTCTGTACTGCTGTATGGTCAATTTTAAATATTTGCTTGGCTCATGGGCATGGCATAGCCATAGGCCTACCCAGACATGATGACGACATGATATAATTAAGATGATTAAGGAAAGAACCAAGGAGACAAGTTAAAATATATCTTCAACGCTTATACCTTGGAGTTACCATCAGAGCTACATAACAGGCAAGGCAAACCAGGCACTGGAATTTTCAAAGCAAAACATAAATACCAGGTCACAGAAAATCACATCCAAACTAGTGCGTCCCCGTCTGGAATATTGTGCCTCTGTGTAGGACCCACATACACAGTGTGCTGTTCAGACATTGGAGATGGTCCAGAAGAGCAATGTTCAGAGGAGAGCAACGAGATATGTTATGAGACACCAGTAGCGTTACTCATATGCAGCGTGCTGGATCATCTCCAGTGGCCTTTGCTATCCCAGTGCTGGAGTTGCCTTTGCCTTGTCCTGTTATCATGATTATGCAAAATTGTAACCCAGATAGTACCCATACCACTGGATCTATATATATTACCAGTCATAAAAAAATACTACCCAGTAGTTTTCACCAACAAGCTTTCTTGCCATTCCTATGTAACTAATTCTTACAGGCACAGTTTCTTCCCAGCAACAGTATACCGTATATCCCCGTGTATAATGCGATGTTTTTTCTTAGCTATTCATGTCACAAAAAGGCACCTCGTATTATACATAGATGTAGAATTTACTACAATTTTTTAGCTCTCTAGCGGTAAGTTCAGCGGTAAAGTTCTCTAGCGGTAGAACGTATCTTTAAACGTAGGCCAGTCAGCGTGTTTGGTAAGCAGGCCTATACACACGATACTGTGCCTTTCCAACTAGTAGCAAACAAGAGACGTTCACCCAATGCTGGTACATTGTTGGGCCACCGTCTGCGACGCTGACACAACATTGTACCAGCATTGGGTGAATGTGTCGTGTTTGCTGGGAGCCCCGTCTCACATTCCCGCCGACGCGCGTGGCACCTTTGACAACCACGGGCAGATAAATGACGCCATTAGTCTGCAACCAATTCACACTCCTGACCTGTTCATTTATATTAATAATGATTTAATCTAAGATCGCCTCTCATATTGGAGTGTTCTATTGTGTACGACAAATCTGAACATGATATTTTCCTATTGGAATGAGAGAATGCGTTGACGAAATATAACAAGATATCACTGATTATATCTCCTATCGCAAATTCTATACATGTAGGCCTCAGAATGTCCATATTGCTGGGATAACATTAACGCCTACCGCTGTTGCCGCGGCTGATACGGTATTGAGCAAATGGTGGTATCTGTTAGCTGTAGTTCATGAAGCGCTGCTGTGTTATTGCACCCTGACACCTTATACAACCATGCACACCTCTTGTGTCTAGACAATGCGGCTAGTCTGCAAATGTTTTACAATCACATTTCATCTTGAAATGTTCTTATTTGAGCACGACGATATTAAAATATGGTCTTTGTAATCTGGTAATAGATAAATTAAAATAATATAAATTTGTTGGCGAAATATAAATACGGGTATTTTAAAATCTGTGTGTATGTAGCCTATGCAGGCCTCAGAATATCTGCCCATCGAGACAGTCCCGATGACTCTGCCGTGGAAAATAAAAATACAGTATCTACTTACTTCACAAATAAGCAGATACTGCCCTTTGGTTTTGCAGAGCTGTACTGTTGCCGCTGTTCCCGTCATTGAGCATCGTCTATGCAGGTGTCACGGCGCTATTTAGTAGAATAAGATAATATCCATGCCTCACATTTAGATGGCCCGGAACGCTACCGACGGGACGCTGCCGACATTCAAAATTTGAGGTCGTATTATACAGAGGGGTAGACGTTTTTCAGGTCATCCGAAGCCTCAAATCTTAACTCGTATTATACATGGCGTCGCACTATACGCGGGGATATACGGTACATCAGGGGAAAAAAATCATCATTTTTATCCACTCGCCAGCCGGGCTAGTGGAACTAGAAATCCACTAGCCCTTATGATTTTTTAATCGCCCTTACTAGTTTAATGTTCTTATAAAAAAAAATTGCCGGATTATGCGCGATATGGCTGAATCACTGGTTAATGTTTTTTTCCCCTTTTGACCCATCTTCCGTAAGCTTAGCCTGAGCATTTTTGCTGCAGGTGGACATTTTAGCTTTAATTAGCACATCTGCAGCTGTTTGAGCTCTAGTGAAGTCAGAGTAAATGGGCCAGTGAAATATGTCCAGCCACCCCACCTGAAAAATGTCTCTGTCCACCTTTATCTTTATATAAAGTCACGTTATTGAACCAGCATTTCTCTATTATAGTTTTCTTTATTTTATTAGCCGGTGGCACCCCACCTTCCATAATTCATTTAGATTTAATTGACTATTCATAATTATTACATGTACAGAAAATTAATTTAATCCGACATTGGCTCACTAGTGTTCATTCCAACTTGGAGAAAGAAGGGGCTATGTTGCCCACTTCGATGAAAAAAGGGGGCCATCTCAAAAAAACATAAACCGTTCTGCAAATATAATAAAGTCAGTCATTTTAAACATAAAAATGATGTCAAATAAGCGTACCTGAAAAAATATATATATATCTTCTTTCATATCGTTTAGGGGCTATTCGAGGTAACTGAACTTGATATGTAGTCCTATCAACAAAGAAGTAGGGAAGTCTATGGAGCTATAGCCTCTATGGCATCATAACACAGCAAGGCACAAAATAACTGGGATAAAAAGGTTATCTCAGGTGTATTTTTTAGGCCTTTTCTGGGGATGTAATTTAGTTTGTGTTAGGCCTATTAGCATGGTTAGACCTTCTTAGTCTCAACACCCTTATGTCCATTTATTCACATCGTTTCTGCGCCGATATACATGCGCCAGCGGCAGCCCTATGTGCGACTAAAACTGGAGTTTTAGCCACAGCTTGTGTTCACACAAAATTGCAAGACGTTTTTGCAGACGTTTTTTATGTAAGATTAATGCTTGATTTATCAGGCCAATAATGCATGAGTCTTTTAGAATCAGCAACAATTCAAGACAGCATCTGTTCACCCACAGCTCGTTGGGCAATAAAATGTTGTCAGCATGCATGTATGTCAGCGAACTAGATAAATGATCTTCTTGATCAGCGCCATTTTGAACTGTGAAATATCAGGTGAAACGAATGTTGGGAACCACGACGCAATAAGTGACGCTGTGGGCTGTCATGGCTACCGCAGATCGGGCCACATGTAATACACGCGCCCACGCACCGCTGATTGACCAGGCCGTAGGCCTACTGGTCAGTAGTTTGTTTAACAACTTGGTGAACGTGATTTTTATGTCCACGTGTGTCAGCATCAAACATGATTCAGTTGCTCACTTTTTAGTGTACCAAATCTTGAATTATGTGCGCTTCAGTGCTCCTCAAACGTAATGGTCTCTGATACACATAATCACATGTGAGCCGAAACAACGCTCTGTAGCGTGCCACGACGACGACGCCTGTACATGCTGTGCGGCGCTCTGCAGTTACGCGTAAATAGCCACACATGATCTGCGGATCGCACAGGGAATCAGTCGCCAGCAGGGCTAGTGACATGCTGATTTACAATCGCCCTTACATAATTCTTGTCGCCACGGGCGACCGGGCGTATGTGAATTTGCACCCCTGTACATGTATATGCCAGTGGAACTCTCTGCCTGACCATATAGTTTCATCGCCAAACCTCAATATCTCCAAGGCTGCAGTTACTCATCTTGTCTGCAGTCTACCATCACTAACCTTGTAAATGCTACATCATTTTAATCTGCACTCCAGTTTCTTTCTTATTTTTTTCATTCACAGGACTGGAACTGAAATTATCGGTTTTGTTCAGTTTTACCCAGCACCTTTTCACTTTTTGCTTAGCCCTAGTCATTTATTATTAAATGATCACAGAGTTACTTTTATATAGGCCTGCAATGGGAAATTGGCCCCGTCTGATCGTCCGAGACTGCTAACAATCTGAGAAGGACGAGTTCAGTTTCACTGAGCTTGTCCTAACAGACGAGTGCCCCTGCTTAACAATTATTAGGAAGGACAAGTGATATTTTGGGGAAGGACTAGTCAATTTTTTAGCCAGTTGTCTAACTGAACAAGTGGAAATTTAGTCCAATATTTCGAGCCCTGATATATATACATGTATATATATGTACATTTTTCATTAGATCAATCGATGCGCACCACACAACCCCGGGCATTTAGTTTTCATTGCGTTTGGACCTACACTCCATACAGTGCAAAGTGTGACATCCCTCCATGCACTGATATCTCACCTGACAGTTTGTGCTGACAGCCTTGTTTTAATTTTACAGAACACCCAATATCTCATAGAGGGGGGGGGGGGTGGGTGCAGAAAGACACCTGTGTGGTGATTTATCAGCAGTTAAAGACGCATACATGTGCTATTCTAGTTTGGGGACAACATGCACAGTGCTCTGTGTAGTTTGTACCATTGTCTGCTTGTTTTAATATTTTCTTTAATTTGACTATCCCTGAACCTGTGAACTGCAGAATTTTATGCAAAGGTGTGTTACTTTGTGTTATCCAATCATATTATGCTGCTGAAAACTAGTACAAAACATTTCAGACCTAGGCCCATTATATTCTACTGTGTCACAGTGAACATGGCTCCAGAATTGATGTTCACCATATGTTGGGTAAAATCGACCAAAACCAGGCATGCTAAAATGGACATATATCTAAAATAGTATTTGCACTACAGGACTCAAACTTCACATTTGTTTATGGATAGTATTGGAATAACCTGCGAAAATTTAAAGACAATCTGAGAAAAGTGTGTGGGGCCTTTGTTGAATTGCCGTGGAATGACCCAGGATCCTTTCTTTTGTGGAATACTCAGATTCAACCAAAACATTTTTATAGTGGCCTATTTAATATTTACTCTGACTACCTGCCATTGAATAAAGTGATTTGAAATTTGTTCAGCCGATGTAACTTTGTAATTCATCAATGTTAAAACAAAGATAGATTAGAATTGCATAGTTTGAATTTCAGAGATTTATCAAAAAAGTTTATTACAATTCAGCATTATATGCTGGGGGATATTGTACATTAAAAAAATGTTTTTGTCATGTCGTATAGGTAATCAAAATGAAGGAAAAGAAGAAAGAAAAATCCCTGAAGAAGAAAGAAAAGAAAAAGAAGCATCGTGGAAGAAGCTCTAATAGTGTAATTTTCTAAATATATATAGCTGACAGTCTTCCTTGAAATTACCTGTGTATAGACTACACCCATTTGATCTGTCAATCTGTAGAATTGATGGTTTACCTAGATACATGTAGGCCTACCAGTTTATATTTATAAGTTATTTGTTGGACATGTTGAAAACAATTTGGATTTCTGTGTGTTGTGTGCAAAATTATTTTTCAAGTAAGATATTGGACATATGTAACTTTAATAGGTACAACTTGTGCCAATCAGTTTAGAAAATAAAAATAAATGTTTTAGCATTTTCAATGTGTGGCGATTTCAACCAACTGAAAGTCAAATTGGTGTGGCCTGAACCCTTTACCGGTCAGCTGCTAAACTCGTTTTGAATCAATTTTATCAGCCAATCAAATCACTGTTATTGGAAACGAAATGAGTGTTTAAACATCAAAATTTTCAAATGTTTAGCCTCGAATCAAACAAATATGAGTAATTTTCAGCCACTTGGAAGTTGTACCTCATGGTGGTGAGACACAACTTCAAACTGATCATTTAAATTATGTAATTTAGTGCTTTAAAGGTTAACATTTTAAATGCTGGATTCATATTGCTTTTTCACATGTTTGAAGGCTTTTCCATCTGTTTGAACCTTCAGATCTAGTGGTATAAAAAAGGCTAAAAAATTTAGCAGGTATACAGATTATAGCTACATTAGTTGTTGTTAATAATTCACTATAATCATAATAATCTTGCCAAAATATGAGCTAACCTAAACCTGGGGAAGAATAATTTTATATTTTGATTTAAAAATGGAAAAAAATATCAGTTCAGTTGAGAAATGTGCCTTGAAGTAATATTTGAGATATTTTATGGTTTATTTCACTCGTTTACTATGTTTCAGCCAATAAAGTAATTTAGTCAGTCATAAATTTAATTTATTGTATTCGTAGGGATGTTTTCGTGTGCATCGTATTTAGAGACATTAAGTCTAAAACATTCTTAAGTTCACTTAGTAGTTGAGACTTGATGATATGTTGATAAATTTCGAATTTAAAAGTCAGTGAAACCGGGATCAGAGTGTCTCTGCAAGTCTTTTATGTGTGTTGACTTATCTCATCTGATTATTTCTAGAGTGCAGATGAAGAGGCTGTATGGGTAGTTAAAGGAGAAGAAGTGAAACTAGCTCCGGTTGTCAAAGGACCTCAACTACAGGTATTGTATGAGAAAGATCTTAAAAAAAACTGCCTAGAGATGAGTTAAATAAATAAAAACAAATGGTAGCCATAGGTAAAGCCTTGGCAAAGTACAGTAGTAGGAAAAATTGAGAAAGTGGTCACAATTATCTTTCTTGAGAATATGTCAGTATTCAGTTGTATGTTAACAAATCTACTACAGATTACATGTAGACTTTGTGTGACCAAATTTTGAGTGTATGCTAGTAATTAGGAATTTAGGAATAAACAAATGTGTATGTGCGTGTAACATCGTCCATAATATAACTGGCTAATAACATTGTCAAAAATAGGACTTTCCAAACAATACTTGCCAGAGACATTTTGTGATAAATTTAAACAAATAATAATATTTGTGAAATCAGATGCCTATTTTCATAAACATGATGAACATAAATATGAAGCTTGCAAATCAAGCTTCAAATGCATGAAGAATACTAACTGTCAACACCGCAGGACAAGGGCTGAGAACGCTTTTCTTTTCAGCTGTCATTTTATGCATTTTTAGGCCTCAGCCAAATTTTGGCGGGTGACTTAATTGTCGTCATGCGGTGCGTTCGTCTGTCCCCTAGCTCTAAACCTTGTTTCAGGTTACTGGAATGCACATATTCTGCATATGCAGGTTAATTATGACTAAACCTTGACTGAGTTCACATTTGACTTTTCTGTGACCTTCATGACCTTTATTTTTTTCTCGTTTACGCAATTCACTTAACTGTTTTCTATGTATTGCTCCAAAATTTAGACCATATAATATTTTCACTAATAGCTCGCATGAGTTAAAAAATGGTTATGTGTCTGACATATTGTCTGATCCGAGTAGGGCCTAAAATTTGGTAAGAAAGAAAAAGAATTGTAAATGTTTTTTCCTGCAAAAGTTTTGATTAAGACTATTGGTTGAGTGAACAACAGCGCTCCACCGATTTTTCAAAATTCGAACAGAGACTAAGACATTATTCTACTAGCTCAGTGGTATGCATTAACAGAGAGATAGCTGGATGACTGAGCCAACAGACGCAGCAAGCTTATTGCCCCTCGTCTCTAGAGAGCAGCTAAGAGCCAAAAAGAGGGAAGAAGAGGAAAAAAGTCGAGAAGAGAAAAGATTACTAGAAGAGGTTCGTCTCCTATATAATTTATACTTACATTTATTTGAATAACTTGTTACATAATCATACAACAACAAATTAAATTCTATGCTTACAAAAATATTTCACATTAGTGAATAGGCTTAGATCTAATTTGATACTAGATATTATTTTTAAATAAATTTTGAATTCGACAAGTAATAAACATTTATTTTTATATTTAGATATTACATTTATTTTAAGAACTTGTTTCATAATCATACAACAAAAAATAAATTAGCACCACTACACTACACATTTAGGCTTACAAAAATATTTTGCATTAGCAAATAGGCCTAGATACTAGATTATATTTATATATATTATATAACAGCATCTGTACCATCAATAGAGATATCTAATCAGTTCAGCATACATGTATATCAAATAAACTTACCGACCCATAAAGCTTTAACTAGTCAGGCATGTGGTCATGCTTGCATGCCCAAATCCATTGCAACTTACCATGGAGTCAGTACAAAGCCCTAAGAACAATGTCAGAACTTTAATGTTGAGGACATTTTTACACGTTTTACATGTTTTTTGAACCCAAATGATAGGGCTATACTATAAAATGCCTTAGGAGTGTCACACGTGTAAACAAATTGAAATCTATCAGTATCCAATCTTGTTAAACTATACTGTACATGCTGTACAGGATCATGTGCCTAGAAATTAGGCAGGCGGACATAACATCAAAACTGGGCGATGTATGTGGGGTGTTTGACGTGACTGCCCACCGCCTCCCACTGTGGTCACATCGCTGATTGTAAGCTTTTAATCGATGATTTGTTTTGTGATAACTAGTTGACTAAGTGAAAGTTTAATGATGTGTGTATTTTTCAAATGAAGGTAAAATCATGCAAATATAGAGTTGATTTAACTTCATGTCCTAAACTTTTTGTAACGGCAGCCTGGAAAACATGCCAGAGAACTAAATCCTTACTGGAAGGATGGAGGTACTGGCATGCCTGAGGAAAAACCTTCCACTGTGTCCAGTACCGAAGGTCTGACAGGCGATGGTGGTGTGGCATGGTGGAAAAAGGCATACCAGCGCTGTGTAGAAGCCGCCAAGGAAGAAGGACGCTCGCTAAAAGATGTAGCAGCTGACAGATATGGGGTAAGCATTTGTTTATTCTATGGTGTGAGACTAACTTTAAATGAAATAGGGTCAATGGAATGCCGGTAATGTACCACAGCTTGTATTGAATAAAATGGGGCATCTCCGGCTTGATATTGCAGCTTTAGAAGCTTAGCTTATTGTACATGGAGGCACAAGAAAAGAATCACAATGCCACTGAAGGAGTGATTTTCACTTTGTTTTTAATCTTTTTTATTCAATGTAGTATTTTGCTGATAGTAAAAAGCCCATTTTATTTAAAGCTAATTTAAGCTATCAATCACAAATCAATGAACTAGGCCGATATAATACATTTACATGATTTATATGTAAACACAGGGATATGATAGCAATATTGCCTTTGATTTTGCTGAGTTTGATATTTTTGTAGTCTCTTGAAAAGCTAGAATCTATGTTGATGGAAGCGGAGCGGAATGTGCAAAAGCAGAGTGAAAATAAATGGAAGAAAGAAGCCCACACCGTGGATAACATATCTAGAAAAAGACACAGAAGTTGCAGTCGCTCCCCGCAGAGACGTGATAGCGGCCGCACTGCAGTCAGAGCTTCTGCTTATCAGGATAGTGACAGGTATATTAGTAGTTACAGTAAACCCTGCTATGGGCATCCCTTGGGACAGGTGGCTGCCCATAGGAGGTTCATTTGTATACAAAATGTCACTTTGGGGAGAATCCAAGTGGCCTCCGAAGGCAGGTTGGTTGCCCATAAGGGTGGCTGCCCATAACAGGTAACACTATATACACTGTATCCCAAAAGTTTGTTCACCTGGCAAAACACAACATAAAACAAACATTTGCTGACATGATCATTCAGTTGTATTCCTACCTCATCTTAAGCACAGCTTGAAGTCTTTCATCCATGGAGCGAACTGAGTTTTTGAAAACAGAGGATTGAATGTTGCTGCTCAGAAAACAGAGGATTGAATGTTGCTGCTCTTGATTTCAGCTGCTTCATCGGCTCAGGGGCTGGACTTCTATACACGCTCTCATTCTACATCCCCCAACAATACTCAATCGGATTCAAGTCTGGCCAGTGGCACGACCACTCTTTATTTTTGTTGATGATCAGAATGAGTGTTGGTTGTAACATCTGCTGAAGATAATAGTATGGGCACTGCACTTTCTCAGGGTTGTCAGTGTACAATTTGTTTTGGAAATATTGTGCATTCCAAGTGATTTGCAAACAAGCTTCACATTTATTGTTTTTCCCTATCATTAAAGAATAAATATTTTGCTTATCAATTTCAAGTTTAATTAGCAATTGGCCAAAGCTGTTTAGCTTTTTGCTACGCAATACTGAACATATTGAACACTGGTGTAGACACAGTCGTTCTGACTGTTATAGGCAACAGAGAGCACTCATAAGAAAATATCAAGTTCTCATAGTCAGCGCTTGTCCACTTCTGTACCCATCTTCTGCTCCTCCCCAAGGACGTGGCAACCTTTGACTGGATTTACCCAGGGTTGGCAAAAACCCGGGTAATATTAATATTACCCGGCCCATTGGGCAATAATGGGCAATATGGATAAATACAGGTTTTAATGGGCAATATTAGATAGCTGCCTGTATTCTCCATTTCTCACAATTTTTAATTCAAACCCCCTGATACCTATGATTGCTTTATTTACAATAAACATAATAATTTAATATCAGTCACGATGTCACCTTATTTTTATTTTATATATAATTGAAAATAACAAGAACATATTTTATGATTTTAAGTGAAATCTGTGGGTGGGAATATAAGTGGTTTATCGCTTAAATTAACTCGAAAACTGCAGCTGATGAACCCTTTGATGCCTGTATTTTCGGTTATTATAGAAGTACATTGTATATAATCTAATATAATTTCTCATCTAATTTAATTTCTTATCAAATATAATTTATTATTAGATAAAGAAAAAGGGCTACACTGCCACTAATAAATGATCTTGTCCAATTCATTTTGATCAATCATTATTTGTTATAAACTGGGAAAGGAAGAACACAACGACAGGCTTTTAACAGCATCGGGTCAAAATCTGGTGCACAGTGGGTATTCACCCAATGCCGGCCGAATTTGGTGTTTTTCAGACGCGCTGCAATCACACCTATTGTTAATAGAGTTCACCGTCTAGAGGCGTCTACACATTACGTAACCATAAGCCCAGCTACGGGAAGGACATCTCTCTGATTGCGTAACCTAGTGCAGCACATGGCTGACTGTTTTTTCTTGTCTAAATAATATCCATAAGCGTTTTTTAGCCCGCCTTTTAATTTTAATTAAAAAAGGTGAGCTATTGCAATTGAAGTTCGGCAGCGTCGGCGTCGGCGTCGGCGTCGGCGTCGGCGTTAACATTTACTTGTGGGCGCGATAACTTGGCTGAAAAAAAAATCAAAATGGCCGACTTATTGCGATTTTTCACCTTTTACGTCAATAATTTGACCTTGTGGGCGCGATAACTTGAAAAGTTTTTCACGTATCCTTTTCAAATTTGTTATGCATGTTACTAATGACCAGTTCTCGGACAAGTTCAATAATGGCCGGAAAAAAAAAAAAAATGGCCGATTTATTGCGATTTTTCACATTTTACGTCAATAATTTGACCTTGTGGGCGCGATAACTTGAAAAGTTTTTCACATATCCTTTTCAAATTTGTTATGCATGTTACTAATGACCAGTTCTCGGACAAGTTCAATAATGGCCGAAAAAAAAAAAAAATGGCCGATTTATTGCGATTTTTCTCATTTTACGTCAATAATTTGACCTTGTAGGCGCGATAACTTCAACATTTTCACAAGTATCCTCTTCAAGTTTGTTATGCATGTTACTAATAAGCAGTTCTTGGACAAGCTCAATAATGGCCGGTAAAAAAATCAAAATAGTTGACTTATTGCGATTTTTCACATTTATTTTACGTCCATAATTTGACCTTATGGGCGCGATAACTTGAAAAGCGGCTGGTTTAACATACCATTTATATCTTGGGTTGTTATTTACGTGATGACATTCGTCTTTACTTTTTTTATCATAATTCGGCGGCGGGCTATTATCGAGTGTGCTCTTGTTTTAATATTGATTTGGAAGTTTCACTGAAAGGCGCTGTAAATCAATACCAAGTATTTAAATATAGCACTAAAACTAGTGAATTGCACATTTAGAACCCAAAAGATTTCATGGTATGAGCAGTCGTGCATGATCGCACGCATTCAGTACCCAAGAAACTACACAATTATAAATTTAATGTTGAGATTATCTATGAAAACACATTTAGTACATTCGAATAGCCCTCCCTTATAATAAGTAAAATAATATCCTTAATTACCTTTTTTTACGATTGATCTGTACATTTCACTGGAAGGCACTGTAATCGATACCAATTATTTAAATTTAGCACAAAAACTAGCAAGGGACTGCACAATTATAAATTTAGTGGTGATATTATATAAAAAAAAATATCTCTCGTTTAATGTAGCTGACCATCCCCAATTAAAAAAAATGATCTAGCTGCTTAGGCCTGGATATGAATCTTCCAGTCGTAAAGAACTAGCTGGACATATAAAGTTTGCTTATAATAAAAAAATATAAAAATAATGTTTTGTTTTTAGTTGTTTTTCCCTTATTTAAATATTTACGCATTATTGCCCAATTCGACTGCCACACCTCGTCATTTATTTTTTGTTTATTACTTTTCTTTTACAATTGGCTGATATTATTGCCTATTATTACGTACTTTGAAAATATTATATTTACTTTTCACTTTGTAATATTTTAGTATTTTTTTATTTAATTTTATTATTATTGCCCATTATTGCCCACTTCGGTTAAAAAAGCATTATTGCCCAGCCCGGTTTTTCCCGGGGTGGGAAAACCCGGGCCGGGTAATATTGCCAACCCTGGATTTACCCACACTGATAAGGGCAACGGCTTGAGCATGGAGCTGACATTTAGAAAGTTTGGCCCGAGTGAATGGCCAGACAACATCTGGTATGTTGTCTGTCCGTTTATAAACTGACAAACAAACTTTTGGGACATGGTGTAATTTAAATTTTTACCCACTTGAAATTTTGTCTTCATAATGTAACCTATAGCTATAAGTGGGTTAGAATTACTTGCATAATTATGTACAATTTGAAACAAAACCATATGCCAATCTAGCAAATTCAAAAGTGTATTTGTCCTTTGATCTACCTGTGCCAAAGACAAGTAATATTTTCCATCATTATCGTATTTATATGTATACTGTATCCCCGTGCATAAACGTACATACACTTCATAAGTGAAAACCACTTGTTTTGTGGGTGTTCAAATATACGAGCATGCATGTTTATGCACGGGTTACAGTATATACATGTATATGAATACAACGTGAAATATTGTAGAAGGGATAGAAGTAGTCACAAGTCGAGATCTCCATTCACATATAGGGGGAGACAACAGGACACAGAGAGATCCAGTTATCACAGAGGATCAAGTCCTCGACATAAATCATATTCAAGTAGGTTTAAGAAGCCTGACAGTGATGGTGATGAGGATTACCATCAACATCGCAAACCACAATCCAAAATGTTCACAAAACCATGTGACAGTGACAGTGAAAATGATTATCATTCTCGGCATAAACCTCGGACTTCTCGATCGAAACGAAGCAGTAGTAACAGTGGTGATGAAAGGGATACAAGACGTGGTCAGTATGACCATCGCCATGACAACAGACTGTACAAAAGAAAAACTACTTCCAGCTCAGGTTGGAGAAAGAAAGGTTTTGAAAAGCCTAGGAAAGATAGCTCTGATTCTGACAGGTCCAGATCGCCTAAACGCTCCCACACACAATCCAGATCATCAAGATATACCAGTGCTGATAGCAATTCAAGAAAAGACCTAGGCAAGCCTTCCCCTGGTAATTATCATTTATAGCTTTAACCATTTACCTGCTTATTTTATTTATATTTTCACCCACTTGAAGTTGTGTGTCACAGTTGTGTCTCGCTACTGTGACACACAACTTCAAGTGGGTGAAAATTATTCACATAAGCTTAATTTGGGACCAAGCATTTGCAAATCTGGATGTTTAACTTAAACACTTAAATTTCATTCCCAATAAGTGTTATTCAGCCTGCTTATAAAACAGATTAGAAACAATTATGCCTAACCCTTATAGCACGGGGATCAACTTTAGTCGTCTAAAGTCAATCCACACACTAAAAAAGTATAAATGTTTCCAATGGCCGTAGACTCATAAAATAGGTGTTCAAAAGAACCAGCAAGAGCTAACGAAGACATTTATGATGATTTCAAATTGAAAAAACCCTTTGATCCTTTATTTGAAAGTATTTCAGCGCTTTAAGAGTTAACACTTCAAGGGATAACTTCATAACGCCTTGACATTTTTCAGCCACATACATATGCACTGAGCAAATCTTAATGTCAGGTTCAATACTCGGTGACCTTGATTGACATAATTTCTAATTGTTGATGTTGATGGAGAGAAGGTACAGCTAAGGGGTCCTGTCATCAATAGATTGCGATTTTTTCTTTCATTTCAAATTAAAGCTATTTCTTAATTATCGTTGATACAAAGGTGAGGTGAGTGATATTGCTCAGAGTCATTTCGATTACACTATGAAAACATCAAAGATTTGCTTAAATTAACAATTGAAGAAGCAGATTTAAGAAACTAATACTTATTTGTTATTTTACTGTGATAAACTGTTTAAGTGTAAAAGACACAGTTTGTATATGGTAGTAATTCTGTTTCACAATGTGTTACTGAAATGTTTTATAGATACAGTCAAAATGTACAAACATTATGAAAAAATAATCCTGTAAATATAATTGAAATAATAATATTATATTTTTATCACAATTATGTTGTACATGTATTTTGTTCGCACAAATAACACATGTAGGCCTACTAATATAACAATATTACCGTGTGAATTATAAGTATCCTCGGTTCCAACATCGCTTAGTGGGGGTTGGGTCGGCTGCTCCTAAACTCTGACTGCCATATTCAAAGTTCCGTCATATTTCTTGGGAACAGATGATGACGGAACATCGAGGTCTCTCTGTATAACGCATCAAATATATTTTTATTGTGCAGATGTAAGAGATATATTGGCTCTTCTTGTTTTAATAGGAGGAATATTGACTTTTATCCTTCCTCAAACCCATGATGATATGTTTTCAGGTAGTTCTGATTCTGACAGCTCAATGTCCTGTTCTGGATCAGACCGTAGGAGAATACGCTCTAATGCAGCTTCTGGATCCAAACACTTGTCAAGGGAAGCCACAGGTAGCAGGGGTAAAATCAGGACATCATCATCTGGTGAGATTCATTTCTCAACACACTTAAATGTTAGATAAGATCCTACTAAAATATTGATATTGAAGGTTTGAATCTGCATATATGACTCTTTAATACCAACAAAACAATACAGCTTCAGGGGATTTACATTATACCTATGACTCACTTGAATGATGTTGATCTACCTGTACTTTCGGCAATTTTGTGTGGCCCAAGGTCTTGGGCCACACAAACTGTAGAGTAGTTACATTATCAGTACTACAGGGAAATAAGTCAGCAACACAGAAACAGTTATTTGTTGCTGTTAACCCGAGTGGTGGATGACGCCATTCAGTTTTTTACAACATTTTTTTTTCAAGGCAAAAATATGGACAGAAATGATCATGTGATTGGTACCCAATTATATTTAAGGTATGCAAAACCACCACCCACCGAGGTTTGTGAATTTATGCGACAGCCCCTTAATATCAAGGAGTAATAATTGTTGTAACTGAATATCGAGGTGTAATACATGTACTTGACTTAATATCAAAGTACTTAACTTAATATCAAGGAATAATACTTAACTAAATGTTACGGTCCCGTGGCCCTTCAACACAATCCCTTGAGAATACAAATAAACTCACCCGGACTCTTGACAGCACCAGAATCGAAGGTGGCACGAGGCACGACGTCACAATAGTGAAATATCGGTTTGTCGGACTGGCTCAAAAACACATTAAACACAACTCACCTCGAACTGATCCCAAAGAAGTTATTAATTAATAAACAACCGAATTCTGTCAAGAAACCAAGCTATCCCTGTATCGTTCAAATAATATAGCAAGAGCATGCGAAATAAACAAGTCAGCCCCAGAGAATAAATCGACATACCGATTTAATGTCAAAAAATAGAATACAGTAATAAATCACACAGGATGGTACAGGGTGGTAATCTGTCAGTGGGGTCTTAGGAGGGCTGTAACTCTTATCAAATTAAAGTCCACGGTAAACCAGACGGGATCACCGAGTCACACCCTCGTACATTTAGAAAATTTAAGTGTAATGGCCGGAACACCTACTGCCCCAAATTAAAGTCTATCATTAAATTATAAACAAAGTTAGGCTGTTGTGCACTTACTTCCGCATATGCGAGCACAATATCATCACAGGGATTAATATATTATTCGGATGGATCTGGGGTACACTATACCTTTATTTGCGTTGGTCAGCTGGCGAATCCTCCTCGGCTTGTCTTGTACGATAATCCATTATGAGCTAATCCTAGCCCAGTTCCTAGCGTCCGTAGGGTCAACACTAAGGCGCCTTGATACTCTCTATCTCAGAGAAGAAAGAGCTTACACTCTTGACTTTTAAATAACACAATCAGACAGACGATGTCTCCATCTCACAGAGACAGACAACGGAAGTTGAAGTTAGCTCCGACTCTGGACTCGAACCCGAAGTCACTATGCAATCTCCCGATTCTCCCTGGTTGAGGACAAGACTCTCCATTACCGTGCAGGCAGGTTCAACTTTCCGGGCAGAAGAAGGGAATGCCACGGCACTAGCAATGTCACCTCCGACTCACTGGCACGTACGTTCTGGGTCCACCCGTGTCTCTCGGTGTTAGGTCACTTCTTGTCTGTTGAGCCATGCGCGCTTTCCTTTATAGGCCGTCTACCATGTGCTCCCGCCTCGATCTGAAACAGCAAGCTGGCCAGCAATAAGGGTTCAAAATTAGTGTACACCTTCACCATCCGATTCATCCCTCAGTGTATGCTAGCAACAATTCACTTTTGTCACAGGAAGTTAGGCGTGTACAAAAAGCCTACACTTGGTTCGTGCAGGCTTTCTGCACCCCAAACACGACACACCCGCCGGCTGTTATACAAACCCTTTAGGCCTCTTTAGGCGTTTTAGCAACATTTTACTGTGACATTTTCTTAACTAAATTCACATTAATAATAATAGATTCGTATACAGTATTTTATACTGAAGACGGTCATATAATTTACTCGCTTTACATTATTATATCGAGTTCATTAGAATAGAGCATTTCTAGCAATCTGATAGTCTCTGAACGCCACACGACCTCCCCGCTTACGTCAGCAGCCACCCTTTAACTTAGTTTTACTCACTTAAGACTCAATATTCAATAAATTAATAACATTGCTTTACTCGCATAAATACCAGGGAATGAGGTTAAACTATACCTAGTAGTCTAAGGAGTAGTACTTAGCTGAATATCGCGTAGTACCGGTAATACTTAATATCAAAGAGTAATAATGAAATTAATATGGAGAAGTAATACATAAAATAAATATCAAGTAAGAATAATTAACTGAATATCAAGGAGTAATATTTTACTTATTATCAAGGAGTAATTCCTAAATTAATATCAAGGAGTAATACTTAACTTAATATCAAGGAGTAATTCTTAAATTAATATCAAAGAATAATAATTAAATGAATATGGATTAATACTTAACTTAATATTAAGGAGTAATTCTTGGCTTGAACATCATAAAACAGAAATATGTGTTCTATATTAGTCAATTTATTTTGACATCCTTCTTTATTAATCAGTCATTTCAGCTCCTTGGAACATTACTTCTACCTGAAGTTGGGAGTTCATTCCTCTCCTGGTTAGGTTTTTTTGAATATATTATTTATTTTAAATATCTTCGCTGATTTCCTCAATGTGGCACACAGGTCAGTTTGGTATTTTAATAATTAATTCCTAGTGATAGGAATTGGTTGGAATTTCGTAATCGATGATAAGCTGTATTTGGTTGGTATAACTTGTCGATGATCACAGTTTAAGGGACACAATCAGGCTAAAATCATCAAAAAATGGTATTTTTATTTTGCCTTCTTAGTATGGCCATAAGATGTGAACATGTCCATAGACTAGAAATTGCGTAAGTTTTAAAATTTTGTGTTGCGCGTTTACCAGTTAAGCGAGAAATAATGACAAAATTTAATTTTGGACATGCAAATAAGAAACACAGGAATAAATGATAAATAGGGCTATCAGCACACTTGCTACGTTGCCACAGCAACCCAAATTTCCACAATTCTAGTCTATGGACATGTTCACATCGTATTGCCATATTAAGAAGCCAAATTAAAAATACCGATTTTTTGGTGATTTCAGCCTGATTGAGTCGCTTCAATCAGTTGAAAGAACTTTTTCGTAAGTACTTATATGTGAGTAATATGAAAAGAACAAAATATCTATGTCAAGTATGTTATTAAGGCCTGCCACACCTACATTGCAACTATTGTCATAATGTCCATTTTTAGTGATAATCAATTATTAATGATATTTATAATTGATCATCATAATGGATGTAATGCACCAAGTGACCCGATCATCAATTACAATCGATCATTTGCCACATCACTACCCAAAACACTATTTATCTTTTCCATCCTGTTTATTTTCAGAATCTGATTCAGATTCATCTTCTTGCGAAAGGAATTATGAGGATAAAAGGCATCATGTAAATCAGAAAACTGCAAGTGTTACACTGTCATCAGAACAGCAACCCTTGTCTCCACCTCCTCGCATGCTCACTGAGCTAGAGATGAACCAATTGGGTGCTAAAATTCTGAAAGCAGAGATAATGGGTAACAAGGTTAGATATGCTTTTTCTCTACAGGACTGATGCATGTATTTTCAACATTGTTTGAAAGATGGAATTTGATAAAGTGACAGCTACCACCCTTTAATCTTATGATCATAATACTTTTTTTCCTCACAGAATGAAGCGTCCAAACTCAAAACAGAACTCGAGGCAGCCAGAGCCTTAAAAAGTGCTCCATCTAGTCATTCATCTGGTAATGTAGAACCATCTGAGGCTGCAGATGATAATGTGGTACTGCTGACTCGCACTGATCGAGCAGGTAATGTCATCCCTGTGATGGGTGGAGGAGAAGACAGACAACAGGGATCACGAAAAAAAAAGAAGGTGAACTTTTTGTGTTTTTGAAAAAAATAATACCAGAAGGGAACATTACATTTATTGAACTACTCGGTACTTTGGTACTCAAATACTGAGTTGCGGTACTAGTGGGTACTCAGTACTCAGTACTTTTTAAAAGGACTTGTACTCCTACTTGTAGTTTTATTACTTTACCAAAAAAACATCTTACCAATCATTTAAAATACATGTCACATATATAGATATTTAAACTTTTATCTGTGTAGGTTTTATAAATTCCTGGTAAACAAAAAAAAATATGAGTCCACCTCATTTGAACTAAAGAGGCAATCAATGTAATGCACAGATTGTCTTCTAAAATTTTCCATTTAGAAACACACATAACAAAATAAAATCTCATTTGTTAACACAACCTGTACACCACCTTTTGCTTGAACAAAAGTCACCATAAATACCATGCTATTAATGGAGTTCCAAATGACATATTTCTTATCATAACAATTTTATATTGGTCATGAAATTCATGAAAAATGTTCATGAAAATTCATGGAAAAGTCATGAAATTCCATTTCCAGATTTTTGTGGGAACTCTGCCTAATGCTTGTTGTCATGGCACCCATTTTTAGTTTATAAGATAATACAAATTAAAATGGTAAATTGTCTTTTGAAATGTTCTGATGTGTTAAAGGCTAAAACGCACACAGCGGGTGATAGAGATCGCTACTTTGCAGATGATGACAAATTTGATCTGCAAACACTGGTGAGTTGACAAGGCATTTTATTTTTTAAGTGGTTCAAGATATATGTATATTCAGGAGAAGTAATTTTTGAAGCTTGGGAATGTTTTCATAATGTTCATCTATTTGTCAGTCTCATTAAATATAATAAATGCTCGAAATAAGTCACTTTTTTATTATCATATGCCTTTGTACCATATCTCGCAGGGAATATTCAGGGAACTTTGATGCACACATTGCTGGAATCACGCCACTCCCTGAAACACAGTTTAATATAATTTGTTGAATATAACTATTTGTTATATTAATTCCAGGTTCGACAAGAAAAGTTGGGGACAGCTGAAGATCAGAACATGCTGTTTGCTAAACTTGCAGGCAAGGTGAGTTTAAAACAATGTAAACAGTGAACATGGTAATGTGAGACTATGAGTTTGGTTCATCAAATTTATGTAACTTACTTTCTCTCTCTGACGCATTAATGACCTTTATCCCCTAGATCTCTGAGCTATACAATTAAAGCTTCACCCAACTGAAGTTGTTACTCACTACCGCGATCCACAACTTCAAGTATATGAAAATTACTTGGAATTTTGAAATTTAAGTAAATTCGTTACCAAAAATATCTGTACCACGGATTTTAGATTTTTTAAAAACTATGTACATAAGTGCTGAAAGAAACACAGAAATATCATTGTAGTCGACATAAGTGATCTAGGAGTTATAATAGAATTTGATATGAACCGCCTCTCTTCACAGACCACCCTGTTGTTGAACACCACATGTATATAAACTCATTAGTTACTGCCCCAAATTTTAAGTTCAAGAATGAAGGTAGTGAATTGCTCTGCCAGTTTCGACCTCAAAGCGAAGGAAAATTGAACAATTTATGTAAAATGCTCACATGTAATAAATGTATATCACAAATTGAAGCTCGATACTACTCTGCAAAGCCAAAAGACAGTATCTGCTTACTTGTCAACTAAGTAGATACCTTACTAAGCTACAAGGGTGTACAAATGGTAATAATTGTCAGTGTAAATCAACCTGTTATTAAATATCATTTTAATCACCTTGAAATTTTTTAGTTTAAAAAAAGGTACCTTATTCTTTTTTCAACATTTTTCAAAGTGATACATGTATTTGCAGTTAATAAGCAATTGCAAATGTTTCGTATTGAATTAAAGAAGTCTTTTTTAGACTTCTAAATGCGAAGTATGCTAATGTGGTATGCTGGTCATGAAATGATGTAAAATGACTGCTATAACTGAATTTTGATTTGCTCTCTAAAATCGATCGTAGCAAGCGTACATATTTTTTTTGTGATCTGACAATTATACCAGAAATTATTATTTTTGACCAAGTATCAACATAATACAGAATAAGGACTTACTATGTTAAGCACAAGCTACCGATCATCATTTAGTACATTCTTTTAAGTTATTATCTTTAAACGATTCTCTCAAGTTCAGTATATCCTAATCCAAAACCACAATTCTATTTGAAATAAAAATTACAAAGCAACCTGGAAAGTTGGAGTTGTGACTGCTTCATGACTGCACAGTCATATTTTCACAATTTTGCTTGAATTGTATGTAAAAATGATCTTATGATATTGTAGCTGTGTTTTGTCCCATATACTCAGGGAAAAGAGAAAACAGATGAGGATTGGCAAATTGATGATGTGATGGTGAAGCGAGCTGGTACTAGTGATCAACATGCCGACCAGAGACATAAAGCACAGGCTATCATGGGTGAGCTTGATAATCACCGTGCCATTGTTCATCTCTATTTATCAAACTTTTAGGAAATTACAGTTTAAAATTGATGATAAGCAGTGATTTGTGGTTCTTACAACTTTTTTGGATGTATTTTGCAATTACAATGTAATACATAATTTGTCTTCAACAACACAACAACAGTTTTTACCCCTCGGCCAGTTTTTAATTACAAAATTCCTTGTTAACGCGATAACTTGAAAAATAATTATTGGATCTTTCCAATTTTTTATGTGATGTTGCCCATGAGTATGGAGATGACCTGATTAGATTTTCAGTTTTCAGCCGATAATTAAAATGGCCACCACCTGTTGATTACTTGTTTTTTTTACTTTTTACAGATTTCCCTCGAAACCTGATATATATATAGATTTTCGGAGTCTGCGAGTCTATTGGCATTGTCTGTTTCCATGTGCGACTGAAAATGAGGCTATGGTGGCCATCTTGATTTGTATTTAATAATTCCTTGTTAACGCAATAACTTGAAAAATAATTATTGGACCTCTCCAATTTTTTATGTGAAGTTACCCATGAGTATGGAGATGACCTGATTAGAATTTCAGCTTTCCACCAATAATCAAAATGCTCGCCACCTTTTTTCAACTTTTTTTTTTAGAATTTCCTCAAAACCTGGTATATATATAGGTTTTCGTGGTTTAGTACTGTCCGTTTTCATGTGAGACTGAAAACGAGGCTGCGGCAGCCATTTTGGTTTAATCAATTTTAATAAATCGTTCTTATTTTCAATTAATTGCCTTGAAACCTGGCATATATAGTCACTTCATCAGCCGAGGGGTATTTGAGTGCTTGCACGGTATTTTTGTTACCTGGCTTCACGTGGTAGAAAAAAACATTTAAAAAGATTTCCCCTACAAAAAGCAAGTTTTCGTATAATATTCTAGCATTAATGATCATGCAAGAGATCAGTTTTCATGGCTTGACTTGGGTTATTTAATAAGGCAACATCACAAGGTAACCCCATCTTCACTGGTTACTATGTACACTGTTGATGGATCAAATAATAATCTTCACATCCTCCTGCCAATAAAATACATCTCACATCATCTTATAATATAAGGGCTTCTGCCTGTATCATGTTTATTCTAGTTACAAATGTTACTTATTTTAGTTGCATCCAACATTAATGACAGAAATAAATATTGTGTTGACCTTTTTTAAATGTTTTTTTTTTATTTGTGTAGAGCATAAGACAAGAAACAAAGCAATGAAAAATTGTCGATACTGCTTCGCAAATATCCCCAAACATCTTATTATTGCCATTGGGAGTAAGGTATGTATTTTTAATTAAAAGGATCTAGTTATTGTAGATACAGTTAAAAAAAATACAAATAGCCTCAAAATTGATTAATTTGCACAAGATCTAAAGTAGCTGCAATGATACACAATTTTTAAAGATTGAGAAGGTAAATTATGTATGTCATGTGACGAAAAAATATGTTGTGCATTTTCATGGCCTTGGATTAATATTATTATTATTATTATTACATGTATTACATAAGCATTTATAAAGCGGTCCATCCAAGAAATGTTCTGGATCGCTGTACATACTAAAAACAGAATAAAATTCTTAGTGGACGAAGCTATGTAAAAGTTAAGTAAAAGAACATTTAACATTTTTAAAGCTATAACTAAAACTTATAGTACTGATTGTAAAGTAAGAATAAATAAATAAATATATATATATAAATATAAATAAATATATTCGAACAATATATAAAACTTATTTTTTTCTTATAACATAAATTATGACATTAAATGAACAAGAAGCATACTTATTCACAATTTTCTTTCTAAAACTGCTTCCACAAATAATAAAAGCTTTTGACAATGCAGTCCATGTCAGATGGATATTTTCAATAGGTCTGGTTTATAGCAGAAAACTATCATCGACAATACTGCAATATGTAACAACTTATATCATCACCAAAACTACAGGCGAAAGATTGAAGTTTAAGCCTTGTGTCATTATGTATATTTGAATATATAGACATGTTTATAGGAATGATACAACTGTAGTCTTTAAACTATATAAAGATTGGTATTTATTTAGAACATGAGCTTTTTTTAGCTACTGTACATAACAAAATTATGTACCACATCTTATTTAAGACTGAAACTGGTAATCGTACTTAGAATATATTATTAGGAACATTATTTTTCTATATGCCAAAGAATAATGCTTCAAAGAATTAATCTAAACAATTATTTTGACCACATCTGTAATAATTATCAGAAACCACAATACAATGTACTTGATCATGGAAAAGCATGACATCCTTTTTAGGGTGAAATAACTTTTCATCACCTACCCAGGACAAATATCAACTACCACTATGCTGTAACAGTGTAAATGATTTAGTAAAAGTATGTATGTAATAAGAAATTATCATTGTGTCAGGAAATTGTTTTACTTTGTAAACAATAACTCTCAAAGTTAGACTACATAATACCAAATTATTCCCAATTTTAAAAGAAATAAATTTTTGATCTGAAATATGAGAGCTGCAGCGGCATCTAGTGGGTATTAGCAATAGTGTAAACACTATTTGATATTATGTGTACTAGAGATGTGTACATGGGTGTGCATGCAAACCTTAGTGAACAGTTTTTCTAGAGGGTAATGTATGTCCAGTGTGTGTGTATTTAACCGATTTGAAAGCACATGTGCCTTAGTTTCGCCTTTTTTCTTTATTTGTTAAAATGACTATTATTATGATGTTGTTTTCTTCATAGAGCTATCTAAGTTTACCTGGCCATCGCTCATTATCTACTGGTCACTGCCTGATTATACCCATGACACACACTACACAGGCTACTGTTCTTGATGAGGAAGTTTGGGCAGAAATCCAGGTATTGCACAATTTAGCTGGCGATTTGGATAATTGAAGTTTCAACTCATGGTATTGTCGTTCCCTTCTTGCGCCGCCACCGTCTCCGCCGCCGCCGCACGCACTCTTTTTGCTACTACACCAACATGGTGCAACAGATTAAATTCATAATTCCTACAAACATTCAACCCCTCCCGGCACTTTTTTTACCCAAGGTCAAGGTAATAGGTCAAAGGTCAAGGTCGAAGATTTAAAAAAATTCTTGTTAACGCTATAACTTAAAACATAATTATTGGATCTCTCCAATTTTTTACGTGAGGTTTCCCATGAGTTTGGGTATCACCTGATTAGATTTTCAGCTTTCAACCGATAACCAAACTGGCCGCCACCTGGCGATTAAAATTTTTTTTTGAATTTTTTTTCAGGTTTCCCTCGAAACTTGGTATATATAGGTTTTCGGGGTCTGCGAGTCTATTGGCATTGTCCGTTTTCGTGTGCGACTGAAAACAAGGCTATGGCGGCCATCTTAATTTTTTAATTTAATAATTCCTTGTTAACGCGATAACTTAAAAATAATTATTGGATCTATTCAATTTTTTATGTGAAGTTACCCTTGAGTATGGAGATGACCTGATTACAATTTCAGCTTTCCACCAATAATCAAAATGGCCGCCACCTGGCGACAATTTTTTTTCCCATATTTTTTTAGAATTCTCTTGAAACCTGGTATATATATAGGTTTTCAGGGTCTGTGAGTCTATTGGTATTGTCCGTTTTCATGTGAGACTGAAAACGAGGCTACGGCGGCCATTTTGGTTTTATCAATTTTAATAAATCGTTCTTATTTTCGATTAATCGCTTTGAGACCTGGCATATATAGAGTCACTGCATCAGCCAAGGGGTATTTGAGTGCTTGCACGATATTTTTAAATGGAGACATAATGTGTTTCCTTTACCTTTTTATTAAAGGGACCCCTTGGGATGAGACATTTTCAATGTTGTCAATTTTGAAAATTTAATTTATATAAAGCTATATAGCCTACTGATCTTAACGGAAAAAACGAAAAAGTCAAAAAACAATTTTAAAGCACCAAAAAAGAGTGAAATAGCTGTATTTCCAGGTCGTATATTGCCATGTAAACAAAACAAGTTAGCAATATTCAGCACTTTCCATCACATATTCCCACATATCAGACGGTAAGATCAGAGTAGTCGCCGCTAATTGGTGTCTTTTAGTCAGGACACGGGAGGACACACCTGCAGCACTGATTGTGTACACAACGCTGGGCCGATGCCATCAGCATGTGGCCCAATTCTGTAAAAACACTCAATCGTCCTTCAGGTATACAAATAGTTTGTTTGGGTTACTTCTGGTTTCATAGAAATGTTGATTAAAAATATTTGTAAAAATATGAAAATTCTGAAAAAAATAAAAATATGATCCGTGGGATACACTACTTCAGTACGAAATTAGAAACGAAAATTGATGTCATCCCAAGGAGCTGCTTTAAATAGAAATATATAAAAAAACAGAGATTGTTATTACTGTGTGGTTAACAAGATAGCAATTGCTAAATTCTCTCAGCATGTGAGACAATGATTGCTATTTATGTTTTAATAAATTATTCTTTTCTACTCCTTAAAACAATAACAAAAGTAGAGTCTCATATATTTTACAGCAGTTCATTTTTTTAAGGAATTTCGTAAATCATTGACTCGTCTGTTTGAATCTCGTGACGAAGACTGTGTATTCATGGAGACTTGTCGGAATGTGAAGTCCATGCCGCATATGGCTATTGAATGTATCCCCATGCCAAGAGAAGTGGGTGATCTTGCTCCAATATATTTCAAGGTGAGTTGTTGTATTTTGCCAGATATGTCAATATCTATGGTTCAGGTGTATCAGATATGATATTATTAACATCCAGCTGCTATGATACGCTTGGCTAAATTATTCTAATATTTTTAATCAGTATCAGAAGTGATGCAACATGCATAATCTCGGCGTACCACTGTACCCCGGGGTACAGGGGTATTTGCTGCGCCTCCTGGCGAACTATTAGAGCTTGCATTGCAACAAATACTTATAATTAAAGAGATTGTGGATTTTTAGGTACTATCTACTGAATGGAATAGGGCATGAGAATAGCATATGGGCAGTTCTCATTAGGTGCGTCGAACAAGTGGGACATTTAATCCCGTTTTTTTAAAGCAAAATTTTAACTTATTTACTCAACAGATCGATTAAATTAATGATAATTAGGCATACAATTCAATTTGGAAGCAGAAAATGGAGGATAAATGTGAAAAATACGTGTTTTTTAGAACGTCGAACAGAGGACACCAAATGCTTTTTGGTGTCCTCTCAATAATGCCATGTGCGACGGCAGTGAATGATTTTCTTGGTGTCCTGTGTGTGACCTTTGGTGTCTCATGTTCGAACAAATGTTCGACCATGTGGACACGAAATTTTTTCTTGTCCTTACTTTCTAGTATTGATTTTTAATGTTACGACCATTTCGTGTCCTATGTTACGACCACTTTCGTGTCTCACAATGTTTTGTGATCATAACTTTTCACTGGTTTGTAGGATTAATCTCCAATTTTCACAAAACTATATAAATATAGATACAGACGTGATCCAACATTGATTCTGCTATTTTGTACAGTCATTGTGAAATAAAAACACTATATATGAGCGGTCGAACGGTCGCACATTTTACCATATTTTCATCCTCTATACAAATGCCTTTTCCTTTCTGTTCCATATTGTTTTGTATAAAATTATGTAAAGCACATACAATTCCTGTACACATGGATGTATACTCACCAATTTGAAAAGTAAATGGCGACTACTGTTCAAGAAAATGACATCAGTAGAATGTCACACTAAAATTTTATGTTCAGTAAAAGTAAAAATAAACCCTTTTACTTGGTTTTCATTTGTTTTCAGCTATTATTTCTGCAGCTGCATCATGTTATTTGACTTTTTAGTTTACTTTTCATGCTATTGTGGCAAGGTATTAAAACTTTTGCCATGATTTAGTAGTAGCTGTCAATAGTACACAAAATGTTAGGACCACCATAGCTTAATATATTTCATAAAAAAGGTTCTAATTATTATAATTTAGCTGCTAATATGTGTTTTTTATATAAAATTAGTTCTTCCTCTACAGATTTGTCCGTAAATTGATTAGAACAAAAATAATTGGTGTCCTGTGATAAACAATTGTTCCGGGTACGGTTTGAAATTCCCATTTGTTTGCATCAAATAATGCATCAAAAAACAGTAAAAGTCATATTAAGTAAAATAAATGATCATATTTAGATTTAAAAGCTCTTCCAGCTTCTTTAGTTTGTTTAGAATTGAAAAGTATTAAAATATTCCCAAGTTTGCATAGAGAAATATCAGTTTTGTCTATGTAAAAAAATACCCAATTTTCGACGCACTTTTTGAGAAGAGCCCATATCTCATCAGTGTGAAGTAATATTAAACCTTGGAAGGCCTACTATTGCTTTGCAGTGAACCAGACTGTTCAAATTATCTCCAATATACATATGGTCCCCTTGGAGTTAGAAGGTGCTAAACTGCCACTTTACAAAGTGGCAGTTTAGCACCTTCTAACTTCAAGTGGCAGTTTAGCACCTTCTAACTCCAAGAGGATGCTATATATATGTTAGTTATATACATGTATCAACAAAGTCTCCACCAATACAATTAGTAGAATGTCCAAGCATATGAAGGAATATAATCTTGAAAAGAAATGATAACACCAACTGACTATGTTTTATGTTGTCAAACGATGATTTTTCATCTCCAAATTGCTGAGAATTAAAAAATAATTTATTGTATTTATTTCAGAAAGCACTACAGGAGGCGGGACCAGAGTGGGCACAGAACAAAAAACTGGTTGACCTAAAAAATCGCTCTGTTCGGTCTGCGGTTAGTATTATTTCCTTTTGTGTTGCTATTAATTCTATAAGTTGTAAATTTGATTTAGTGTGTTTACATTTTTTTTTTTAATTTCTTCAGAGCAATAAGTGTAGGCCTATTGATATTATTGTGTTTAGCTATTTAAAAACAATAAAATTTCTTGCCTAATTTGAATACTTGGCTAATTGAATACTTGAATAATTTTCGTTATATCACTTTATCTAGATTATCTTTAATAGGAAGATAGATATACAGCGTTATTGTGCTTTAGCAGTATAGCATCATTATTGTAGTAAATACTATTATGGTATATTTTCTGTATAATTATGGCAAAATTGAAATATTGTACCAATAAGCCTACATGAATAATTCCCACAATATCATCCACAGGGTCAATCCACCTTCATCTGACTACAATTATAACTAAGTTCTCGCAGATGGCAGGACAGTATTATTAGTCTTAATTTGAACATATGTTCATCCGACACACATCTCTAGCCTTTACATGTAAGGATTTAAATCCCTAAAAACAATATGGTGTTTTTACATCAATTATTTTTGCAGATACCTAAAGGTTTTCCATATTTTTGTGTCAACTTTGCGATGGATGGAGGCTATGCCCATGTGATTGAAGATGACAAAACGTTTCCCACATATTTTGGAAGGGTGAGCTGATAATTTTTGTGTGTACCTTATAATAATATACTGTAGATCTGGTAATTTTCGCGTTTTCAATTTTCCTGAATTTGTGATCTTGGGACTCTTCACGAAGTTTAGAACTCGCGAATTTTCATTTTTCTTCAGTAGCGCTAATAGAATAATAATTTTCAAGAGATTCTTGAATTCGCGAATTTGTCCTCTTCGCAAAATTTGTGAAAAATAAAATTTTGCGTATATTACCAGATCTGCAGTATCTAAAAGAGAGCTTTCATAGGTGAATAGAATATAAAAACAATTTCCAGAATAACCAGTTTATACTGAAATATTACACTTGGTCATGCAATGATATTTTAGAAATGTGAACCTTCACCATGACTGTGTTCATGTGCTGTCATTTAAATTATTGAATTGGGTAAAGAATGCCTCATATTAAGCCAGTTTTACGCCACACACTGAAAACCTGTGCTGCCCTTTTTAGACTATCGGCCATAATTAACTTTACTATGCCTGACAGCTGGAAAACCGTGCCAGATAGCTAGACCATTACTATAAAACAAAATGTGCGGTTTCAGGTAGGGATATGCCCTGAAAAATTTCAAATTGATCAAATTAAAAATGGCTGACTATCAACCATAACTGACTTTAAAATGCAACATATCTGGAAAACCGTAAAAGCTAGCACTGTAGTGGCATTGTTTAAATGTGAATCTTATATATTGCTCCTGTATATGTGGGCCTCTTGTTTGGATTAGAAATAATAATTTCGAAATAGGCCTATAGATAGAGTTCATCTATAGATATGATTAACCTTATTCACAGTATTATTGGGTGAATTAACCAGCTAGTAATTGTTGAACTTTAGACTACAACCCACCCATTTTTAGATAGACGACATCTGATTTGACCAGCATTCAGTAATGTTACGACGAATGGAGCTAAGTTTTTATGTCCTATCGCCCATAATAATGAAGAAGAACACTTCCGTAAATAGATAAATTGTATTTGGAACCCGTATGACAAGTGATATGGTCTAAATCACAGTAGAACTTGATATGGGAGGCGACTTCACCATTCCCCGAAATGGACATCCTGTCGGCAACCACCTGTCGTGAAAGACCATTCTTCCTCTATGGTGGCTCCCAGCAGTATGTTTTACTGTAGTATGTACTTTTTTTTATAGTTTTGATGTATATTTTTTTATGACAATTTTGCCTGTTTCTTCAGGAAATTGTTGGTGGAATGTTAGAAGCAGAACCGACTCTGTGGAGAAAACCAGCTCAAGAAAAATTTGAAGAACAATCAACAAAAGTGCTTGAATTTACTAAATTGTGGGAACCATTTGATTGGACTAGCAAGAATCCTATCACCAATAGCTAGCACATACAATGAAGTAGCCTATATTAATAATTCAGCCTTATTTGAAATAGAAAAAAATGTGAATATATGAGATGAATAATTTTAACAGCATTTAAAGTCACACAATTCACCATGTATCAAATTCAAACATAGATTGCCTATCTAGTGCCTACCTTGACTAAACTCAAAATGTGTGCCATATAGTAACAACGGCTATTTCAACATACATTTAACTGTATTGAACAAAATCACAGTTCTGTGTCTAGTTCTGCATCATCATGATAGCTATCCTAGCTGATATGAGTAATTTTCTGAAAACGTGTGTCTAAACTTGAGGCTTTTTGAAACGGTAATCTGCGTCTTGTTTTTACTTCTACTCAACTACATCTACTCCCCATGCCCAAACAATAACAGTAAGAATCTGCACAAATGCCTGTTCCAGAACATTATGCATCTTTGTCCGGTTTCTGTCACTCCATTTCAATTTGGATTTAAGTAGCCTACCGATTAATAAATCATTGCAGTACTTTCATGTCGGCCTACTTTACGTAAAATACCCAAGATGCTGTTAAATAATATACTGAGAGTTGTTTGTATATTTGTACATGTTTGTATCATATCATACTCAAAACAGGTAATAAATGGCTGTGGGCCTATAATTTAATAGTTGTGTTGGTTGGGCCTAATATTTAATATGGAATCGATTAAAAAAATTGGGTTGATATATCCCACCTGTGAATATAAGCTGGGCCAACACTCCCAGCAGAACTTCCTGAGGATGGTGAGGTGAATCGGATGATACAGGCACAGGATTCAGAATTCGAGCAGTTGTTCTGACAGTCTTTAGCCGAGCACGTAACCTCCTAAACATTTTCCTTAAATTTGTATAAATTATAGTTCTACACATTTCGATGTTGCACCCTCATTCGACCCCCAAGATATTAGTGGAACCCCTGAGCTGAACCATCAACTAACTAACGTGCGTTGAATTCATCTATGTTGTGACGGATGTTAAATGACGGATTTTATTGATTGAGTGCCGACATATCTAAATTTATAATTTAAAGATACAGTCATGTTTGAAATTCGCATGCGTAGATCACGTGTAGGCCTTCAGTATATAATACAGGTTGATTGCATTGTAATTCACCCTGATTACAAGACTGCATCGAGACATTCACCAAACGCTGTTTTAATGTTAGACCAACTGCCAATATCAATAATAAAATGGTAATAAAAACAATATTATTGAGATGTGCCTACATGTATAAGATACTATTTAGCTTCCTATACCGCGATTATGGTATGTATGATTGACAATAATTATTATGCTATGATTGACGCTCCAAGCAACATCCATTCACTTTAATGCTTTAATACGACCTAATCAATTTTGCAAAGCATATATCAACTACGATCATTCAATTAAAGCATAATTATGTTCATACTCCGATGACCTCGAAATGGAATCTAAAAAGGTTTATTTTATCCGCGAAAGCAAATAAATTAATAACCAAAATGTAAAAACAAATAATGATTATACAAATCTATACAGAATGATAGACAGATGAATATATATTTTTTTATTGACGACAGAAGTCTATGAAACCTTAGGAACATAGTCGCCTAATATATTCGTTATTCAGTGTATACAAATTTAATAAAATAGATATTTCTAATGATTTATAGTATGTGTACAAGTATTACTATGACAATGTTATGATAGTCATGGTAATGAACTGGTGTTATGAAAAGAATATATAAATAGATGGTAATAAGACACAATAATAGATCTAATTTATATACTTCTTTACGGATAAATAATGAGAGTTGTCCAACATATGACATTATAACATGTGAAATTTGTTTACCTTTTGTGGGCAGGGGTCATGGTGCAGAGGTTAAAGCTGTCTGCTTGGAAAGTCGGAGTTCGCGGTTTCGAACCGCGCTCTGGCATTCAAGTTGTAAAGATACAAGATATTTATTCCCCGCTAGTTTTTAAATACTTTTTTTCCAGTGAGAATCCTAGAAGTGCGTAGCTCTATTCCACGTAGTTCAAACTGATGTTCAGTGTAGGCATCTCAATGAAGACTGAGTCTCATGATGTGGTTCCTGTATCTAGTTTCAAATTGAATAATGACACAGAGGAAGTTACTCTACAAGGAGATGCCTACATCACTCAAAATAAGACCAGTTTTTATGATTTAAAAAACCTAGGCTTACTATACATTGATGGTTCTGCCTCCTTGCAAAATCAAAGCAAGCATGCTATTGTTAGTTTTCCGTGTGCTCACCCCAAGTACAGTATTGATCAATTAATTACTTTATCCCATAATTGTAAATCCGAATAATCTATTTTAAATGGATGCTATATATCCGAACTCGCAAGAAGATTCGAGAATGTAAGTTTTCCAATTACTGGGGCCAAATATTATACCCGTTTTTGAAAAAAAACGACTGAAAAATTTGCATGTGAACATGGCCTTTTTAAAGCCCATGATCACTCACATGCTAGGGGGGGGGGGGGGGGGAGGGGTGCATGTTGAAATGCGAGTCAAAGTAGCGAAAATCATTACTGTTTTCCGGATGAATGTATTTCTACATCACTTTTTAGGCCTCAGCCAAAATTTTGACGGATGCCTATTGTCGTCATCAGGCGCGTCCGTATGTCCGTCCGTACGTCTGTCCGCCACTTTTAGCCCTTTAACTTGTTTCGCGTAAGTGGAATGCACAATAAACTTCACATACAGGTTTGTCATGACTAAAGCTTGACTAATTTCACATTTGACTTTTCTGTGACCCCTATGATTTTTTTCCGATCGACAAATTTTCTCATTAACACGATTAATTCAACATTTTTTTATGTATCGCTAGAATAAGGAAAACCATATATCCATTTCACTAATAGCTCGGATGAGTTCGAAATTGGGAAAGATTCGGAGAGAAACTAGGTCATGGCGGCAAAAATGTCCGATTATCGGCCATTATTTTTGTAATATGCGTGGTATCTGAAAAAACCGGACCAGATAGCTGACCATTACTATAGAACAAAATGTGCAGTTTTAGGTAGGGATATACCAAGACAAATTTCAACTTGATCAAATTTAAAATGGCAAATTTGCGGGCACTTCCGATCGACAAATTTTCTCATTAACACGATTCACTCAACGTTTTTTTATGTATCGCTCCAAAATTTATACCATATATCCATTTCACTAATATCTCGGATTAGTTCGAAATTGGGCAAGATTCGGACAGAAACTACGTCATGCCTGCCAAAATGGCCGATTATCGGCCGTTATTTTTTTAATATGCGTAATATTTGGAAAGCCGGACCAGATAGCTAGACCATTACAAAAAGAACAAAATGTGCAGTTTCAGGTAGGGATATACCATGAAAATGTTCAACTTGATCAAATTCAAAATGGCCGACCTGCAGCCACTTCTGATCGACAAATTCTCCCGATAACGCGATTTACTCAACATTTTTTCATGAATCCCATGAAATTTATACCATATATCCATTTCACTAATAGCTCAGAAGAGTTTGGAATTGGGCAAGATTTGGACAGAAACTAGATTATGGTGGCCAAAATGGCAGATTAGGCCATTATTTGTATGCGTAATATTTGGAATACCAGACCAGATAGCTAGACTATTACCATTGGGATATACCATGAAAAGTTCAACATGAACAAATTCAAAATGGCCGACCTGCGGCCACTTTTGACTTCAATATGCGTAATAACTGGAAAACCGTGCAGATACCTAGACCATTACTAATTAAAAAAAAAAGCATTTTTTGTACTGCATGGTGCTAATAACTAGTTTTCGGACAGTTTCAATACTGGTGGCGGGCTATTGTCGAGTGTGCTCTTTTTTTTAGAATGTCTTCACTTTTAAGCGATGATTAGAGGCTGAGGCCTATTTCCGTCGCCAACAGGCCTTCTTATACTTTTTTTTATACTTTTATTTCAGTAAAATGATATATTTTTAGGACATCTAAATCCAGAGTGGCGGCACTGCGTACGTATACTGTAGATCTGGTAAATTTCGCGTGTTTAAATTTTCGCGAATTTGTGATTTTGGAACTTTTCGAAGAAATTCGATATTTCCAGGTGGCATGCCCTCACCCCCCCCCCCCCCCCCATCACCGGACAGTCGACCTGTAACCCTCCCCCCCTCCCCCCTTTGTCTTAGTCTGGATACGCCCCTATTAAATGAGCTAGATAAACATAAACAGCTGTCGACCCAATGTTGTGTTAATGTTCGGTTTATACATTTATGTAATCATGTAATTATGCAATAATCATCTATTAAACGTGATAACATGTCATTGAAAAAAGTTGTGGACCATTAAAATGCTTACAACGTTTACTAATGATCACTTAAAATAATTTATTCCTGAGATATTTATTTTTATTTCATCTTTATTTATTTGCCACCTTCCTCTATAACAGTATAATTTTTAATGCAAATATTATCTTCCAGTTCATCATTAATTAGGCCTATATCAGATATTTTTGTTAGTATTGGTTGTTCTTCCACATTGTTAAAACAACTTTACTGCCCATTTCCAATTATTATCCTGATTTCGTCTCTAGTAAAAAAGAAACTGTTGAGTCCCAGCTGTAGGCCTATCTGAATTATTTCGTGTGAATGGCTATAGCACTGAGAAAATACGACGATTTCACATAGGCCCTTAAAACAAATGCAAAGGCTATGCACGAACATAATACAACAATTAAATTTTGGAAATTTAAAAAGCGACCCTGTTTTTCTCCATTTGTTCTCAAGACCGAATCTCAGAGATGATATCTGTTCAGAAATAAATTCGCCAGCAAGCAGGTGAAAAAATTGTGGTAATTGGGGAATAATCTTTATATCGTGGTCCTATTTTTATTTATTTTATGCAGTGTCAAGTGCTTGGGAGAGCACGCCCAGCTCTAAGTCGTTGTCCGTTTTAAGCGATCCCCATAGCCTACTGTGGATTGTGCCTGTGGTGTGTTATAATTCTCATAGGGTAGAGTAGTCTATTGTAATTACTATCAATCTAAGCATATTTATTTTTACATAACTCTGTTCCAAGTCAGGCTCAACGTTTCAATTATTAGCCAAGACTAACACAAATTTTGACAAATTTTAAATAAATAAATGATTGTTTGATAAATGTGAGTCACACTGAGGGTGGGCAATATCTACTTTTAGGTGCTCTGAATGGTTAATTTTAAAGATTTGCATTGCAAAGATTTTGCTACTGTCGCCACATGGAGCTTTGTGGCGAGTAGGGGAGGTCGGGGTAAGATGGCCAATTTTTCTTCAAGCGACTGCATCTATGCTATATTTTCAATCAGAATAACCGAAATATTCATACACGAAATATTCATTGTACACTATATTTTAGTAAAATTCATTCATTATAGAACAAAGCTATAACATAAAATTGGTGGTTGCAAAATATTTTTCAAAGTGGATCAATTTACCCCTAACATGGGGTAAGTTGTTCCACAGTCTGGGGTGAGTTGTGCCACTATATCGTAAGTTATCCACAACATTTCCCTTGGAGACTGTTTAATGTAAAGTGTTTAATCTTCTTTACCCATTATCAAAAAATGGCTACACACATCATAGCAGGCATCAAAGTAAAACCTAAAAAACCTATAAAAACCTTTAAAAACCTATATTTGAAAAAGTAACTTATATTTTTCTGAAAATAGCCTATATAACCTATAAAAACCTATATTTTGATTTTGCTTGAACAAAAACATTATGTTGAACTATATTTTAATTGTGGGAATGTGTTTGTGTCAAGTAACTTTCTGTGTTTCAGAAAGAAATGCTTTAAATATAATTTAATCCCTCAAATTAATCTGAAATAAATAATTATTTAAGCTTATCAGCTACATAATTCCTTAAAAAAATTCCACCCTCGCTCCGCTCGGCATAAATTTTACTACACCTTGTCTGATATTGATTCAACCTATGTGGACAATTTTTTTTTTCTATAAATAATATATATTCACCTCCATAGCTAAACTTGTGTGAAGAATTTTGTAAGTGCAATAAAAAAATTGTCCAGTTTAAAGACTCCAGCCCTCCTCTGATTGAACATGGCTCCGTCAAGGTGAACAGTTCGTCTTGTTGCCTATGTAAGTTAGAAAGACCATACTACATGTATGTAACCATAAGCTGATCACCCGGCAAAGACGATGGTCAGACCTGTATTAAAAAGTATGCATTTTTGGCACTATGTATTATAATGTATATTCAGAGGTGTGTACTATACGGTATACTTCCTGAAATACGGTAGATATGACTTTGGAATAGTAAAAAAATACAAATTTTCACATGGCGGGTACATTAGTCTCACTGGAAAACCTATAAAAACCTATAATTTTATGTCAAATAAACCTATAAAAGCCTATATTTTTATGAAATAAACCTATAAAAAACCTATATTTTGACCTAAATGGACTTTGAAGCCTGCACATGCGATAAAGCATGTATCAATAACTAGAGAGGGTCATGGCGCAATGGTTAGAACGTGGCGCTCTGCCGATGTCCTGCCTGCCGTGCGGTTTCGAATCCCACTTGGTGCAGGATTTTCAGAGAATAACATGCTTCTCCCCTCTCAATCTTGGGACATTGTTAAGATGGTATGTCCTTGGGCAAGACACTTCACCCTCAAATGCTTCACTTGACTCAGATGAAAATAAGTACCTGGTAGGACAGAGATGGCAATGTGTATGATAAGTTCAATGCGCCGAAACAGCTGCAGGACTGTATGCTCTCCGGGTAGTTGAAATGGCACATGAATGAACAGGTCCATCGACCAGGGGGTAAAATGTAAAGTCCGATGATAGGTCTTCAGACTTGATATCAGACTATAAAAAACCTGCACCTTTATTTTTTACCTTTAGAAGCGTGTTTGAATAATATGTCAACCCTTTCTGAGCAATCTGGGGTGTTAGTGTACCATCACCATGGGGACGTACGTGATCCATCCCGTACGTTAATTGTTATACTATTCAAGCTCGCTTCTCTTGCACTACTTATTAAAAAAATAGTAAATAGCGGACTACAGTGTATTATTGGTAAAACTAAAATGCGCTCCAAATCAACATTTTCAAGTACCCGACTTCGTCTGAGGAAACTGAGGGTCTGAAGGTAGGGGGGAGAAGAAAATAAGAAAGAGAAAGAAGATTAGAAGGTAGAAGAAAAGGAAGAAGAAGAGGAGAAGTGGACGAAGGAGAAAGAGAGGATACAGAGGAGAAATAAAGGGGATAAATAGGTGAAGGGAAAGAAAAAGGAGGGGGAATCAAAGAGACAAAAAAAAATCAAGAGAGATGAAGGAGAAGGAACCAATGTCAGAGAGAGAGGAGGAAGTAATGAAGAAGATAATATAGAAAAAGTGAGTGAAAAGGAGAAAGAAAGGAGTTGAAGAAAATTGACAAGAAAGATGAGCAGGAAGGAAGAAAAAGAAAAAGAGGAGAAAGGAAGAGGAAAGGTGGTTGAAGGAAAAAGGAAGGCAGGAGAAGAGGAAGAAGAGAAAGAAGAGGAAGACGAGAAGGAGCGAATAAGAGAAGAAGATACTAGAAATATGCGAAAGAGAATGTTGGGGAAAAGGAGAAGAAAGATGGACGAGAATTAAGTAAGGACGGAGAGATGAAGGAGAAGGAACAGAGAGAAAGAAAAGAAAGAAGAAAAAAATATAGAAAAAGTGAATGAAAAGGAAGGAAGAAGGAGGAAGAAGGAAAAGGCGAGAAGAATAAAGAGAAGGGAACAGGAAAAGTGGATGAAGGAGAAAGGAAGAGGAAGAAGAGGAAGAAATGAAAGGAGAAGAGAAAGAAGAAGAGGAAGATGAGAAGGGGGTGAATAAGAGGAGGATACGGAGGAATGAACAAACTACTTGAAGCATGCAAAAGAAAATGATGAGGAAAAGGAGAAGGACAACGAAGTAAGGATGGAGAGAAAGAAGAAAAAAAGAAGGAGGATAACTCGAAAAGAGAAGGAAGAAGTTGAAGACAGTGACGAAGAGAATGTGGGAAGAAAGGAGTAGGAAAAGGAGAACGGAGGAGGATGAGTAAAAAGAAGGAGAAGTAATAGGAATCAGAGGGAATGGAAAAGAGCAAAGGTAGAAGAGAATCAAGAGAAGGAGCAAGATGAGAAGGAAAAGGAAAATAATAAAAAAGAAGGAGAAAGTGGGTAAACATGAGATGGAATAGGAGAAAATAGAAGAAGAGGATAAAGAAAAAGAAAAAAAGGAGGGATGGACAGAGATGAAGGAAGAGGGGGAAAGGACGCGGAGCAAGAGGAGAAGGAAGATGCCAGATGAGAAAGAGGGAAGAAGAACAAGGAAGTTACAGGAGGATAAGGAGGTGGAATTGGAGGAAAATAAGTTTGAAGACAAAGAGGAGGAGTCATTCTTTTCCTCATGCTGCTCTTTATTACTACCTCTACTATACCGTCAGATGAGACGTAACTTTTCTCCTCCTCAACTTCCCGTTTCTTTCCCTCCTATTTCTGCTTTACCCCAACACTTCGTATTCCGCCCCCTCCCCCTTCTCCCTCTTACCCATCTCATCTTCCTCGTCCTTCAGCACCTTCTCACACTATTACTTGGCTCTTCTTTTATTCATCCACGTCATTTTCCATCTTTCCCTCTTTCTACTCCTCTTCTCACTTTACTCTTCCCTTTATCTCCTTCCTTCCTTTCTATCTCATCTTCTTCTTGCTCTCCTTTCTGTTCTACATTTGTCTTCTCTTCTCTTTCTTCCCCTTCTCTTCTTTTCCTTTGCCATCCTGCTCTTTCTATTTATCTCCTGTCATTTTTTTTTCGCGGTCCTCTTCCTTCCTTATCGCTCTCCTGGTCCTCCTCGTCTACATTCTCATCTTTCGCTTATTTTTCTCCTTCTCCCCATTCTCTTCCTCCTCCTCTTGTACCTTCTTCTCCTCTAACTCCTACAGTCCCTCAGCTCCAACAGGCAAAGTCGGCTGAGAGAAACTTAAAACGTTATGTGCTTTAAACCAGTTAACCCAGCCTGGATATGCACATACAAATACATATATGCACCCCGTAACAGTATATTGTCTTTAATGGCGCTAATGATGCATCCCAAACACCTTCCCTTAAATGGGAAGGGGTATATATTTAGGTGTGGAGGGGTCTAGCACCAACATGCCGGACACTGGGGAAATATTTTTATAGAAAACTAGAAAAGGAGTTCCCAAACACCGTGCCTAATATTTTGTAAACATGACAGTGTATTGGTCTTCCCCATGGGCCAGAATCCTTAATGTAGGGGAGACTGGGGCACCTTGAGACATGGGGCACCTTGAGACAGGCCTGTTTGACACAAATATTTTTTTGCGATTTGTGCGCCATCTGGTCAATGATACCAAAACTAACCAATTTCGATTTTCCACCCTATTGCTAATGGTTATTGGACATCCTTGGCATGCATATAACCTTAGGTCCATTTTTTACATGAAAAGTAGATTTTTGGGATAATCAATATTTAGTTCTATAGATCACATAATACTTGATTTCCCTATGATTTTGGTTGTATCTTACACCTGTGTTATCACTTTATAACTTATGTATAATGGTTTGCTTCAAATACACCCCGCACACAAACTATGATATCAGATGTGAGGTCAGTCAGGGTGGGGCACCTTGAGACGCTGTCTCAATGTGCCCCAAAACTGTCTCAAGGTGCCCCAAGTCTGTCTCAAGGTGCCCCGAAAGTGTCTCAAGGTGCCCCCACTTTTTTTCAGGCACATATTTTACTGCAACATCTAACATTAGCCAATTGCAGGCTTTAGCTACAGGTATATGCAGTATTCAAATCTTGATTTTAGTTAGATCCACGTTGTTTTCAAGTACCTTATTTGGTGTCTCAAGGTACCCCATGTGGTGTCTCAAGGTGCCCGAGTACGGGGTACATTGAGACACTTTTCTGAAAATCTGTTTTGTTAAAAAATGTAAGGTTACACATTTCTGATAATTTTCATCTCTTGCTCAAATATACCCCACTGGGTGCTATATCCATATGTGTCGTCAAAATATTTTATTTTGAAAATTAAATCTGTGTTTGGGGGGTTTGAATTTTTCCGTCTCAAGGTGCCCCAGTCTCCCCTAGGCCTTACAGGATATAATTATTGAAAGAACCAAGGATCGAGACAAGTATATCGTCAACGTGTCAGCCTATTATTTCCACCACCATCGCCGGTGCTGGCCAACTTAATAAACACAAAACATTTGTATAACATTTGTACAATGGTGGACCAACGTCGAAGACGTTGCGCCGACGTTGTCAAAGGTGATACAATGTTTTGTGTTTGCTGAGCAACATCCATGCAACACAATGTACCCACCCAATACCAGTTCAATGTTGGCCCAGCATCGCAGCCCATTGCTGCCTCAATACAGGTTAATCGTTTTCGACGCTGGCTTAACATTGAAACAGGATTGGGTGATTGCCGGTGTTTGCTCTGACTGCCATACGGGTGACACTTCCTCCCTCGAAAGGCCGCTATTCGGATAACATGATACAACACGGGTCAATTATGAAATAATGTTGGGCCAACATTATTCCAACCAAAACCCTTTAAGCTCTCATGCAGCCACGAATATAATCGTGAACATCTTTTTTCCTGAAGACTTTTTAAACACGAAAGTACAAAACCTCGGAAACTGGAACGTTATAATGCACAAGTTCATAAGGACTGGTGTGCAGAAATGTGAACCGTTTCCCACACACAGCACCCCTCTAATTCCCCTAAATAAGACACAAAGTAAACTTAATAGGATACGGGCCGTAGGCCAGTCCTGATTATTGAAATGGAAAATTACCACTCTGGAAATTAGAGGGGGTGGTCGAGCACCCTGAGCACCCCCCTGGATACGCCCCTGAAAAATAAGGAAAAAATAGTTAAAATGTATAAATCCATTGGTAAGGTGTCATGCAGTATTTGGCATTTTAATGAGTCAGATGGATTGAAAATAATCCCTTCCCTTTTCCCTTTGCATCTATTAATATAAGTAGCTGCTAACTCAAATGGCACATACAGAACCAACCACTTAATTCGGTGTTCGAAGTTACCCCTCACGATAGTAGGGGCAACATTGAACACTTAGGATCATACAATTTGTTGAAAAGTAGGCTACCTGTTAGCAACAAATATCAAATATTTAACACTTGAATACAAAAAAGGCACATTTATCCCCCCCCCCCTATTTCTATGCGGATCATTTTCTTGAATATTTGAACATTTTCTGGTAATTTATGAATAACTCCAAAAAGTGTAGGTAAGCGGAGCGAGTCGCCTGATCCACGGCTACAAAAAGTGTTAGACCCCAGTTGAAGGTGTTGTTCTTTGTCCCTAAAAAAATCTGTTATCATCTCCAGTATTTCATAGCCTGACAGATCTGACGTCACGAACCAGGGCTGAAAGGCGGATATTTTCTGATCCACTAACACAAAAATCTTGTTAAAACAGGTTATTTTGTGTTTTATTGACTGCATTTTTCTGTAAATCAATTTATAAATGCCACTGTAATTTATTTTTGTATTCAAGTACAATGCAAATCTTAGATGGCGTCAGTATTGATTGTTTTCTGCGCGTGTATTGCCAAGCCCAAATCATGTGTATTGTCTGCCGTCGTCCGACTCTTCCGAGTCTTCGCTTCACTCGTTCAGACCCGCTCCCGAGGTTCGATTGTGTTTGCCATCTATCATGTCTATAGTCTATTTATTTAGTATTGAGGAAAAGGGAGACAGCCACGCTATGGGGAGACACGTTTGGGCAGGATGTAAGCCTACCGTACTCGTCTGATTTCCTTCTAACATCCAAATTAGTAGCCTAAAATAGAACCAGTCACAGTGCACTGAGTGCAGTGGCACTGTCAGTGTCACTGACTGAGTCAGACTCAGAGTGAATAGACTAATCTATAGGCCTAAGTGATGTTAGTGTTACTGAGTCTTATTATAGTGATAGATCTACTGATACAGTGATAACATTCAGACATTACAAGTGAGACTACAACTTACCAATGCTTGTAAACTGTAAGTAACATGACCCATACTGGCCATAGGCATAGACATAGTGCCATACTCATGATACTCATACTGCACTGTCTGCAGGCATATGATTGATAGGCTAGGTCGTACACAGGGAATCATCCAACCAATGCAATTTTAGTAGGCCTACTATCGCGAGCTATGTTTTTTGCCATATAAAACCTATTCACTGGTTAAAATTTCTTATTTTTACTTTCATTCAACTCACTACAGTATAATGTGTGGCGATCTCCAGGTGGCCTATAATTTTTGTTTTCAACTTTTGTCTTTAGTCAGCAAATATTTTTTGAATGGCCAAAAACGTGGTTCAAGATCTATATAAATATAGATAGCATACAACCTATAGACTCTTAGCCCTAGTTGTACTTGTAGATATAGGCCTAGACTACATTGTAACATCTTCTTCATAGGACTCTCGTAACATAGTCTCGACTGTCGTAGATAGAGTAATCATGGTCATACACCGGTTGCATTAATCAGTCTGTAGACATAGTAATATAGCAGAGAAAACATTGTTTGAAAATTATTAATTAGCAATCTTCTGTTCCAAAACTTTGTAACTTGCTAAACATTATCATTGATGTATAAATATTTTGTTAATCAATTACAACTTTGATTAGCAAATATCATGGCACGAAATAAGCACATTCCAGGTATCAGAGACAACCCATTTTGCCGCCGGACAACCCAATATATATCATTCTCATGGTTCCCGTCAGACAACCAGTCAAAAATCGATAAAGATTAAATTCTGAAATATGTGCATTGTTTCTGTGTATGGTGCAGATTATGTTTTAAAACAGTACCTGGCAGCTAGAGCTGTGCTGCTTAAAATCGCGAAACAGGCAAGGGCGGATCCAGTGTAAAAAAAGGGCAGGGTCTGGTCACCAAAATCTAATAAGGCCACAAACATATAAAATAAGAGGCAAGTGGCGAAGGCCCGAGGAATTTTTTTGCTAATAACATTCCAAATACACCATTTCTATGTATCTAAGGAATAACAAATTATGGGGAAATAACTCGCATTATCATCTAATCCATTAACTAACATATACAGAAAATTATATTTTCTAGATTTCGAAAGAAGCATTAAAAAATTAAGGGGGGGGTCACATGATCCCTGTGACCCCCCGGCCCCTGACAGGCCACCTTCTATATGTCCCGAAATTCGGACAACAACCATTTTGCAGACAACCTGAAAAATACACCATGATGATTGGTCTGGTTGTCTGGCAGACAACCAGACAAATCATCCTTATTCAGTTATTACTTGACCTGAATGTATGCATAAATTGCATATATTTTGCAGGGTTTGACACAAACTTTTATGAGCAGTGGTCCTCAGGACACCAGCTCAGAGGATCTGGTGGTCAGGGTTGGGGTCGAATACAATTGATGATTACGATTACGGTTATGATTACATGTCATTTTAATTTATCAATTACGATTATGATTACGATTATTCGTCATTATAATTATCGATTAAGATTATGATTATGATCACATGTCAGCAAAAATTATCGATTACGATTATGATAACACTCTATTTTTTCGATTACGATTATGCTTACGATTACCTTAATCATATTTTGTGATTACAGTTACGATTACGGGTGATTAAAATTATCTTAGAAATTCTTATTAATAATAATGACATACTATAACAAACTATAAATAACAACAACTGCAATTAAAATATACTTAGTTTTATTTAGTTATTTTGTGTTCAAGAAATTAGAATGTCAGTTCAATCTGAGCAAAATTAGGTTTGTATACATATATACATATAGGCCCTACACATTGTACATTCACATTGTCTTAGGCATATAGCAGATTTGACAAATAGCAGCTGCTGCGATTAGCAGTCGCGCCGGATTGCTGTGCAAGCAGTTGATCATCGTGAGGAGCGTCCCTCCTATTATATAATATCTATAGGGCCTACCATCTTGAAAATACGAGATGCTGATCCAATATTGTTGACCCAATATTGGCCCACTGTTGGGCCACCATTTGTGTCGCTAGCCCAACATTAGGCCAATATTGGATCAACAAGCTGTGCTGGCTGGGCACCCTTGTTTCCTAGGACATGCAACACGGTATGTAGGCCTACTGTTTTGAAGGCAATTTAAACATGCCATTATTGCCCCCCGGGCCCCCCCCTTCTATTAGCATTTAGATATAGATCTTCCAATATAAATTGTGATAATATATTGATATTTCACTGCTAAGCATTAAGTGAAGGTTATCGCAAAATATAGGCCTATTCGAAACCGAATTGTAGCTGTAGCCATGACTTTAATCTTTAAAATAAAACAAAAATACCCAGAAATATATAATATTATTGCTCAGACAAAACAATAAAGTATGTTGAAGTCTCTCGTGAAGGGTTAATCCAAGTGACCACACGATGATGTTAATTGCAATTAACCATTTACACTCTGGAGATGTCTGCCTACAGCAATGTTACAATGTTACAATATTTTTAATTCAATAATATGGTTGACGGGCCTCGCAGAGGTTGTCTTGCTCTGTTTCTGTCAACCAAATTTAATAACCAGAGATAATAATGACCATTCTTCACATTTTACTTGGATGCTGGGATGCAATGGGTGGTAGTTTTATAACAGGCTATAGTCATACCTCGTTAGTCATCAATTGTCTACCGTGAACTATAGGTGCGAAGGCAGGGGAGGGAGGGTGTAGCATGCTTGGCGACCCCCACTTAAAAAACCGAGTCACGAGGGCCACTTAAAAGTTGTTATGTAGTGTTTATGTATAGTCACATCAGCAACCCTGGAAACGCATCAGTGTCTACGACGTTGTACCCACATCAAACCAACACAAGCTGTATGTCTTGCGCTTGTTGATAATCCACATTTATAAATATGTATGCATTTACGCATGGGCCTGAGCGAAAACACACACATATATGCCTATGTATGTATGTATGTACATACAAAGCATAATTTACCAAACTGTTCTAAATAGTTGAATTATTATTTTCTTATTTATAAAAATCGGTTCGAGTGATATATTATTTATTGTGATATATACTCAAAAAAATCATGATTACGATTTAATATAATCATGATTACAGTGCTTTTAGAATATTGATTACGATTTTTTTAGTGGTCCTGACAACAACTAACGTTACAACACTTGAAAATCTTGAATTTTTTTCACGTGTGCGATGTGTTGCCACATCGTTAATTTTGTAAAACCACAAAAGGCATGACATGGGACAGTTCAACGATGATGATCGATCTCAATGTTAATAATTCATGAACCTCATGCAAATGACAATTTATTTCCCAGCAAGCATAAATCAATCACTGTATGTTGTTATATGGTAATTATGTTATTGCTTATTCTGAGTGATGGCGATTATCCATTTTTTAAAGCCGACCTGAGACCGGTAATTTGGATCCAGGGTCGCTAATTGACACCCTAGCAACAGTCCGGCGGGACGATGATCGTCCAGAACTGAAAAGAAGCCTAAACTGTAAACTTGCAGCGGAACAATCTCAAGTGCCTCAGAATACACTCAAACTAGTAACTACCTCTCAAAATTTTCTGGGGGTAGGCCTGTACCCAGGGGTAGAAATACACTCTCACCCGTGCGAGGGAAATAATGGCAGTAGGCCTAGTGGCATGCGAATCGCCATTTTGGCGATATATATAGGCCTAACATTGATTAGCTTATTAGTTTTAGATTTGTTTTAAACCACAGATCGCCCGCTCATTACCAGTCAGTCTTTCTTAAAGAAAAGTCGACAAAATATCACAGTAAAAGATTATTCACATCAGCGCTGCCACTATATCAATATTGAACTGCCTGTCATGGGTTTAGTGCTGGTTTAACCTAAATAGTGCCGCCAGTAGGCCTATGTGACCATTACGGACCACGCTGTCAAATTGTGAGATGTTTATTGCTGGATTTAATAGTTTCACAAGAGTATTCAGCGTTGTTAGAAGAGTAGGAAGTTTCAGCATTTAATGATCCAAAACATGCCAACAACGTTTAATTGCAGTAAGCCTATGCCTATGACATAAAACGAGCTGCTGATTCTAAAATGTAGGAAATGCTGCTAATAATTTTATTAAACCAAATATTGGACTCTTAAATCGTCGGAATATCCGATTGAGTACCATCGCCATTATATTTTGTTAGGGTATTTCAGTCATCATAGTGAACACGTGACGCTGGCTGTCAACCAATGGATTGATTGCTGATACGATTACCAAATAAGTATTTAACAAAATATATATATTCAATAATTTACTCTCAGACTGCGTGTTTCTGAAAGTAGATGATCATCAAATCCTACAGGTCGAATGTAGGCCATTGACTTGTTGTATAGTGTTAATAGTTTGGGAACTGAGGAATGTTTTCACATCAGACGGGTCTGTGGAGTTGATTAATAATGCAACAAACAAATGTTTTATTCAATGCTGGTCTACCTTTACGTCATTTGCTTGTCCCAGTGTTAAAACAACATCTACAACAATGTGGTCTGTGAAACTTAAAGGGACTCAATCAGGCTAAAATAAAAAAAAGTGATTTTATTTTTCCTTCTTAATATGACCATATGATGTACACATGTCCATAGACTAAAACTGCAAAAGTTTTTAAATTTGTGTGCTGCTGTCCGCGATAAGCAGTGAAGACATATACATATATAGCCATTACAGTGGATCAGGTTGATGGACCAACCACGTATCTCAGACATGGGGATGATGTTTTTCATAATTAGTGGTAATAATATATGATGAGCCACGTACATGTATAAACTGAGTTGAGTTTACGAGCATAACTTTTTACAGTCTAAGGCTTTTTTTGTATTGTTCAGCTTATTTTGATGTCCATTAGCCCCCCCCCCCCCCCCCCCCCCCCTCAGTGGAAATCTAGCCATGAATGAAAGTCGGAATAGTTTATTGGAGCATGTTTAACCATTTCAGGCATACAGGCTCGGTAGTTATCCTATGGATAATATAATATTTATTACACGAATCATATTCGTATTGCAGACACAAATCATTGTCATATGGATAGTTCAACGACAGGGCTGATTGACAGGCGTGCTCAAACTCAGATTGGTCAACCTCTCCCACCCATCTCATTGGTCTCATATGACCTCATGCTGACAGTATTATTTTACGGGATATAGACATGGACACTGCTATCATGTGAACTAACAAAGAAAACACATCGCACTTGTGCATCTAATTTTTAGCTCCCGCCGTCACCGTAGGTGAGCGAAGGGAGCTATGGATTCTACCTTCGTTTTTTTTTGGCCTCTTCTTTTGCCTATAACTTTGTGAGAAAATAAGCTAGGATAACAATTTTTGGTATGTGGGTTACTTCCAGGTGGCTAATGGACGGGTGAAAATATTTTTAATCTGAATTCAATACGCAAGGTTGCAGAGGAGAAAATGATGATGTGACGGCGTTGGGCCGTCGGGCCGTCCGTAAACAATTCGTTTCCGGAGCATATCTCTGAAAGTACTTGTCCGATTGTCTTCAAATTTTACACACAACACCCCTAGGGGGTCTAGTTGTGCCTTTTGGGGTACTTGAACTTTGACCTACTTCTGGATCAGAACTATGACCTATTTAGACGTTTTGACGCGCACTTCGTTTCCGGAGCAGATCTCGAAAAGTACTGGGCCGATGACAGTCATATTGCACATACATGTTCTCTAAGGTCCCTAGCTGTGCCTTTTCAGGTTTTTGGACCTTGACCTTGAAGTTGACCCAGTACTTTGACCTAATTTATAACATCGGTAAATCCGACTGAAAGATTTTGCGGAATATCATGAAAACCGCTCAAGATAGCTACACCATTACTATAAAACAAATTGTGAGGTTTCAGGAGAGGATGCATCTTGAAAAATTTCAAGTCGATAAAATTAAAAATGGCCGCCTATCGGCCATTATTCACCTCGACAGGCCTGATATTGCGGAATATCATGATAAAGGCTCAAGATATCTACACCATTACTATAAACCAAATTGTAAGGCTTCAGGAGAGGATGTATTTTGAAAAAAATCATTTTGTCAAAGTTCAAAATGGCCGCCAATCAGCCATTATTCACTTTCACATGGCCGTTATTTGGTAAACCGTGCTAGATGGCTAGACCATTACTATAAAACAAAATGTGTGATTTCAGGAGAGGATGCATCTTGAAAAAATTTGACTCGATAAAATTCAAAATGGCCGCTTATCGGCCATTATTCATTTTCACATGGCAGTTATTTGGTCAACCGTGCTAGATGGCTAGACCATTACTGTAAAACGAAATGTGAGATTTCAGATGAGGATGCATCTTGAAAAAAATTGACTTGATCAAATTTAAAATGGCCGCCTTTTCGGCCATTATTCATTTTCACATGGCTGATATTTGGTAAACCGTGCTAGATGGCTAGACCATTACCTGATTACTATAAAACAAAGTGTGAGTTTTCGGGGGAGGATGCACCCTGAAAATTTTTAACTTACGAATTCAAAATGGCCGACAATCAGCATTATTTACCTCGATAGGCCTGATATCAGGTAAACCGTGCTAGATAGCTAGACCATTACTATAAAACAAAATGTGACGTTTCGAGAGAGGATGCCTTTTAAAAACTTTCGACTCAATCGAATTCAAAATGGCCGCCTATCGGCCACTATTTACTTGCACATTGCTGATATTTGGTAAACCGTGTTAGATAGCTGGACCATTACTATAAAACAAAATGTGAGATTACAAGAGAGGATGCATCTTGTAAAAAATTGACTCGATCAAATTCAAAATGGCCGCCTATCGGCCATTATTCACTTTCACATAGCCGGTTTTTGGTAACCGTACTAGATGGCTAGACCATTACTATAAAACAAAATGTGAGATTTCAGGAGAGGATGCATCTTGAAAAATTTTGACTTGATCAAATTCAAAATGGCCTCCTATCGGCCATTATTCACTTTCACATGGGCGATATTTGGTAAACCGTGCTAGATGGCTAGACCATTACTATAGAATGAAATGTGAGATTTCAGCTGAGGATGCATCTTGGAAAATTTTGACTTGATGAAATTCAAAATGGCCGCCTTTAGGCCATTATTCACTTTCACATGGCCGATATTTGGTAAACCATGCTAGATAGCTAGACGATTACTATAGAATGAAATGTGAGATTTCAGCTGAGGATGCATCTTGAAAAATTCTGACTCGATCAAATTCAAAATGGCCCCCTATCGGCCATTATTTACTTTCACATGCCCAATATTTTGCAAACTCTGTTAGATGTTAGTCCATTACTATAAAACAAAATTTGAGGTTTCGGGGGAGGATGCACCCTAAGTTTTTAACTAATTTATATCGAATTCAAAATGACCGTAAATCAGCTATTAGTTAACTCGGTTGGCCTGATATCGGGTAAACCATGCCAGATAGGTAGACCATTACTGGGATACTGATTAGGATCATTAATTTCAATGGAGGTTTGCAATCTCTGACAGACTGTCTAGTTCTTATCTTACTCTTAGACTGGGCTTCTTAGACCTAGTTGTCTTGCGTCTTGATTTTTGACCTAGACTAGGACTACATTAATAACCCTATACAAAATTGCTTAAATCAAATTCTAATTCGGAGCGGGAGCTCCTGGACTTATGTAGTCTTGTTTTAGCAGTTTTGTTTTTAAATCAAAAATAGTTATTGGCGGAAAATATATAGTTGTTTTGATTTTAATTTTACATGGCCCATTGCTTGAATATCAACTTCAGTCTGATGCAAAAAAAAAACTCTCAATAATGTTCAGAGCTGCAGGGTTCTTGTTTGAAGGCTTGCACAGTTTGAGTCACACTCAGAGTCTCAGACTGGTTGGCAATGAGTTCTAGTCTGTGATTGTTCCGGGGAAGTAGCAGTTTGCTGTATCTGCTCTGCTCACAAAGAAGAACATCTGTAACTGTTATAATCTATATTTGAGGTTTGGTGTGTGGTTGCAGTATAGTTTTGTTTTTTTGTTGATATGGTATATCTTTTGCTGTGTGGAGGCTTGTTTGATGTTTCGCTGTCTTTTTTGCTTTGTTGGTATGGTTGGTAATGGTTGTGTATGTACATTGTTGTCATCTAATGCCTGACTGAAGCTCTACTCAGGTCTACGGGCCTCGAGGTCCAAAGGGTATGACAGGTGCATGTATTATTTATCGATTCGATAACTAGTGTAGGGAAGGCCGGTTCTCCTAGTCCTATTCTCATCCAAATTACACATTTCAATTAAATTCACGAACAAGTGGTCACCTCTGGATTTGAAATTTAAAAATAATGTAAGTTTCCTCTGTCTGGAGCAAAAAGAGGCCAAGTCGAAAAACAGTCAAACATCAGGTGACACAAACATTGTGCAAACAATGTGTGGCGAACTCAAAATAACACACGTTATAATCATTATTGTGAGTTAGCTTATTGTTGCCTTATCACTTAGCCTGTTATTATTGGCAATACCCCACTGGTAGCTATTGACCGCTTGAGATTTTTGAGTTATCACTTTGTTATTAGTGAGAACTGTTTCTCTAAAAAGCATTTACAGTAGAACCTGCTATGAGCAGCCACCCTTGCGACACAGGAAAAGTGGCATTTTAATGCAGGTGGCTGCTCATAGGAGGTACATTTGTATACAAAAAGCCATTTTGGGGAATGGCCAAGTGGCCTCCCATAGGAGGTTGGCTGCTCATAAGAGTGGCTGCTCATAGCAGGTTCTACTGTAGTTTGTTGTTGCTTGAGTTATTCCTTTCAATATAGCTCATTATCCCCTGGTTGTTTATGGAGTTATAATGTGTATTGTAGATTGATTTAGACTGGGACAAGAGACAGGTGATCATTGTTGGTTACATCACACATATGGCAAAATTAGCAGACTCTGTACGGCTTTTTGTTGGCTGGAACATCCATCTATAGATACAGATAATTTGTCCTTGCCACAACCAGCTAATTTGACTTTTAACTCCTTGTTACTTTGAGATGTCGGAAACAAACTTCTAAGCCTCTTTTCGCTCCTGACAGAAGATTTATGTTGGACAATTATCTTTTTTAGGAAATGTGAGGTGAGAGAATGAGCCGCAGAGCCACTGGTAAGACGCGAAGAGTTGACATCAACACTGCTAGTGTGGATGACTTAGCCAAGCTGAATGGCATTGGTCGAACCAAAGCTGAATCCATCATTGAAGCCAGAAAGGTGAGATTGAATATAAATGTAAAAAATATTACTTATGTAATCAAATATTAGCAGTCTTAAACCGATCTGTGCTAGATCACAACTTAGATCATTGTCAATGACAACTCATACATACGTATCGCATGTCTTTTCTTGCTCTTTTTCCTGCATGACATCCTTGTAAACACACTTCGCTTTGAACAGCTATTTTAATTTAAAAAACAATGAAGATGCCATTTAAGCAGGACGTTCATTCTCTCATGTTTCTGCTCTAGATACATTTTCTCCTTGATTAATGCTATTACTAGTCATATATGGAAATTATTGAATTAACATATCCATGGATGAAAATCAGACAATTTGAGCCCGATTACGAAAAGTCCTGGAAGTTAGAAAAAATACTTTTAGCATATCAAGATAATTTGCCACAGTTTTATCTCACATTTTTTTTAATGTTTTAGATATTTCACTACAAATATACTTACTGTACTGTACAGTACTGTTCATTTGAAACTTGCGGGGAATTCACCGGGAATATTCACCACAAGATAATTCTCCATGTGGAATTTCCCTTGGGGAATCTGATTCTTTGCCCCAGGCAAATTGGGGAATTCACGAAGAATGCCCGGGGAATCAGATTCACGGTGAATTCCCCATGGTGAATTCACCTTGGTGAATTCTCCATGGGAAATTCCTCATGGTGAATTCCCCATAGGCAATTCCCCATGGTGAATTCCCCACGGAGAATTCTTTTTGGGAAATAGGATTCACAGTAGGGAATTCATCTGATTCAACCTGGAGAATCTAGGAATGCAACAGCAAAATGCTGTTATCTATGTATGCAAGGAGGCGAATTGTCAACTTAAAACAGACACAGAGGGTCACAGAGCCAAAGGCTTGTGCCGTTTAGCGTTATCAGGATGTCATGGCCTGTTGTCATATTGTGAATGTCACTTTTCTTTACTTTAGCATCATCGTGTGTCGTTGTCATTATGCGATTTAGCGACATTTAATAACGAATCCAAGCTGTGACTGATCTCCTGCTTTTTGAGTAATTTCAGAGACGTGGATACCGTTAGGCGTTACCACGTTAGGCCTAGTGTGATAAGACACGTATGTGATGTATGTGTTGAATGAAGATGTGTTGTGTTGCTATTATTACTTTATTACAGAAAGGATACGAAAATGATTTTTTTTGTTTGTCGTCCGAAAAATTACCAATTAATACCCTATAAAGGGCCGGAATGTGTATTTCACGCACTGAGTGTTTACGTCTGGTCGTCTGCTAGATATGAGTCATATGAGAGCATCATTCGACCAATCCAGCGTAAGCCTGGCTAATTTATACGAGCCAATGATTACCGGATAATCACTCGTTCTTTTCCGGAATTCCAAGATGGCGGCGCTCGCTCGCACACATTTCTCGATATCAGGGCCTAGTTGTGCATTTTCTGCATAATGGTTAAATAAGTAATAAATATAAGAAAATAAATAATGATTTTATTTTTTTAATATTCGAACGATCATAGAGAAAAATACAAGTCATAATGTAAGTTTACACAAGTCAAACGTACTGATGCGGCATAGCGTCACTGGCATAGCTACGTGAATGGCGGGAAGTGCAAATTCCCCACCGCGAATTCGGCGACTTCCTCACCGCGAATCCGCCGACTTCCTCACCGCGAATTCGCCGACTTCCCCACCACGAATTCCCTACCGCGAATTCGCCGATCTATCGCTATCGCTGGCGAATGTCGATCGGTGAGTTCGCGGAGAATCCATGGCGAATGTTCGCCCAATCATTTGTGTTATCGGCGATATCATTCATTGCGAATTCGGCGAATTAAATTTGTGTGAATTCGCGGCGAATATTCACCACGTAAGTTTTAAATGAACAGTACTGTATGTACACTATGTCCAAGCTAACCCATATGCAGATACATGGCCCACAGCCAAGTGGCCGAGTGTGAATAAGAACTGTTCAGATGCTCACATAGGCCTCCATGATAGATGCAGTTTTATTGCACCTGATGTAGTTAAAACTATTGTAAATCAATAAATGGAAAATGCTTAAAATGTCATGGAACACATCACAAAATATCATGAAATTTGGAGGACTAATAGGATGATGAGCAGTCTGAACCCTAAATTCACCAAAAGATGTTTTAGTATAGGAATTCTTACAACACAGCCAATGATATTTCAAATATTACTTTTTTTCAGGTGCGAGGTGGCTTTCGCTCCGTTGATGACCTACTCAGCATCTCTGGCATTGGAAAGGCCTTGTTAGATCAGAATCGAGGTATGATCTGCTGCAGCCGTGTAGCTGCTGCCAAGATAGATATTTCACCAAGTAGCAGCCAAACAATTGTTACTACTACAAGGTAAGGTATGCCCCAGTTAACCCATTACCCTCTAATCTTTTCATTTTCATTCAGTTTTGAATTGCTGACTGCAATTCCCACAACAAAATTACTTCACTTTTATGAAATACGCCAAAGGTTGCACATGTATCGGTAAAGGTGTCGATTTCACAGCTGACCCATGGCGAGTAATAGGAGGTAAAGGGCAGGCCTTGTCAAACCATGTGGCTACCTAGGGGGCGGGGGCTTTTGATTCACTTACAGTCGGAGCCTGTATGGCTATCATCATATTGCGTCTGTAGATGTATGCCTACCCTTTAAGCCTAACACAGTAACAGATTTTATGTTATAACAAGCACTGAGATCCCATACAGTCATCTACAAGCTACATGATGTAGTCCATTTCTTTATTAATTATACCAGTATGGATCGAATCAATAAAACTAAAGTAGTAGGCTATTTTGACATAATCCTTGCTAATTATTGGATGATTTTGGAAAAACTGTTACAGGTCGACCATAAGGGCTGTCTGTGGGACAAGTAAAATGATAACATCTAGTTGACTTGCTTGAGTGGACAGGTCATTTTTTTGGGGAAAAAATGTTGAATTTGAGTGATTGAATACATAATTAATATAAACGATGATATCTTTCTTGAAAAGACACATAAACAAAATTATCCTTTTCTCAGAGTGTGAGAGACCCTGATTTACAGCTCTGGAAATCTGTGGCTCTCTACAAGTGTGGTTTAATTAAGTACTGTGTCCTGATAGGTCCCTTTAACCACCAGATTATTCAATTGGAATTTTCACTCACATGAAGTTGTGTCTCGCTGATGCAATCCACAACTCTAAGTGAGTGAAAATTATTCAGATTTGACAAAATGGAGGTCAACTATTATTAAATTCTTAGTGATTGATGTCACAATATATGTTTAAAAGCTGATAAGCAATATGCTAATTAAAAAATGTAAAAAAACGAATATACTCAGTACCGGCGGTTTAAGTTGAACCCTTTCAAGCCTGAATTTACCATTGTCATCTTCATCCACTACCAGCCGCGAATTGCTGTCGCAATTCTCGACTTGTAGTGGATGAAGATGATTTGATGTGGGTAAAAATTAGAGAAAATTGCCATGTATTGGTAAACCAATCCCATGGATATTTTCCTTCTAAAACCCTTAGTTTTAGCGAAATACATTGTATTTTCAGGGATGTAAAATGATGCATTGATGCATCGTGAGGGCTCAAAGGGTTAACCCTTTAAGCCCTCACGATGCATGAATGCAACATGTTGGTCTAAGGGCCTTATATGTTTTGGTTACCTTAACCCTTCCACTGCTGTGATAAGTGTCGTTTTATAGTCTGTTTTATTAGCCATTTATATCAGTTATTGGGGATGACATGTGTGTTTAAACATCAAAATTTGCAAACGTTTGGTCTCAAATTAAACAGATGTGAGTAATTTTAGACCCACTTGATGTTGTGGATCACGATATTTGCTAAATAATGTGGTAAGATGTAAACATTTTTGAGTGGAATTAAATACAGTTTGGTATTTATTATTATTATAATGTGGTGAATTGTAAACCTTTTCAAGTGGAATGAATTTTTGAAAACTGTTTTTGAATGTTTTAAAATGTTTTTTTTTGTTTGACAGGGAGACCCGCCGTACAGCTCAAGCGCGTGCTGAGGCTGATAACAGCTGTGAACCATCAACATCCACAAAAGACAGCAATACAGAAAACAAATCTAAAGACAGTTGCAATGAGAACAAAATAGAAAAAGGTTGTAAAAGTAATTCTCAAGTAGAGACAGAACAAAGAACAGCAAGATACAGCCGACGTACAGTTCATGTTTCTGATGACTCAGAGACATCTGGTGGTGAGGATGTGAATGAGGAGCCATATAGTAATGAAGAGAGTGAGGAGCATGATGAGATAGCTGAGGTATCAGGTGATGGAGCTGTGGCTGATGTGTCAGCCAGTGATTCCTCACACCTAGATCATACAGACAGTGAGAGCCATAGAGAACTCACCAGTAGTCACTCTCCTGCCTCTAGCTCTGCTCTAGAAACAGGTAGTGGTTATAGTCTTAGAGATGATTACACAGAAGAAGAAGAGGGCTGTGGGGTGGAGAGAATGGACTGTGCAGAGTGTGGCAGCAATCAGTGCGAGCGTGCTGCACCAGCAGGATTAACTAGATCGCTAAGATCACGAATCAAGTCAACACCTTCAGCTTCAGAAAAGCATTGGGTAAGCATTCTTATCCCTTAAAGTTTTAATCACCACTGATCACGTCTAGTTCAAGAAAATTTAAATTCTATTATTTAGCTCTTTTGTGGTTAACATTTCTGTCTTATAATATAATTTTTGAGCATCATCATCCCATCCATGTGCAATTCTTTGGATGCTTACAATTTATGAGAATACGACAGGTAGGCTCAGTCGCTGATTTATCCGGATGGGTACCATCAGAAATGCATAACACATAATTTCTGGTACCACCTAGCAAAACTCGAACATGGATCCCATGTTGGGCCAATGTTAGTGCTACACATGAGCTTAAAATTTTGTCAATTCAGTTTACCCTTCATTTTTAAACATAGTTGGGTATTCGGAAAAGTATTCATCAATTTTAGTGCCTAATATAAATTTGCAGAAATATTTTAATATTTAGCTGCTGTTTGTTCACTGATGCATGACAGGGTTTGACACAAACTTTTTTGGGCAGTGGTCCACAGGACCACCAGCTCAGAGAATCTGGTGGTCCTACAATTTTTCTGGTGGTCCTGAGAATAAAGTCTCAGCACACAAATTCATACGCGTATATCATTAAAAAGTGAGTGAGTTAGAAAAAATTTAATATGGCGATTTAAAGCAAGCTTGATATTAATATTACATTCATATCATTTGATACCAATTGATCTAGATTTGGTAACCATTTCTTGTTTGAAAAACATTGAAATCGAGAAATATAGGCCTAAGTATAAAATGTAGTCCCTATTCTGGTAGTAGCAAGGCATATGATTGATTAAGTCTGTCAGCCTCCCCCCCCCCCCCTCCAGCCTGATACTCTACATAGGATGTGCTGATGGAGTAGGCTAAAGCGTTTTGGCAACGCTCAGGGAAGGTACTAGGACCTTATATTTGAATGTGAAATAAAAAAAGCCTGATGTTTTTAAAGCAATCTTTTTTATTTTTCATATTGATAGAGTAGGCCCTATGTCCTGATGATTACAAAATATATATGTTTATATAGGGGGGGGGGGCCTATATTTTTTCATTTAAATATTGCTGGATCGAAGGGTATTATGTCTGGTGAGACAATAAACAAGCAAAGTACAAGGTTGATGGTAGACTGGGCCTTTGTTTCCAGAGGGTGAGCTGGATGTTGTTATAGACTCCAGAAATTCAAACAAAATGGCCGCCGTTTATACTGTTCATACCAGCTTGATTCAAATTTTCAATTGTTTATCTTTTCCAAACTTCACCTTAAAAACCTATTAAAAGTGGCGGGCAGACACTTTTTCGGCGTCACAAATTGATTGTACACCACTAGTCTGACTTAGACAGTCAGATGAGGGCAGGCAAACAACAAACTAGTGCCTCGCGTGTTTTTTCAATAGGCAGCTGGTCAGCCGGGCTGCATGGGCTGTGACCAGCGACCTATGGCTATGTGTAACACATTGTGGAGGTTGCCGTGTCATCCTCTCTGAGGCCGTGGATGGATGTATTTACTTTACCCGAAAACTCCAACATGGCGGTGACTGAGAGCGATCCCGACGCCAAGGTCCGAAAAATGTCCATAACTTTTTATTAATAATGACTGTGCGACCTCTGACTCTTGAGCTGAGCATGCAGGCATGGAACTGAAATGTAGCTGATTCTAAAAAAACTATTTTTGACCTGATTACTCCCCGATATTTTCCGATATGACAATCCAAAGAAATGTCCCACGATTTTGAATGCGGTCAATCTGTGGCTGAAACCTGTCCCTGGGGCTAATTGTGGAGGGTGGCGTTTGCTAACTACGTCAGCTGGGTTGATGGTCGATCTCGGCCTCAATAATTCATATCCCGCATGATTATGAACACTTATTTTTAGTTCCGTAAAAAGGGCGAGAGCGGATGGTCAATCTCGACCTCAATAGTTCATGCCCAGCATGATTATAAACACTTTTTGTTCCGTGAAAAGGGGCGAGAGCGGTACCGTATTTCTTGTATTATCGGCCGCGCGTGGGGACGATTGCTTCGATTTTTTGGCCATGTTACGACTTTGCTTAGAGCTGAAAATTTCGGTGGTCCATCGGACCACTGGGTTTGAATGTTCTGGTGGTCCGACATGATTTCTGGGGGTCCCGGACCACCGTCAGTGTCGAACGCTGCATGATTATTGTGGAACAGGTTTAAAGTGATCTAAATTGAGTACCCCGGTACCATACCCTAGAGTGAACTGAGTAATCAACATAATAATTGAGTAAATTTGTTATTTAATGCATTGATTTTAATTAAGTTTTTAATATTTTTAAATTGAGAAATAGTGCAAATTATCTGTAGCACTGGATGTTGTGCAAAGTATTTCAGACGGTGGTCCAGTATTAAACCAACATTGGATTTTCCAATGCTCCAGATCACCCTGATTACCTAGTCTGATTGAGTATTCATCCCCTCAAGTTTAGAATCGGCATGTAAATCCATTTTGTTGTGAGTACCGGTACACCAATATCTCTGAATATTTTACACTTTATTGAAAATAATCATAGGGCACAATTTTGAGGCCAGTCCGCATGGTCTTCCATGGTTTGAATGTGCAGGACATACTGATTTTATATTTAATTACCTTTGTGTGGCCTGTATCCACACTGTCTTTTCTGATGGCAGAACATAGAAATTAAAATGAAATTCTAAAAATGAGAGGAATAGCCCTACGCAACCTCAAAGAGTCCAAGCAATAATTAATGTTTCTGTATGAATGAATGTATATAGTATTATTCTCACAGAACTGTGTACCCGGTATGCCTGATAAAGTGATATATCAGCATCTCCATGAAAATACAAAATGTTTATCCAATGTTTATCCAATTTTGCCATAATTGGATAAAGGTTTATACTGTTCGCTGGTGATTGCCACAAGCGCTGCATTGTTCGACCAGATAACCTTCTAGTCCTAAAATAATTTGGCAATCTTGAGTACATTGAACCCCTCATTTTAAAATTAATGATCAAACCAATTTTGTTTTTAGTTCACTATTTAACGCCTCTCCTTTACTAGTAGCGGTACAATGCATGTATATATATCTCTGATTTTACCCTGTGATTTTGTCACGTACTACTAGTATGCTGCAAATGTGAACTATCAACAATTTTTTTTTTATTTAATGAATGTTTTCCAATCTTATAAAAATGTGATGAATACACAAGCCCAACTCGTGAAATCAGGTGAGAACTACCAGTGACAAAATAAACAACACAAGCAAACATCATGTGACAAAATTTCACAGGACAAAGTAACAGCATGGGAACCACAAACACTGCATGTAACGTTATACAATATACCAGTAATAATTGTTGTATGTTCATCTAGATACATACAAACACGCCGTGTGTACAGTACACAGGTACAGTAGGCCTACTTGTACAACCAAAATCTTTCATCACTTATTTCACTTATTTAAAAAAATGATGCCTAATTACACAAATACACACCTTATCTTGAGCACTGGCACTCAATGATTGAAGTAGTAGATGATATATTTATATACGTGAAATCAGTATATATTATTGATATAAACATTTGCGAAGATTTTAAGGATGAAAAAACGTAGCCGTCTTAACCTTCTACTGTACATAATGAATAATTTTAATTTCCTATTCAATTCACGTCCACATCATGGCCTCATTTTGAATGTGCAGGACCTTATTATTGACTTCATTTATTACTCCATCATAAGATAGCACTATTTGACATTACCAAAAGGAATTTTTTCACCAAAATTATCTTATGTGAAGCCCTGGTAGGTGTATCTAATTCTGATATTATAACCTAGGTGTCATATAATTATAAATTATAATATTATATATATAAAGCATTCATTATAAACATTCAATAAAGGATAAAGTCCTGAATATCAGGCAACTATGTTTTAAGGTGATAAATATACATGTATGTGTATTTATAAATTATTCAGCAATAACTAAAATTTTGTGACAACTGTAATTTAATAGTGATATAACCGATTGCTCAATATAAGATTTAGTTCGTGTTCAGTTTAGGATTGTTATTCGAAAATTGTATTTTAGCGCTAGGAAACACACTTTCACCCACAAAAATGGTGTACATATATCAAAATAATACTTAGTGAAAATAGATACAAACTTAGTTGACATCATTAAGCTTTTTGTACATGTTGTATGTTGTGTATTTTTAATGATACAAGTAAATGAGTGCCTGTGTCATGATTTGACTGAAATGATAACCACTCTGGCCAACGTGTTGACTCGTTAAATTATTTGGTAGCGCTCAGGCACCACGATGTCAGGGTCGGTGGTTTGATCCCTGGGCTGAGCAGTTTCAACACTGTTACAATGTCGCCCAATGTCGGTTATTCTGGTATGTAGGGCCCTAAAAGCATATTGCATGTGTGCAGCCAAAACGGTTGCTCTAAAAATGTATAAGTTATGCAGGAAAATGAAGAATTCAATTCACGAGTGTGTTGAACATGTTGAATACTGCTCGAGGATTTAAGAAGGGTGTTTAGCCGGGTGTGTGTATGACAAGCTGGAGTGATCACCTCCATGGCCAACGAGTTGACTCTTTGGCTTAATTGGTAGCGCTCAGGCATCACGATGTCAGGGTCGATCCTAGGGCTGGGCAGTTTTCAACACTACGTTTTGCACTACCAGTACGTACACTCTAATTACCGCGATCCCACAATGTCGTGTTGCTGAGAGTTACATTTTGTAACCACATTAAGGATGTATTTTCAACCCTTTTTATAATTACTCAAAATCAATAATATAGTGTCACAATAGCGTTAGTGTCACTGTCTAGCTTGTTTTGAGTCTAGTCTGAATGTGCTACGAAGATCTGCCTCATCAAGGACGAGACGTCAATGTAGAACTAGTATCTACGAAGCCGGTCCAACATTGATTGTACATTGGGTCAGTCAACGTCTCGTGTTTGCTCTAGGCATGCCCTGGTTTTGTGTGCTATGATTCACGTGATGGCCATGCCATGAGACATTCCTCTGACATATTTCTGTGGACGACACATGCTCTCTCCAGTGACACACACGTAGTAGACCTGCACACATACATGAACATGACAGTCAGGTTTTGAATCACGTATGCAGTCTGTCTGGTCTTGTGGTTATAATCTGACAGTCATGCCTCCTGCAGCTAAGGCCTGACTCACTGGCTGTCTGGATTGGTAAGCCGCTTCCTGTAGCGCTGATGGCCATTGCTCAGCCCCTGGTGATACCGCTGTTGTCATGGCAGCTCCAGCCACAGCAGCAACTAGAAACAGGGCAGCACACGGCTCGTCTCCCGTCTGCCTGCAGCAGAAGGGAGACACGCCTGACCAATACTGATATGCAAAGCCGAAAGGCAGTACCTGAATAGTTTTGCCTCATAGATTTGCAGTCTTTAACTAGTTGCCGTGTGAATCAAATTCTCCTTTGTGTGCATGCGTTGAAAATGTTTCAAAATTGTGTGTACAAATGTAACGTAACCTGACGATCTATTAGCTATAATCCTGAAGACCCGTGGGTGCTCACCGTCCATGCACGCCACGTGACTTCCCAGCAAACACGAGACATTGACCCGATGTTGGTTCAATGTGTCACATTTGAAGATTTCCACCGTGTAGCTACCTACTATTTCACGTCACGTAAAAAATACCGAATTCGCTCTCTGCGGGACATGGGTCCATTCAGTGTTTTCTTTAACAGTTTATATTATTATTAAGAACGTTAATTCAATTAATATTTAAAATCATCTTTGGCTTATTATCCTCATTAGCATTTTTTATCATTTCCCAGACAACCTCGCCAAATAACATCATGATCATAATTGAAAACTACATTAATAAATGTAACACTCAAACACTTTTTTAGAACACTATATTGGTTGTGTATTTCGTAATGGACTGACTGTCCTGCTTATAATATTATTCGACTTCAGCTCGATAGAAAATAATTATATAACTAGTTTAAAGGGTCACTATGAATATATGATACAACCCCCTGTAAGTCCCTGTAATTTATCATGTTTATACATCTATTATGAATTTGGAATATATGTAAAGTAATGTACTATTTGATACAGTCAAATATTTTTGGAGAGAAGAAGACCTTTGATTCAAAAGAACTACATTTGAACAGAAAAATGAGTTATGTGATTTTGAATTCTAGTATATTTTCTTATAGGTCATTTTTTCTTATTTTTAAAGCACTATATGGAGACATTTACTGCATTATTTTAAAGTCACTAGTAACACCACTATATCATGTACACCAACTCTTTGGCAGTTAACATGGTTAAGGCTGTATACTATACGTGAGTGACGTACAGAATTAACAGTTGTACCGTGTGTACGCGCAGGGAAGAGAGATGGGCTTCTCTATGAACGCATGGCACATTTTACTGAAGCTGATTCCACACGAGCTGTTTGTGATGATCCTGAGAGAACCCCTTGCGTGTTAGCGTGTACCTGCACAGATGTCATCTCCTTCATAGTTTATTCTCTCTGATCTAATCACTCTCATCATATATGTATACGCACCGCACGGCGCAAATAGTCCAATCACTAACAAATACGGCGTACCGTCTGTCGCCATTATATTCACACAGCACACCGCATCTGGCATTCTCAGCTGCTAGTCTAACTAGTTACACCAGTCGTTGACCCAGTGTCTAAGACGTCAGCCCAACATTAATCCAACTCTGTGTCGACGCCTCCTTTTTACTGGGATGAAATACTGATATATATATATATAACACATTTACTCCACTCCTCCAGTATGTATAGTGTCAGGCTTCTGTTGTTATGGAAACGCCTGCCACGTCAACCCCAACATTAATCCAACACTATATTAACGCCTCTCCTTCACTGGGATAATACTGCTATGGCACACATTTATATAACTACTCCACTGCCGCAGTATGTCAAGTGTCAGGCTTCTGTTGTTATGGAAACGGCTGCAGTCTGGGCACTTGAGTGACAATAGATGACTGGACATGTTAATGAGAATCAGTATCGTGCCGCTGTAGTCCTCATTGTGTTATCTTTTTCCCAGCCTCTTTTTAGTGCACAGTGTGCAGCTTGGTTGCGCAGGAACACAGGACGCTGTTCCGTTGCTGCTTTTATGTTGGTCGGGCGTGCCAGACCATGCAGACCGCGGTCCAGCATTAGATCAATATCAATTGGCTCTTTGTCTTGCGTTTGCTGGGATAGATATAATGTACATCTCAGGATCTGTCTACTGCATGGTAGCCCCGATTCCCGCATCACTTGTCATAATACAATACATTGACTAATCTAATAAATATGAAAAATGGGTTTGGGATATCAGGGAATATTTTGTTTAGTATCGCGTAGCGAAAAGCTATGCAATTTTGTACATTTGGTAATCAAATGATTAGCGAAATGTTTATACATGGATGATAAGGATAAAGTGGTAGCCAGACAGTGAAGGGGAAAATCGACAATCGATAATTTTCAAGCAAAATCTTCCCTGGATAATAATTTAATATTATTTATTGGTAGTCTTTTAACACATATATGCTGTCCTGTTGAATTTAGACATTTGACGTCGCATGAATTTTAACGACTTCAAAGTTCAAACCTTGTAACCCCTCACAAACTCCCTTTATTATGTTTTGAATCAACGCTTATAACATCCTTGGTGCTTTCTAGGTACATATCGTCGCCTCGGATCTAAAGGATCCTATCTGACACTCGTTAGAGTGGCAGATAGGATCATTTAGCTCCGAGGCGACGATATGTGTCCCGCTGTTCGTACACAATGGGCTGCACCATATCAACATGATCAAGGACTATATCTTGAAGTATTTGAGAAACACCGACCCAGGACGTCCTCCACATTCTTAATACATGTACATGATTTACCTTGGTCACAATGACCCACACTCACGCCGTACTAGCAAAAATGCCACAATAAATGGTCTCACAAATGGTCAGTATGGAGTTCGTACGGGTCATTGACCGAGGCATTACCCCTCTGTGTACATACATGTGTAAACAGTGTATGTGTCTGCTTTTGAAATTATTCATTATTCATTTAACCATTGAAGCAACTGAAATGACTTAAGCTCCTCCTCCTCCTCCCCCTCCTTCTCCTCCTCCTTCTCCTCCTCCTCTTCCTCCTCCTCCTTCTCCTCTCATCCTCCTCCTTCTCCTCCTCCTCCTTCTCTTCCTTCTCCTCCTCTTCCTTTTCCTCCTCCTTCTCCCCCTCCTTCTCCTCCTCCTCTTCCTTCTCCTCCTTCTCCTCCTCTGCCTCTTCCTCCTTCTTCTCTCCCTCCTCCTCCTTCTCCTCCTCATCCTCCTCATCCTACTACTACTACTACTACTACTACTACTACTACTACTACTACTACTACTACTACTACCACTACTACTACTGCTACTACTACTACAGCGACTTTTTATTTTTATGTTACCTATTACTCGCTCACCCAAGTGAGAGAATTGATTTATTAGATAAGTGAGGTATACTGGTGATGACTGTAGATGTGCCGCTGTGACGTCATCACACTGAGTAACCTCCGCACCGAAGCCACTAGATACGTCTGGTGGCAGGCTGGTGCATCACAGCCTGCACCATTTCCTGTTCTGATGGTGGACAGGCAGCATGTGAACGCAGATCCATTCTACATTACGCAACGTGTCTCACATACGCATATTATACTATGCCACGGATACTTGTTAAAGACACGACCACCCCTAAATCCAGAGCCGATCAGGTGTGTCTACAGCGCCGGATATCATGGATATATGGAAATGTGGATACCGCACCTGTTCCTGATAAATGCTCTACACAAATCGTCATTAACTTATGCTGCTGAGGCCGTAACCATGGTGATGGACGATACATTGGTAAAGCGTAACTATTATTCTGTATAATATCTAACATCAAAGAAAACGTTATTATATGCGATTTGATAAAAGAAGTAATTCACAACTTGTATGCAAATTAACATAGCCATACATGTAATTGTATAAGATATTGATATTTATAACTGCATAATTCTGAAAGAAATAGCTTAACCCTTAAACATGTTTAAGCTAAATAAATATAATAAAGACGATTTAAATTTTCACCCACTTGAAGTTGTGTCTCGTTGAAGTTGTGTCTCGCTACCGCGACCGACATCTTCAACTGGGTGAAAATTACTCATATTAGTTCAACTTGAGACCAAATATTTGCAAATCTTGATTCCTAGATACCCGGTACCCATTTCATTGCGAATATCAGTGATTTTGTCGACCAATAAAACAGATTGAAAACAGAGGGCAAAACTGTTTAGTAAAGCAGAGAGCTTACCATGTTTACGTGGGTGTTGAACATGTATTTGCATTGACACCTACACACACTTTAGATGTTATAAATGTGTGTTTAATCATGCTAAACAGCAAAATTTGAAAATGTTCCTAAAGTTTAAATTAAACAAATTGAAGTAAACAAATGGGTCGCAACTTATGCACCATGTGCACCAGCGAGACTAAATTTCCCAAGGAGGAATATGCAAATAAATGTCATATATATACATCTGTGATTATTTTTTAACACAAGTGTCGTCATATAGATATCCTTGTAAATAAATAAGGCCATGAATGATATCATGAATGATAACAGGCCTTGCTAAGTTACTCCCGTGGCGCGATAGCACAATAGTGCGTACTGCCACGTAATATACAGATACAGATTGTATACATCGATGATCTCTGATTAGTCTAGATATCCTTGTATACATCTCTGATTAGTCTTTATCACAGGTGTCGCCATCTGGACATCTTTGTATTGTATACATCTCAGATTAGCCTTTATCACAGGTGTCGTCATCTAGGCATCCTTGTATTGTATACATCTCAGATTAGCCTTTATCACAGATGTCGTCATCTAGGCATCCTTGTATTGTATATATCTCTGATTAGTCTTTAGTCTTTATCACAGGTGTCGTCATCTAGGCATCCTTGTATTGTATACATCTCAGACTAGCCTTTATCACAGGTGTCGTCATCTAGGCATCCTTGTATTGTATACATCTCAGATTAGCCTTTATCACGGGTGTCGTCATCTAGGCATCCTCGTATTGTTGTATACATCTTAGATTAGCCTTTATCACAGGTGTCGTCATCTAGGCATACTTGTTTTGTATAAATCTCTGATTAGCCTTTATCACAGGTGTCGTCATCTAGGCATCCTCTTATTGTATAAATATCTGATTAGCCTTTATCACGGGTGTCGTCATCTAGGCATCCTTGTATTAAATACATCTCAGATTAGCCTTTATCACAGATGTCGTCATCTAGGCATCCTTGTATTGTATACATCTCTGATTATTCTTTAGTCTTTATCACAGGTGTCGTCATCTAGGCATCCTTGTATTGTATACATCTCAGATTAGCCTTTATCACAGGTGTCGTCATCTAGGCATCCTTGTATTGTATAAATCTCTGATTAGCCTTTATCACAGATGTCGTCATCTAGGCATCCTTGTATTGTATACATCTCTGATTAGTCTTTATCACAGGTGTCGTCATCTAGGCATCCTTATATTGTATACATCTGAGATTAGCCTTTATCACAGGTGTCGTCATCTAGGCATCCTTGCAAACATCTCTGATTCATTAGTCTTTATCACAAGTCTCGTCATCCAGATATCCTTGTATAAACATACATCTCTGATTAGCCTTTATCACAGATGACGTCATCTAGGCACCCTTGTCTTGTATACATCTCTGATTAGAATTTATCACAGGTGTCGCCATCTAGGCATCCTTGTATTGTATAAATCTCTGATTAGCCTTTATCACAGGTGTCGTCATCTAGGCATCCTTGTATTGTATACATCTCAGATTAGCCTTTATCACAGGTGTCGTCATCTTGGCATCATTGTATTGTGTAAATCTCTGATTAGCCTTTATCACAGGTGTCGCCATCTAGGCATCCTTGTATTGTATACATCTCAGATTAGCCTTTATCACGGGTGTCGTCATCTAGGCATCCTTGTATTGTATACATCTTTGATTAGCCTTTATCACAGGTGTCGCCATCTAGGCATCTTTGTATTGTATACATCTCAGATTAGCCTTTATCACAGGTGTCGTCATCTAGGCATCATTGTATTGCATAAATCTCTGATGAGCCTTTATCACAGGTGTCGTCATCTAGGCATCCTTGTATTGTATACATCTCTGATTAGCCTTTATCACAGGTGTCGTCATCTAGGCATCCTTGTATTGTATACATCTCAGATTAGCCTTTATCACGGGTGTCGTCATCTAGGCATCCTTGTATTGTATACATCTTTGATTAGCATTTATCACAGGTGTCGTCATCTAGGCATCCTTGTATTGTATACATCTCAGATTAGCCTTTATCACAGGTGTCGTCATCTAGGCATCCTTGTATTGTATAAATCTCTGATTAGCCTTTATCACAGGTGTCACCATCTAGGCATCTTTGTATTGTATACATCTCAGATTAGCCTTTATCACAGGTGTCGTCATCTAGGCATCCTTGTATTGCATAAATCTCTGATGAGCCTTTATCACAGGTGTCGTCATCTAGGCATCCTTGTATTGTATACATCTCTGATTAGCCTTTATCACAGGTGTCGTCATCTAGGCATCCTTGTCTAATCATTTTAACACCGATGCCGCTAAAGTCTACACATACACACTCTCGCCCATGACTTTTTTATGCTGGATTAGAGAGTCGTATCTGCCACTTCACAAACTGGCAGATCGTGTGTTAATGCTTGACAATGTGGTAGACAATGACATATCATATGGTGATGTCATCGCACACGCTGCATTGTCACTATTAATATGGCTGTAACATCATCGTCATGCACACTCAGAATGACAACAACATTGCACATGCCATTGTGGCTGGCAGCAGGGCACTTGCTCTTTGCTACACTGGCTTGCTCTATTTTAACAGAGCATTGTTCAGTCAACACAGCAGTTAGTGTAGCCCAGAGAACATACTGTCCCGCATGCTAGTCCAATGTACCCCAGTTTCAGCGTGTTTAATGTTTGTGTACAATGAATCAAGAACTAGCCTAGTTACAAGTTAACCCGTTAGCATCTATTATCTGATTATTGGTGCCTCTCACAAAATTGAAAACATGGTGATGATAGATCATTTAATAAAGCGCCCCCCTTACTTTGGAACAAATTTCCGTATCACATACGAAGCTTTAACAAACTTGGGGTTTAGAAATTTAAGCGACACATCAAAATTCATTCATTCAATATTTGCTATGAATTTTTACGAAGTTGATCATGTTTATGGACACTTTTGTTTTCTAGTTAAAGCAATTTAAGGTTGGATATTGCGACATATAAATGTGTATTATTATTTTTAAGATCTTTATTACTATTGTTGGATTCAGCCAACCCAGTAAAGTAAAGCTTTGTAATTAATTTATATAGCATAATCATGACTCAGATTTAATCAGCCGGATATTTAAATAGTGTGATCAATAATAGTCTTAAATAGCATATCTAATTAGAGAGTAGCAGTTAAAGTGACGTGACATCACACCCCCGTGGTCTGTTGCCAGTTCAAAACAAAAAAGGGCAGAGTACTAGTGGTGAGGATCAAGACGAATCGTCGTAAAGTCTTACCCATGTGGACTGTCCAAGGACACCCCAAGACGACCGGTCTTAGGCATGTTAGTCGCGTCGTGAGTCGTCTTTTCGGTGTAGACTGGCCTTAAAATGTCTACCGAATACTGATCCACCTCTATACCGCTTATTGACACCATTTTTCATCCAGTATAGTAATGCGAACATCCTTGGTAAAAAAATATTTTTTGTTGCCTAGCAACACAGTATTAAAGTTTAAACGTCACTTTCAAGCTCTCATAAAATAGTTTTATATAGCGAAAGTTTTAACAATACCAGGAAAAAAGGCTAATTTGAAACTGAAGGTAGTGATTTAAGTTGTAGATCGTGTTAGCGAGACGCTATTTTAAGTGAGATATAATAAATAATGATGAATCACATTTAAAAAATGAGCGCTTATTGACAGAGCGTTGGGCTGACAAATCGTGCTGGATACTGATTGGTATTCACTACTGTGCACCCCGAATCTAGAACCATGTAGAATCATCATGATCATAGAAAACTAGAACCCACCAGGTATGATAATTATTTGCAAAAAGACAGCTGTTTAACTTTAAGTGTGGTCGTGTCGTGAATATTCCTGAAAAAATGAGTCGCTTCGTGACGCTCAAACATTATCTAGCGTCAAAAAATACGCCTAAGCTTACAGACACTTTGCTAATTTGTCAACGTGCCAATTTAGTGTGTATGCCATATTAGACTGAGCCCAGATTTGTCACAGCCGCACGAAAAACTAAACTGCGTAAAACTAGCACGAGCATGGAAGACATAAAACGAAGGAGAATGACACCTATTAGACAAGCAAGCAAAACTACAATTATTCCAGTTTCAAATTTCATTTTTAAATCAAAGAATAAATTTGTATAATTATATTTGTGTTGCATTTGTCTATCCATGTAGGATAGACACGGCTCACACAGACTGTCAGGGGTGTGGCCTCCATGAATCAGTGTGTGGAGTGTAGGATAGACACGGCTAACACAGACTGTCAGGGGGTGTGGCCTCCATGATTCAGTGTGTGGAGTGTAGGATAGACATGGCTCACACAGACTGTCAGGGGGTGTAGCCTCCATGATTCAGTGTGTGGAGTGTAGGATAGACACGGCTCACACAGACTGTCAGGGGGTGTAGCCTCCATGATTCAGTGTGTGGAGTGTAGGATAGACACGGCTCACACAGACTGTCAGGGGGTGTGGCCTCCATGAATCAGTGTAGGATAGACACGGCTCACACAGTCTGTCAGGGGGTGTGGCCTCCATGAATCAGTGTAGGATAGACAAGGCTCACACAGACTGTCAGGGGGTGTGGCCTCCATGAATCAGTGTAGGATAGACACGGCTCTCACAGTCTGTCAGGGGGTGTGGCCTCCATGAATCAGTGTAGGATAGACACGGCTCACACAGTCTGTCAGGGGCGTGGCCTCCATGAATCAGTGTGTGGAGTGTAGGATAGACACGGCTCACACAGACTGTCAGGGGTGTGGCCTCCATGATTCAGTGTGTGGAGTGTAGGATAGACACGGCTCTCACAGTCTGTCAGGGGGTGTGGCCTCCATGAATCAGTGTAGGATAGACACGGCTCACACAGTCTGTCAGGGGGTGTGGCCTCCATGAATCAGTGTAGGATAGACACGGCTCTCACAGTCTGTCAGGGGTGTGGCCTCCATGAATCAGTGTAGGATAGACACGGCTCACACAGTCTGTCAGGGGGTGTGGCCTCCATGAATCAGTGTAGGATAGACACGGCTCACACAGTCTGTCAGGGGTGTGGCCTCCATGATTCAGTGTGTGGAGTGTAGGATAGACACGGCTCACACAGTCTGTCAGGGGGTGTGGCCTCCATGAATCAGTGTAGGATAGACACGGCTCACACAGTCTGTCAGGGGGTGTGGCCTCCATGAATCAGTGTAGGATAGACACGGCTCACACAGACTGTCAGGGGGTGTGGCCTCCATGAATCAGTGTAGGATAGGCACGGCTCACACAGACTGTCAGGGGTGTGGCCTCCATGATTCAGTGTGTGGAGTGTAGGATAGACACGGCTCACACAGTCTGTCAGGGGGTGTGGCCTCCATGAATCAGTGTAGGATAGACACGGCTCACACAGACTGTCAGGGGCGTGGCCTCCATGAATCAGTGTGTGGAGTGTAGGATAGGCACGGCTCACATAGACTGTCAGGGGTGTGGCCTCCATGATTCAGTGTGTGGAGTGTAGGATAGACACGGCTCTCACAGTCTGTCAGGGGGTGTGGCCTCCATGAATCAGTGTAGGATAGGCACGGCTCACACAGACTGTCAGGGGTGTGGCCTCCATGAATCAGTGTGTGGAGTGTAGGATAGGCACGGCTCACACAGACTGTCAGGGGTGTGGCCTCCATGATTCAGTGTGTGGAGTGTAGGATAGGCACGGCTCACACAGACTGTCAGGGGTGTAGCCTCCATGATTCAGTGTGTGGAGTGTAGGATAGACACGTCTCACACAGACTGTCAAGGGGTGTGGCCTCCATGAATCACTGTAGGATAGACACGGCTCACACAGACTGTCAGGGGGTGTGGCTTCTACGAATCAGTGTAGGATAGACAAGGCTCACACAGACAGACAGGGGGTGTGGCCTCAAGTGGGTGTAAATTTCAATTCTATATATTTGCAGAAACGTTTTTACTTCGTTTTATTAGATGATAATCAAGTCACTGATATTGAGAATGAATGTGGTCCGCGGTGTAAAAAAAGCAAATTGTGGTTCGCGGTGGCGAGACACAATTTCCAAGTGGGTGAGAATTTGAGTTGTATTATTTGCTTAGCGCTTTAAGGGTTAATATGAAAGCTTACAAAAAAAATATGGCCACGATAGACACAGAAAAAAACGTCTGATCGTATTAACCGATCTCACAACAGTACCCTAACTTCATCAACCTCCCACAATCCGCGCCAGAGGCTAAATGGAGAAGTTTCCGTGCGCCATTCTTCCTGGCTATACTGTCGGGGGAACTGGTTTCTATGGTAACTGATAAGCCTTTTCACGGGGGTTTATTACCAGGTTGAAATGGTGACTGCGGTGTAACAAAAGCGGACCACAGTGTATGGATGACATCTATTATGGGATTCTATCCCAGTGGTTGATGGCTGCAGAAATTCCTTCATAGCTGAAGAAGCGCAATGTGGCATCCCATGGCGTACCTCATGTCTGTAGTGGTGGATTAAATCTATTGTGGCAACATTATTTAACACTTTTTTATTGTTATTTATTTGTACAGTTAAAACGAGCAGTTGTTTCCGAATCCACACATACAAATCCATACAAATGACACAGCAAGTCTGGATTTTCTATGAGCATGACCAGTATATCTACGCATCGAAAAACGGTATGATATACCGTTTTTCGATGCGTAGATATACTGGTTATGCTCATAGAAAATCCAGACTTGCTGTGTCATACAATCATTATTGCCAGTCCGAGCTTAACTCTTTTCCCGCCAAGTTATCTCATTTAAATTTTCACCCACTCGAAGTCGTATCTCGCCAACGCGATCCACAACTTGAAGTTGTTAAAAAATACTCATTTTCGTTTAATTTGAGAGCGAACATTTGCAAATCTTGTTGTTTAAACACTCACTTCATTCCCAATTGTGATTTAACCTTCTAAGAAACCATATTAAATACGATTATAGCTGTATTTAGCGGTGAAAGGGTTAATCGTTTAAACACTACTATGCACTATGTATCACATTTGAAAAACATAACTACATTAAAATGCTATAAATGATGTCACCAAGATACAGACCTTCTAAGGACATATCGGCATTAATAATAAAATCATGTCATTTTCATCCACTTTGAGTTGGTAGGCCCAGTCACACTTGGGTACAGTTTGACACGGTCACACGCGGAAGGAGCAAAAGCCACGCACCGGGAATCAGCGTCCGTAAGCGTCGGCAAGCGTCCGTGATCGCACATTTCCAGGCGGTCACCGCGGCACTTTCCGCGGCAACCGCGTCCATCCGTCGGCTGCTGCGAATCAACTTCTTGTTAAAAAATTCGTGTCCAAGCGTGGCTGTCCGCGGGAGCCCAATCATCCGTGAATCAGCGTAGAGACACAGCGAGATGGTGTACAAACACCGTGGACATCGTACATACACCGTAGGTATCGTGGGCGTGCGCGACGGAGCGTAGACAAGAAATGGCTCACCCTGCACCCCTCTCCAAGGCGGAGCCCCTACACTGGCACACGCTGTCCCTACGCTGTTCTACACTGTTATACAATAGCCTACGCTACCCTACGCACAGCGCAAAATATGTTTGGTGTTGCACCGTGTGACGGCCAGCGTAGGGGATCCGTAGCTACTGGCTGCGCTTAGTCACGCTGCCTACTGTCTCTGTACTCCATGTACGGTTTCTGTACACCGTTTGACGACATATCACGCTTACTCACGCTATGTCACGGCATGTCACGCTGCCTCACGTTGTCTACGGTGTATGTACGCCATCTCGCTTTGTCTGTACACAATTTTGCGGTGTCCGCCACCCAAATATGTCAATTTCCGAACCGCGTATGAAAAGGTCGTGGATCGGAGTATTTTTTATTCTTCCCTGTTGACCTTCCCCAAGTTCCATCTGCTCTGTTGCTCTTCTGTTGCTCCATCATTGACGTCGTCCTCTCTGGGTAGTGCTGTATAGATTGTTTCTCCAACATGGATGTGGTACAATAACACGCACGTCAAATGCAGTTGAGGGCTTGGCAGCTGCATGCAGCTGGCAGAGCATTGACGAATTACTACTGTGAAACTTGGTCTCATGGCAAAAGAGAATGGAAAGCAAAAAAGAGTAGCCGCAAAGAAGCAGTTATAGGAAAGAGAAATTCCCGATTTCTTATTTGCTGAGGGCTTAGAAAAGAAAAGGCAAAGCAAGAAAAAAAAACTCAAAGAAGCAGATATAAAGACGAAATTTCCGATTTCTTATTTCGGACATGCATGTCCAAAGTAAGAAATACGGGAATTTTGTCTTTATATCCCGCTTAACTGCATGGTATATAATGTGCAACACTAAAATTAAAAAACGTATACGCATTTCTAGTCAATGGACATATTCACATCATAATGGTCATGTTAAGAAGCCAAAATAAAAATACTGATTTTTTGATGATTTTAGCCTGATTGTCGCTTTAATTATGTTCGCGAGAATACTGTGGAGCATATCATGTTCCCAGACGTGCAGTAGGTCCCGTATACATTTTTTAAAGCTACATGGTCGCAAGATAATTAGAGGCTAGAGCCCTTTTATTTACGCTGTTTAAGCTATTTTTGTCTCTCATTTGAGCTTGAATTATATTTATATCCGTGTTTGTAATTCCCTGATTATTTTAAATAAACATAAATCTAAAATGAACTCGTACCTCCTTGGACCATTGGCGACCGGTTACGCAATGCTTGGCGCCGTCAGTAACAGTAACAGTGGCTAGTTGAGTGTGTCGCACCATTTCAAACCTACGGGCTTGGTAGTTATCATATGAATAATATAACATCAGAGTCTCAGTGATATGATGTTTTATTACACGATTTGGAAAAACATAATATTAGTGTAAAAGTGATTTATTGCACAATATAAAAAATTGCAAAGACATCGTGTTCGTGTTGTAACGTTTTATTACACGATTTAAATAGAAAAATGTAAGGGAACATCGTGCTCGTGTTGTGATGCTTTACTGCCCGATTTAAAAAGATTATTATTTCGTGTTATAATGCTTTATTACACGATTTGAATAAACATGTTACTTTGTTAAATAATTTATAAATTATATTAGCGTAATAGATTTAAAGCTGTTGCATAAATATTTGTATATGCTGACACGGATCACTGTCATTATTGATAGTTAACCGACAGGGCTGATTGACAGGCATGTTCAAACTCTTCCCATCTCACTAGACTTTGTCTCGTATGACCTCGCGTCGAGAGTGATATTTCCCGAGATTTGAGAAGCACACTGGCTTATCCTAAAAAAATACAATTTTTTTAGATATACTATGTTCAATTTTTTTAATAGGCATTAATCATGTTAATCTATAGTATCATTATTATTTATTATTAAAGGCATTTATATTGCTTTATCTCAATTGATTCTAAGGCGCATAAGCCGCAAAGATCAACATAATTAAATGGAATTCGGAAATTGGTTTAGGCGACTAAAATTAACATCTGACGGGCCCACATGGCTACCATAGTTTTTGTGGGTATCCAGGTATCTGGACACCTGGAATGAGATATAATTTGAAGATATATTTTGCTATAAAGATATATTTCAATTTATATATCAAATATTATAACATGCATTACAATAAATATAAATTGAGAATATCTTTCATATAGGAAAAATATATTCTACAATGTAGGCCTACATTTGTTACACAACGAGAAATAAAGAAGGAATAAAATAAATATATAAATAAATATACATAAATTCAAATTAAAATAGAATATTGGACAAGCCAGTGTGAAACATGCGGACAAGCTCACGGACCAGCATGTACAAAACCAATGGGAAAAGTCATGTGCGCGCGGCTTTTAAAATGTCGTATAAACACGTGGACGTGCGCGGGTTGGTGGCGTACGCACACCGCGTGCGGTATGCGTACGCTTCCTACGGTACGTGTGCACTTATCCACGCTCATACACGATTCAGACGCTCACAGACGATTTCTACGGTATGCGTACGCCATTTTTCGTCCGTCTGGGTGTGTAGGCACACCGCGCGGATTAAAACGCGCGGTTGGAGACGGTCTGATGCGGATTGCCGATTTCGGCTATTTTGCTCAAACCGCAGGCAGCGTGTCAATCCGCGTCTCAGTGTGACTGTACCTTAATCACGACCGCGATTCACACCTGAATGAAAACAAAAAGCGCTGGTGTAAACCTTTAACCGCTGCTAAGCACGATTCTACTTGTGTTCAATACTTCTTTATCATATCAAATGCCAGATAAATTGATTTTTAATTAGTATGAATTGTAAATATTTGGTATCAAAATAGACACATAATGTCGAAATGAGTCTTTTTAAGCCACTTGAGCTTGTGGATCGCAGTAGCGAGGCACAAATTCAAAAATTAAATTAATGAACATAGCGGGTAAAGGGTTAGGTCTAAATCAAGTTTGGGATGACGTTTCGTATTTGCTGCATAATCCTTGGTGAATACTAAATACTGTACATAATTGCATTTTATTTGTACTCGTGTTATAATAACTAATAATTCTAGTAGACTTGCTTTACGTACAACTAACTTCTCATAAATCGATATATGATGCCGTGTCTTGTCAGTCACTGTGTATAACGAGGGATTCAGATGACGCATCCCCCATCTTTACTAGTGGTGGCAAGCGTCACCTATTGGCTAGTTGTAGTAACCTATTCAGTACGGGGTCCCTGGGACGCCTGCATAAACCTGGGAAATTATCAAATGAAATATTTATCTACTCGAAGCTGTGTCCCGCTGCCGCGACCTACAACTTCAAGTGGAGAAAATATAATTTGATTTTAATTTGAGTCGTTTTTTGCTGAATAAACACTTAGAGCACCTTAAGAATTGTCACTTGAAGACACAGAAAATGTAAAGTAACGACAGTAGTTTGAGCATTTCAAGCTTTGAGTAAATTCAAACCGTTTTTCACAACAAAAATATTGATCATGTGTCTCAAATGCAGGTCGCAAATAAACCACCAATTATAATTTACAGGTTTAATACAGTTTACAACATGACTAGCTTTTAAACGTAGCTCTCGGCTTTAATAGTCATTTGAAGAGCTAACAATTGCCAGGATTGCGTCCACGAGACATTCACCCAAAATCGTCTCTATATTTGGGCACCGTTTGCGACGCTGTTCCAACATCGAATCCACATTAGTTGAACGTATCATGTTTGCTGGGTCATTGATGCCAGCTCAAAGAGCGGAAGTGATAAAATCAACATTTAAATGCCAGAGCCGCTTGGCAAAGATCACATCATCGAATATGAGGAGTGATTTTCAGATGTCTACGTACCTGCTGTGTACGAGCAGTTACGTAGACATCTTTTCTTTTGGCTATTCCTCATGCGGTAATGAGGAATACAAGACGTTTCCAAAGCCACTACCCATCACACACGAGATGTTGAACCAATGCTGTTTAATAGTTGGGCCGGCATCGCGACGATGTGCTAACCTTAATTTAACATTGGTTCAATGTCTTGTTTCTGTTGGGTATAGACGTGATAGTTTGTGGTAACACTAGATAATTATTTAATATTTGATAATTGTTGGTCCAGTGTCACAGACTGGGGGCCAGCATTAACCCAACCTTGAATCGATGTCTCCTGTCTGCTCCCAGTGTCGTAGACGATGGGCCAACATTAAAACGACATTGGCTCAACGTCTCGTGTTTGCTTGGCTGGGAAGAACTTGGAGATAACTTATTCAATGCATAATTGAATGTCATATCCATAACCCATACGATTGTTTTTAACCTTCAATTTCATCCACAGTTCCTGTTACACAATCACATTTTCATTGTCATTTTCATTCACGTGAAGTTGTGTCAACTTCGAAGTGATCTGTTTGACACTAAGTTAACAATCTTGCATCTAGAAACATGCGAGCGAAAGAAGCAAAAAAAAACACTACTGTTCCTGATAATCTCACTCTTTCTCGATACATGCGCACTAATTATAACTGATTATAATTACCATATAATTAACATGATTAAGTAAGCTTCGGTTTCAGCAAAAGTGATGTATTCGTCACTTCAGTGCTTGTAGTTCACAATCGTGCATAATATATTATTTGTCCTTCTACCATTGAAAAGGTGATGGACGCGATTGATATTCAAAAGATTGTTTTTTCAATGTCCTCGATTGTCAACCTTGATTCACTGTAGAAATGGAATGTGATAATGTCACGTTTATTTCTGGTACGTGCGTCTGTGGCAATTAATACTGACATTTCCTAACCCTTACAGCGCGGGGATCGACTTTAGACGTCAGAATCTGACGTCTGTAGACGTCAGATTTTGACGTCTAAAGTCGATCCCCGCATTGTAAGAGTAAAAATATTTCTAATGGCCGTAGACACATAACATAGGTATTCAAATGAATCGGATAGAGCTAAATAAGACATTTATGATGATTTCAAATTGAAAACACTCTGTGGTCTCCATGGTTTATACCAAAATATTTCCGCGCTTTAAGGGTTAATTACTAACTGTTATATTTACTGTGTTTGCAGATGAAAAGAAAATGTGAAGGTGGTGAAGGTAAAGGGATGACACCGGGGAAGAAACCTTGTCGTACAGCGGACGATACAGTACCTAGGTCTGTAGTCTAGTGACCTCACGCCATCTTAGAAAACAAGAAATATTTTTTTAGAGTTGTAATACGATCGGGTCAGCGTCGGTGACCAACCTTAATACAACATTGGGTCAATATTTTTTGTATACACGTGTTTACTTCTCACGCTCCTGTTCAAATTCGCAGTTTTACATTTTTGAAATCGATAAGTTTGTAGCAATAATTGCAGAAGTCCGTTTCGGTGGATGTTGCACAAACTTATTGCGATATCAGATATATGCAGATATGCAGACAGAAAAAGATTTTTAGTCTTTTTCAATTGGTGTTTTTCTTTTAGATATTAATATTGATTTATTGTGATCAATTATGTGGGAACATATTTTACCTGTTCATCCGTTGTATCTACTTTAATATTGTCGTTGGTGCAGCTAAAAGGTGTTGTTATTTGCTCTTGCCAAATAGTTACATTTGGACCGTTAATTCTAATGCAGCTCCCGAATTTATTGTAATTTAGCAGGAACAATTTCTGAAAATGAATTCTTTCCGTAGCTGTACTTTTAAAAAAAATCGAAACGTTGTAATTCAAATAAATTGGCTGAATTAGTCCCAAGGAGGCGAAGAATAGGTTCTACAAATACACCATTTTGGGAGTGGGGCAGGATCCCCCTTAATTCGTGCCCCCTCTTTGCCTTTCTTTCTCAGAACCCTGGATCGTTCGCTGTATTCTATGCACGTACCGGTAGGTTGTACGCGAAATGGTGGTACATGTATCTGACACGCTCAATTGCGTACATGAGCTGCCCTGGGCAGCATTGATACAGCGCTGGCTTAAACTCCACCGCTGTAGTTGGGCATCCCAAGTACCCATGCCCCTGTGTTAACGGTGGTCAGTTACATGTGTGAGATCATATCATGTTTAGTCTTTCATAGCTGGCAGACGATATTAGTTTGCCAGATGGACCCAGATCCTCCCCTATCTAGATTGTGAACTAGCACTACAATAAAACTTGGAGAGTCTTTGAATTCAGCCGGCTTTATCTGTCTGATTATTATCTACTATAGCTGTTAATAGGCAAACATATTTTATGGCCTTATATACAGCGACACATCAGTATTATATAACCACTGATAACAGAAAATGATGATCACAGTTGATATAGACAGCAATATAGACAACAATATTAGCTAATTATCACTGATATTACTTGCAGTTGTGATAAAACTAGCTTACCCTGGGTATTGGGAGACATTATTCCAACACTGAACTAATGTTGTGCCAACGTCCAAGACGTTGGCCCAGCATTTGTTAAGCATCTTTCTAATGTATTGTTTTATCACTTGAATTTGAATGTTAAGTACATAATGACAGCATGAGCTTTTTTAGAATTATATGTACAAAATTGTTCCATTCCATCTTGTATTAGCACAGTACAATACATGTATGAGGCAGCTCACCGTCAACAGAAATCAGAGCTGAGCATACACGTTGCAGAATAGTAGTTCTGATGGGGTAATACCTTTATTGTCATCAGCCCACCTTATATCTGTGTGTATCTGTGTGTCTGTACGCAATTTTTTGCAAGCATGATACACTGGTATTTTTTGCAAGTATGATAAAAAAAAATCATGCATCCAGCTTTCCTATACCCATTGTTTTTTTAAAAAGTCTGGCATTTTCCCTTTCATCCAAGTTCAGTGATATTGTGTTCAAATTACAGGGTGTTTTATGTTATTAAACATTGTTGTGATGACAATTATTATAAATCTAATTTTTTTTGTTTGTTGATAGTCTTGGACATTGCACTTGTGGAGCATCAGCAGAAAGTACAGCTGGGCTGAGCGGGTTCCTCTTCCCCGGAGCCGGTCAGCCCACTCTCAGGAAACGACTAGCATCAAGGACACCACCACCTCCACAACTCAGAGACTGGATTAAAACATTCCAGGTATTCACAAAAAAAATCTGTCATTTAATAAGGAATCGTAAAACTGGTTCATGTATGCCCTTATTCACCAATTTGAAGATGATATTACACATTCATCTTCAAATTATTTTAAATGAGCAGGTAATTTAAATACATGACATTTTAATATTTGAAATAATGGTTTGTGTGACATTTACAATATCGTTTTTTACTTATCTAAGTACTGTACTATAATTATTATACTTCATCATAAAAATCGTTTATACTGCTCTTATAAAGTTTTGTGAGGACATGTCATTTTGTATGTCATTTTTTATCAAATAATACACATCAGATTGCAGTAAAATGCATCTGAAATTTTTAAAAACTTATGATGGAGTAGGCCCCCTGTCAAAAATCTTGAATCCGCCACTGACAAGGATTAATACAAACAATAAATACCACTTCAACAAATTGGGCTGTGGGTTGCTGTAGGGATACAGCATACAAAATGGTTTTATCACTTGATAGGTATTGCTGAATAGTTGCTTTAACCCTTTAACCGCTGGTGCCGCATAAATTCAGTTTTAATTTTTTATTTGCACATTAAGTACCACCTTTTAAACATGTTGGAAGATAAAATGTCAATCAGCAATATTTGAAAATAGTTGACCGCCACTTTGTGAAATCTGAATAATTTTCACTCACTTGAAGTTGTGGATCGCATCAGCGAGACACAACTTTAAGTGGGTGAAAATTCAAATTGAATAATTCAGCGCTTAAAGGGTTAAATACCAATCATTATGTATGCCCATATTCGGCATGTGACTTTTGTGATATTTTTTGCATTGCAGTCATGGAGTGCAGGAGAGAGGCTTGTGGCTCTTGATGATTTGATTGAATCATGTGAACCCACTCAGGTACGACATATGATGGCAATCATAGAACCACAGTTCCAGAGGGATTTTATCTCACTCCTGCCTAAAGAGGTTAGTTCTAGTCGTTACCTGGATGCAAAGATGGATTTTCGCTGATTTCTTAGTCAATTCTCAACCAATTCTCATGAATTTTTAAAAAAAATTACTAGGTAGTAATAACTATATTACCTGAAATTAATCTTGATTTCCCTCTTTCCCATTATTTTTTATTGACAAAACGACAGACAGGGAAGTTTAATGACAGCCACCTGTTATATTCTTGAATACAACTTTTAACTTTATGGAAATTTATTTGCATGTATTGTGGCAATGAATATGAATAACTACATGTACCACTCATGTATTCTGTTTTTAATAACTCTTTTTATTTCAGTATTGTATTTTTAATAGTCGCTGATTTTTCGTCAATCAGCACAGGGTTTATTTATGTAATAAAGCATTGTTATGTAAATTATTACCACTCCAAATAAATTAGTGTTTCGATTGAGATTGATTAGATATATTTTATTCTTTTTCATGTTGTTTTGTATGACACATTTCAGTGAAGTGTTTTGTGTTGTAGCTGGCACTGTATGTGTTGTCATTCTTGGAGCCTCGATCATTATTGCGTGCGGCTCAGACATGCAGGTACTGGCGGGTGTTAGCTGAGGATAATTTACTGTGGAAGGAGAAGTGTAGAGAGGAAAGTATAGATGAAGCACTTGTGTTTGGACCGAGAGGAAGAAGACGTGCTGAGTCCAGCAAAAATCCATGGAAAACTCTGTATATGCGTCAGAAACAAATCGAGTTTCACTGGAGGTCTGCTCCTCTACGGCCACCAAAGGTAAAACAAGACAATGGGTAATCAGCTGTCTTCATAATCACCTACTGTCTGTGATGACATAATGGTGATGAGTATAATTAGTGTGATAACAAATTATTATGGGGAGATTGATAGATTGTTATGCCTGTTAACCCTTTGCCTCCTATCGGCTAATGAAACGTATTAAAGACTACTTTTGTCGTGATGACAATAGTCGTTTTTAATCTGTTATTGGGAATTAAATAAGTGATTAAACATCAAGATTTTCAAATGTTTGGTCTGAAATTAAACAAATTATGAGTAATTTTCACCCACCTGAAGTTGTGGGTCGCGGTAGCAAGACACAACTTCAAGTGGGTGAAAATTTAAATTATTTAATTTAGCAGAATAAAGGTTAAATGATTTTATTTTTTACTTTTATAAATTAGTATATGGTACAATGATATACTCATATATATGATATACTTTTTTGACTGTAGTCAACTACAAACAGATAATTCGGATAAATAGAATTATCATATTGATGGGTGGATGAGCCCTTTGTCAGAGGAATAAACAATAATTATATACAACAATATATAGGGCCTACATCATTAGGCAAATTTCATACCAAATAAATTTTCCATTTACATTTTTTCTTGTATGCTTAATGCTGAAATGCTTAATGCTGCATCTGCAACGTTATATATGTTATCACAGGTACTGAAGGGTCATGATGATCATGTGATAACCTGCTTAGAATTCTCTGGAAACCGTATTGTTAGCGGCTCGGATGACAACACACTCAAAGTGTGGTCTGCCATCACAGGAAAGGTAAAAACTGTAATCTGACGAATTGAAAACATAATAGTCCCTGAAGGAATAATAATAACCTCACTAAGTGATTCGTCCACTGAAATAACAAAAGGTTTTTTATTCACAGATACTAAGATGTCTCTCTTTCTGATCGAAGATTATCTGTTATTTTCACTCACATTTTATTAAATAATTTATAAAGTGACTGAACATTTAAGTAGAAACTTACTCAAAGCTGTTTTTTGAAGTATAATTGTTTACTTCCACAATCACAACTTAGTAAAAGCTGTTAAGAATTAATGTTTGATATTAGGTGATAAAGTATATTTTTTTCGCTGTAGATAACAATTTTAATTTCTTATTTTGACACCCTGGACTACAACCTTTACAATTGCTGTTAGTTTTGTTTTTTTAATCTCAAAAGGGATATTGCACACTGGTATGACTATATTATCATTGTAGTGTTTGAGAACACTGGTTGGTCACACTGGAGGTGTATGGTCATCACAGATGGCTGGCAACCTCATCATCAGCGGGTCTACAGACCGTACACTCAAAGTGTGGAATGCAGACACAGGTTCATGTATACACACCCTCTACGGACACTCATCTACTGTCAGATGTATGCATCTGTATGAGAAAAAGTAAGTATTGTACAAATAAGCTAAACATATTCCTTAGATTATAAAATAATTATATTAACCTCTAAGGTGCTAATTACTTACTCTACATATGTACAATTTGGTCCAAAACATGCACCAATCCAGCAAATTTAACCCTTGTGCTGAATTGTTTGTTTCTATTTTTCTTTCATTCGAAGCTGGAATTGCTAACACAATCTCCAGCTTCAAATGACAAAAAATATATCTTTGTGTCAAAAATGGACGTATCCCAAATATAATTATTTGATTAACTGAACATATATCACAAACTATTTCATCAATTTCAGTTTCATTTTATTTGGTTTGAAACTAGCTTCAACCTGTGTTTATACGGTCACAGCTGGAGAAGGGTAATACTTATTTCTCCTTCAAATTTTCTTGTTTGAACGACAAATATAAAGGATGAAAATGATTATGGACATAATTTTGTCTTTTTACATCTACTTGTATTAGCCCTTATCCTGCTGGTCACAACTATTATCGTCCTAAATCTGTTTTATTAGTCGACCACATCACTGTTATTGGGAATGAAATGTGTGTCTAAACATCACTATTTTCAATTATTTGTACTCAAACTAAACAAATATCAGTAATTTTCAGCCACTTGGAAGGTGTGGGTCTCGGTAGCGAGACACAAAGTGGGTGAAAATTTAAATAAAATAATACAGCAGGATAAGGGTTACCATAATGGATGATATATTAAAAAGAATTGCGACTAAAAATTGAAGTTAACTAGAAGAGGATAATAGCTGTTCCTTGCAACTCGTAAACCTGATATATAACCTAGTGTGTATTGTACTATTTTGTACTATTTTTAGTGTTGTGAGTGGGTCTCGAGATGCTACGTTACGGCTGTGGGACATAGACTCCGGTCAGTGTTTACACGTGCTGATGGGGCATGTGGCTGCTGTACGATGTGTTCAGTATGACGGCAAGTACGTAGTGAGCGGAGCTTATGACTACATGGTCAAAGTGTGGGACCCTGACACTGAGACATGTCTACACACACTTCAAGGTCACACTAACAGGGTCTACTCACTACAGGTAACTAAAGAGTACGGTAGTCACCATATTAGAAATAGAATATTAGCTTAACCTGTTGACGACCAGTCCCGGATATGTTTGGGATTCGTGATTGTTCCCCCAGGACCACTCCCGTTATGTTTGCAATTGATTTCAACTATGTATATAACTATAACATCATAAATTTATCTGGTCCCTGTGAGAGTGCTGCACTAATTTAATCTGGTCCTCATCGGGTTAAACTATTATAAGTGACAAAAACCTCACATGATCTCAAATCAAACTACGGTATACATAATTATAAAATATGATCAATAACCTAAATATGTTGCATGGAAATCAATTCATTTCAAATAAAAATGTTCACACAAGTTAATAAAATACACTGAAGATGTAATTTTTCTCAAAACATTGGGGGTGCGACTGAGGCAACTGTAAAATCCAGACTTTGACTATCTGATGAAACTATTTGTTCCCTTAATTGTACGAAGATGTTAAACAAGTTGAAATAGGGTTGATCTTGATCAAATTTGCAAAGTCACAAACTGTGACAAGCGATTGAATGTGTTTACAGGCCCCTAGCCATTTGTCCATTTTCTAAACCATATCTCCAGAACTACTTGTCCGATTTTCTTCATATTTGTTACCCAGCACTTCTACCGGGTCTAGATTTCCTTTTGGTAGTACCCCTGGTTGAGCCTTTTGAAGTAACTATGTCTGACTTAGTCTTTGGTGCAGCACTTAGATCTAATCTATATATAAATTATACTACATATTTGCATACTATCTTGACATTTATTCAATATTTTACATAGCTAGACTATAAAATAAATAGTTTTCTGAAAAATTCAGAATGGCAGACTGGCATTATTTACTAGGATAGTGTCTTGTTCAATGGCAGTATTCCACAATATCGTTTGACAATGTTGCACTGTTTCACAAACATGATAATTTATTTATATATAGTATATATTGTATTATCACAATGTGTTTTTGTCCTAGTTTGATGGTACACACATTGTGAGTGGTTCTCTGGACACATCTATACGAGTGTGGGATGTGGAGACAGGTAACTGCTTACACACACTAATAGGTCACCAGTCACTGACCAGTGGCATGGAGCTGAAAGACAATATTCTGGTCAGCGGCAATGCTGACTCCACTGTCAAGGTGTGGGACATCACAACAGGACAGTGTCTACAGACTCTACAAGGTCAGTCATCTCTATCACACTATATACACTGTGTTAACCCTTTGCAATAGTCGTTTTTAATCTGTTTTATTAGCCGATTAAATCTCTTAGTGGGAATAAAATTGAAGATTTGTAAATATCTGGTCTAAAATTAAACAAATTATGGGTAATTTTCTACCACTAGAGGTTGTGGATCGAGGTAGCGAGACACAACCTCGAGTGGTCGAAAATTTAAATAAATTACCAGGTAACTTGGCAGGATAAGGGTTAATACTTAAACTTGTAAATAACAAATGTGTTTTATATTCAGCAGCATTGTTAAATGTTGAGAATCTAATTTAACAGAAATTATTTTCACATATTTGAGATTGCTTTGAGGTTGTGAGTCGTGTCAGGGACTTTTAACTCTTCCTTTACCAATTTCGCATTTTTGCGAAAACTACCTTCCTTTACCAAATTAGCATTTATGCGAAATCCACATGTGTACATGTGTTAATTGCAATGGAGATATTTCATTACATGCGTGGTTGAAAATCACCAACCAGAATGGTCAGTGACATGGACGCAATGTTCTCTTGCATTTTTAATTTGTGCACATGCGCATAGCTATAGCCTATATTGTGTCCAGGGGCTACCTCAGGGTCATCATTAAAAAAAATTGGTTTCTGGGGGTAGTTTTATCAGGGGGAAGTCGGTAAAGGAAGAGTTAAATTATGACAATCGTCATGTTTGTGTATTTTCCTAATATTTTGTAACAGATGATTCATTTTCTACTATCATGAATTCCACAGCTTTTAGTTGACTAAGTCTGCTGAATTATTTTTAAATGCTATTTTTTGTTTGATAAAAGTCAAACGGTATTTGTGTATTGTTTGCAGGGCCAAATAAACATCAGAGTGCTGTTACGTGCCTACAGTTTAATAAAAAGTTTGCCATAACGTCATCAGATGACGGCAGTGTTAAGATCTGGGATGTACAGACTGGGGAGTTTTTACGTAATCTTGTGGCTCTGGACAGTGGTGGTAGTGGTGGAGTTGTCTGGAGAATTAGGTGTTGTAACACTAAACTAGTGTGTGCTGTAGGAAGCCGTAATGGGACTGAGGAAACTAAGCTACTAGTGCTAGACTTTGACATGGAGGACTTATCAACATCATTGTCATCATGTACAAATTCCATCTGTACTCATTCAGGGAACAGCTGCTGTGGTAGATCTAAGTCAGTCAGCTGACATACAGGTGCCCCCCTATATTACTTGTGTGCCAGCCCAGACGAGCAGTCAGAAATACAAAACAAACCAGCCTCACAAAGAAAAACACATATCACTTCTACCAAGCGCAGGTACAAATATTCAAACCTTACCCGTAACAGGGGTAGAAGAAGGTTCCAATCATTTACCTGCACTGGGAGGTGGCAAAAGGTTTTTAGATTTTTTTGTGCTAGGAAAAGGTTGGCTTTTAGAAATGGCTTGCTGACACGTCACAGAAAATAATATGAATTGACTTGGTTTAACTGATTTCAATGAGACCAAGGAACTGATATTGTACAGATTCTGGGCTAGGGCGATAATCTAATATAGGGTGGCGAGTGCGGAAGCACAATTTTACAGTTATGAAATGCATGTTTGTTATTGCTCTGTTTAACCCTCACAATATGTAATTAAATCTTAAGGATTCATTCAAATCCATTTTGTCAAATCTTTTTTTGAGTATGAGGAACTCGTCATTCAGCAAAAATATTTCCACATGAGATGTTACCGTCAATGAAGAGTATTTATTGTGATGATATTTAGTACCATGTACATGTATGTCACCATTATCATTTATAAAATACTAGTTCCTAAAATGTCACTTCATTTGAAGCTGAAATTGCACTCACAATCCTAACTTCAAATGAATGAAAAATTCTGAAGATTTAAGTTCTGATAAGGGTTGAATACAAGAGGGCTGTTGATTCTAATCACCCATAATGACAGGGTAGTATTACATGTGTTGTCAGTATGTTATGCTTGTTGTATATTACCATGTTTGTTGTTGTGTCCTATATATATCCTCAAGTGAGGCCATCATCTCATTGATCAGCTGTCAAAAAAAACAATAGAGCAAAAGATTGAAATGTTTTAAAGGATATTGGTGCTGGATTTGAATTGTACCCATATTGGTTGCTATTTCAGTGATACATGTAGATGTACAGATCTTTTCTAAAAATATTTAAATACAGAACATTGTTGCCGTTTACCATTGTTACCATATATAAGTGCAGAGTAGTTTTTTTAGGGTTTGAAATTGTTTTTTTTTTTCAATCACATGAACGCACAGATTGCTGCAATTTTCTGGGTTGAAGGAAAATGTTTTAATAAATTACCCGGTAGGCTATTTTGAATGTTCAAATGTCACACCATTAGCTGAATTTAACACATTTTTCTAAGGAATAATCCTTTTAAAATAATAATAATTTAGCTTCTCAAAATAGTTATTTATCCCTATTCATGTGTCATATAAAGAATTACATTTTTATCAGATATTTATCGTATTTTTTCTTCGTAATATATGCCATATTTATATATCTTTGTGCCATAGATGAAGATGGAGGTGTGTAAACCACAAGAAAGAAAGGAAACATTTGTAGAGAAAAATAATGATAGTCACCAAGCATATAGAATTTAATAGCAATACAGGTAACTAGGTAGCTAGGTAAAGGTAACTAAGAGATGGTGAAAGAAGAGGGGGGGGGTCTAAATATCACATTTTAATCTTTTTGCTGCTGGAACCGTATATATATATGAATATAAGGTTTCAAGTATATTTTAGATCAATAGAAATATCACTAAATTTGATTTTGGTAGATGCTTAGTTTATCCAATAATTCAATACAGTAAAACCTGCTATGAGCAGTCACCCTTGTGACACAGGAATAGTGGCCTTTTAACGCAGGTGGCTGCGCAAGGAGGTTCATTTGTATACAATATGCCATTTTGGGGAATGATCAAGTGGCCTCCCTTAGGAGGTTGGCTGCTCATAAGAGTGGCTATTCATAGCAAGTTCTACTGTATTGGAGATGTCTATTTTTCCTAAATATAATATTTTTGTCATTTGAAGCCGGAAATTGTGTTAGCAATTACAGTTTCAAATGAATGAAAAATACAATAGAAGCAATTCAGCAGCAGAAGGGTTTATACTGACAAAACAGTGCTTGTTTAGATTTTGGTAGTCAGTTCTTTATTATTATCTGGCATGGCAAACAAGCCCTATTATCTATTGCTCCACTATTTGTGATGGCATGGGTATAAGTAATTTTTGTTCATGTCACTTGAATGTTTGCCCAAATTGGTCCTTAAAGCCTTTTTTTGTCTTTAAATGTAGTTAATTTGCTTTTTTTCACTCACCGGCACTAGATTCTGCACTAGATTTTATACATAAAATACCACCATGCTATATTGTAGAATGTCCTGTTTTTTTCCTCTAATCTTTTAACATTCTGATATTGAATAACATGCATGTGTGTTTCCTTTTTAATCCACTTAGTTTTTTTCACATCTCAAACTATTTTTCAATAACCTAAATCTTGGGGAGATTAGCAATTTGCATAGACTTGTGGGTTTACTGTTTACAACATTAATTTTCTGAGTATTATGTACCAAGGCCTAATCTACATTCACCGATTTTATTCACATCCAAATATTCATATTCAATTTAAAGAGGACTTGGAAATCACTAGTCATTATCTCACATCATGCTACACATGCGGATCTCCATGGGATCAGTATGTGTAGATGATCTTGTTTCAATACACCAAACATGTCCTTGTTCACATTAACCCTTTAAGCGCCGGTCCCGATTATATTCGGTTTTTCATTTTTTTTATTAGCACATTAAGTACTGCATTGTAAACATGTTTAAGTTAAAACATGACATTCATCAGCATCTGCTGTGTCTCAGACACCTATTGTATTTGCAAATAGTTAGCCTCCATTTTGTCAAATCTGAATAATTTTCACTCACTTGAAGTTGTGGATCGCGTCAGCGTGACACAATTTCACGTGGGTGAAAATTACAATTGAATAATTTGGCGGTTAAAGGGTTAATCGCAACTTCTCACACCTTTATAATGATCACGACATATGCTCATGATATAAAGTTACATGATTGTATGATAACTTTTATAATTACCTGTATGCTTGTTTCACCTACTTCTTTGAACTTAAGACAAATTTTTATGACACTGAAGTTAACATCATATGTAGTTGCATTTAAATAGGTAGACAGAATTTTCCCATAAGGTGGAGGTTGAATAAAAAACACATTTTACGTGTCCTTAGGTTGACATAGTTGATTATTCCTCAAACAAGATTATGCTTTATCTGTTTATATTCTGTATTTCTGTGTCACCTTTGATCACACAACTCATGTGACATGGATATCGAGTTATTCTATGTCTTTAATGTATAATTATCATTTAGGCAGTAATTTTTTTGTGATCACCCCTTTTGAGATATTTTTTTCTTTTGTTTATTAATTGTGCCCGAAGATTTTTTCGTCAGCTAAACGCAATAACAATGCTACCTAGACTGAACATGAAGGAAGAGTAGGTAAAGCTTGTTCTATATTCATATGAGATGATGGAGTGCCATCTTGAGTGCTATCAGTTCTGGTGCTTGATCCTTTATACTCCTAGTGAGATAGCAGACAAATGTCTCTAATGTGTCTCAGACACCTATTGTATTGGTGATCTCTCAGACGTGAAGTATGCTGCATGTCAAATGCATCAGGTATATAGCAAATAGTTTACAATGCTGCAGGTTTTCACCTTATTCATTCAAATGTTAATCACGCAGCAAATACAAGACTTTGACTCAATGCTGAATATGCCAATGATGGACCAACATAAATGTGACATTGGGTCAAGGTCTTGTGTTTTCTTGGTTATTCAATCACTAAAAGTGCTCTCTGACTTCCTGGCAAACACAGCATGTTGATCCGTGTTGTTTTGATGTTGGGCCAACGTCGTCGACGTTGGCCCAACATTGAACCAACAAGGGTCACTATATTGTGTTTGCCAGGTTTAGTGGTCAACACATCACAGATGTGGCTTCTTTGGTATATGCAGTGCATACAAAAGAAATACTCCTGACTGTTCAAATGCATGGAATTATTTATGTACAATAAGATGACTGTTTAAAACGGCGTGATAAATGTCTGATAGACAAGACTTCTCACTGTGTTAACCGTTTGTAAAACCTGGGTCTTATTGGTTTCCTCTTAGCTTTTCTCTTATTTGTCCCTCATCGGAAAATTGGCAATGGATGTATGAATACATTAAGTTAGCAGTATTAATATGAGTTGTCGGGCGTTCTGTTCTAGATATCACAGCTATGTCAATCAGCATACCACTTAGCATAATTTGTTCTTCATGTGACCTTACAACCCCTCACCGGGTCATTGTAACCTTTGTTGTTTTTGTTGAAGATTTACAGTGTGTTGCATTCATGTTTGTGTTGCTGTTTTTGTGTTGGAATGTGAGCAATTTAAATTAATTTTGATGCAGTGCTTTTATTTTGTAATTATATCTTTGTACAGGAATAAAATCAAGCAATGTTTGTAAAGAATGTATGAGTGTAGGTGAGAGGCGTACACGTATGAATCGCCACACTGCTGAGTAGTGGTAGGAGGTAGTCCTGTGTCAGTGTCATCAAACGCTTCATCTATAGACATCGTCTCCTTCGTGATTAAAGGCACGTATCTAACACTTTACAAAGTATCAGATACTTTCCTTTAATCCCCATGGACGAATACTACTGAATCGAAATGTATCACGTCAGATATCATTATAAGGAAACATTTCTTTGGAAAAAATAAATCACGCCAGTGAATTGTACTCACGTTTATTTACATAACAACAGAATGACGGGAGGGGGTTAGCATATATGATATGGGATTGTAAAGGAATAGAATACAATATTTGGGCCCTTGACTTCTGAGCAATCAAGTAGTGACATTTTTGTGAGTGTGAGTTAATCATATTTGTCATATTTTTGCATAAACCATGGAGATCAAAGGTTTTTTTTCAATTTCAAATCATCATACATGTCTGAGTTAGGTCTTTCTGATTCATTTGAATACCTGTGTTATGTAGACGTCAGATCCCTAACGACTAAAGTCTATCCTGCGCTGTAGGGGCTAAGCCTAGGCTTATATATTGAGGCCATCAATTATTCTACATCAGATATCATTCTAAAGAGCCATACTGGTTTACTGCTTAACAAGCGCCTCATAAAACTGAACCTACAAATTTAGTGTTTGAGTCATTACATTAATCAACTGTTATGTACAAATGTAATCTACTGATTAAGGTATTTTACAGAATCACTAGAGTTTTAGGGACAATATATGAATTCATTTCTGACCTAATTGGCATTTGAAAATACGGTACATGCATATACACAATATGTACATGTATACATCAGAGGTATACATATATACTTCAAACTCAGCCTAGTTTTCTAAATATTTGATTTAGGTAAAGATAAATGCTATTATGTTGCATGAAATGAATGGCTGGAAGATGGTGTGAATACAATTTTCTCACAACTGTGTTATTCTTGTTCTCTTACTGCGACACCTGGTGACATGGTGATACAATAACCCTAACTACACATGGTGGCCAGTGCACATTGCTCAGTCACTGAATGCAGTTAGAGGAAATGGTTAATTCCAAATATGATGGCCTACGTTTTTAGCCCGTCTAGCACCCCCCATCACCAGTCCAGTTTTTTAACTGACTTTAGTATATTTTTTTAATTTTCTGTTACATTCCTATGCAGCGTACCCCTGCATCATACTACTAAAAAGTGTGAATGCGTTTGAACCACGGAAGTGGCAACATTCAAATTTTGGGTAGGCCTTCCTGAAGAACCCATGATTTGGCATGCACATTGATAAAATCCAGATTATTTGATACATAGTTTTCATACTATAAGCTCAGATCCAACTGAACACTTGATTACCTGTAACTATTAACTCGTAATGGCCAACTTTGACTATCACTTCTTGTGTTTATCAAGCCCCCGCCCCTCAAACAGGGTACTCACGGAAGGAGAAAACAGAAAATCTTGTTAAAAGAAACACAGGAACTTCTACCATACTGTCAAATACATGAATAAGACAAAAAATTAATCTGGTTTCAGTAACTTTTGTTGTTGTAGAAAATGTCGTGACTGAGGATGTTATTCCAAAACACCAAACAAGTTGTTAAAAATAATTATGCAGTTGAAAGTTTGCCTCCTTCTTGCTCACTAAAACTTGCATGTACAATGCTGCCATTATATACTTTTTGAAACAAAATACTTTTTAAATACTTTTTTCCCAGTGAGAATAATTTTTTATTCAATTATTTGTTTTATTTACTGTTTCTTTTAATTGGTAACATTGCAAAATTTTGGTTAATTTATATTTCTGTGGTTTGTTAGCCTATTATTGATGTGCTTGGCATCTCGCACATTCGGGTCTCCTCGAAGTGCGTCGTTCTATTCCACCTAGTTCAAAACTGATGTTCAGTGTAGGCATCTCAATGAAGACTGTGTGTCGTGATGTGGTTCCTGTAATCTACATGAATATGGACACAGAATAAGCTACTCGGACTGCAAGAAAACTCTACAAGGAGATGCCCAAATCACCCCAAATGAGACCAGATTTTTGTGACTTGAATAACGTAGGCTACTATATACATTGCTGATTCTGCATCGTTGCAAAATCAAAGCAGGCATGCTATTGTTAATTTTCCGTGTTGGCATCCCAAGTACAGTATTGATCAATCCAATACTTTATCCAATGGTAAATCCGAATATTTTAACACAATTAGTTGAATTTGTTGCTATTAAATCAGTTTTAAGAAGGGTATCAAGAGCACATGGCCAAATAACGGGATGTAAACATTTTGCACACGACACCCCTTGACTGATTTGCTGCTTGGTCAGTAATTATAGCATGCGATTTGAACCAAAATAGTCCTTGTTCGCACCCCAAGTAGGCCTACAGTATTGATCTATTCGATACTTCATCCAATGGTAAATAATCCGTATATTCTATTTTATATAGATGCTATATCTGTACTCGCAAAATTATTCGAGAATGCAAGTTTTCTAATTTCACATGCTAATGTCAAATATTATGCCCGTTTTTGAAAACGAACGAGTAAAAAGGTCTTTCTAGAGCCCATGATCACTCGCAGATTAGGGGGAGGGGGAAGGGGGGGGGGGTGCGAGCCAACGTGGACAAAATGATTACAGTTTTCTCGGATGAAGGTATTTTTAAATCACTTTTTATTTTTTATACTTTTTTTATACTTATATTCGAGTAAAATGATACTTTTTTTGGTCGGGTTTGATCCTTTTCTCTTGGCAGCACTGCATGTATACCCTACTCTAAAAGGTTTGGTGGAGACCGCTTATTGATATCTAACACAGGGAAAATATAAATATTGTCACGGGGATAGAGAATACAGGGTATTTTATGTCTGAATTTCTGAGGGTGCGAATCGCCTGTTCCTAAAAATTTATATATATTTTTATCTTATATTTATATCATTTTCCCTTCTAAAAAGTGAATAGTGAGGCCAAAATATTTTTAATAAGATTCATGTGGGTCATTAAAAAGTCATTAATAGTCATTAAATTAAAAAAATAGTTATTAAAAGTCATTAAATTTGATTCTAGTAATTATAAGTCATTTAAAAATGAGAAAATCAGCGATTATATGGACTCTATGTACGATCATCAGCCAGCCTGTCCTAACAAATACTACTGGTTTTCTGCTTGTGTTAAAGTTGGTGACACCTATCCTTATTATCTGAAGGTGCATGCAGTATGCTTCCGGGTGTAACTGTTTTTTTGCATTTAAAATTCGACAAAAGCAATTTGTTTATTTTCGTCAGGTAAAAGTCATTAAATTTCAAGTGAAAAAGTCATTAAAAGTCATTATTTCAAAGAAGAGTAGATCTACAGCAACCTTGGTTAAAAAATGAAGTGGGAAGAATCCATAATTTCCAGGACCCATGTGCACCCTCATTTCTATGGGTATCATGTAAAAACTGGTCAACCCACATGAGGTCAACCTTGTCGGGCATTGGTCGCTCATAGGTCACCAGATGGAAAAGCCCTACGTAGGCCCAAATTACAGTAACGTGAGACTCGCCTACCGTTCAGATCACCAATGCGGTCAGAGTTTTTTCGGCCCGAATTCGTTCTCGTTCAAAACCATTTCAAAGACGATCACCAAAGCGATCAAACCACCATTCCGGGTTACGGTAAAAGAGCTTTTCTGGCAAAATTACATTTAACTCTCGTCATTGTGGTTAATTGAGTTTTTTCATTATACCGTCATTACCATTTTTTGACGGGGGATCTTTAATATGTTGGATGGTAAGAAATAAAATCACACCGTGCTGGGTTAGAAAAATATTCCTTAACTTTTTCTACATTGACATATACTTTTCGTCCGTTCTAACATTTATATAAAACTCGTCAAAAAGAAGAAAATACGACAAGGTGTTATTAACAGCGAAAGAATAACAATTATTTTTACAAATCAGTAATTGTAAGATGTCTACTGTGTTGAGGTTTACCAGTTTAAGGCACTGGGCAAGTGAATCGGGAACACTCGGGAGTGTGTGTGTATATAAGACGTGGGTATCAACTCCAGTCATTATCATGTGGGAGAAGGGGACGTGGCGCAATGGGTAGATCGCCTGACTGCCTCGCCAGTCATGCATGCGTCCCGGGTTCGAACTCTGATCCTGTGTGGGGTTTTCAGAGAAATATCCTTGTTTCTCAATGTGACTAGGCGATCACGTTAATGGCGGCCTCGTCGAGTTAAGGTTGAGACCAGTGTATCGACATTAATTTCGCGCAAGGCCACGTGCTGCTCACTCCTCACACAGTCAATTCCGTCTGAAATACTGACAGTCCCTTCACAATACCAAATCAAGTGAAGCCTATAGTCATCGAATAATAATTAGTCTTTGCATATATTACAAAATAACGCCTCCTGGAAGGCGAAAAATCACCACAATTCTGCATAAAACCACTGCGGACACCACTGTGATTCACGGTGACAATTTTTCTTTAACATAAAACGTAGAATACATTGACAACAAAACCATGAAAGTGGCATATAGGATACGGTTGCTGGTCAGAAGTATCAGCAAATCAGCATATCATATGCCAATAGGCAATATATCATTTTAGACGAACATGGGCCTATATTATTTTTTCTTTCTAAAAAGGATAACGACCGTCTTCAATTTCTTCAATTTTGCGTGCTCAAAATATTACAAGTAAAATCAAAATTTCTCAGTTTCAAATGGTAAGAAATAATCTCGGCTACGCTTTTTTACTATAATCTTACAATACTATGTCATGTATGAAAAAACAATAGCTGTCATCTTGTGTGTGTGAAATATTGGTCGAATTATCTAAAAGACGCAATATATGACTTCCTCGACCCAGTGTTACCCGGAAACGATAAACTATATTACCTAGGTGATAAAACAAGATTATTATTCCTAAGTTGGGTAAACGGCGGCCATCTTGGATTTATGGTTGAAATATAGGTCAATTTATCCGAAATACACAAGAAAGGAATTTCTCGACCACAAATCACCTAGATACCATAAATTATACATCTAGGTGGCAGACCAATATTACTTTTCAGAAATAAAAGAACGGTGGCCATATTGGATTTGTAGGTGAAATCTAGGTCAAACTATCTCAAAAAGGCAAGAAATGCATTTATCGATGCCAAATCATCAATAAACAATAAATCACACATAGCAATGTGATAAATCAATAGGAATTCATTTTTTTTATATATTTTGGCGGCCATTCCGCATTTATGTTTTGTGAAAAATTCTCGATTTTAACAATCTGGCACTCATTGGATTTGCAATCAACATGGTCGAATTATGTAAAAACCGTCATAAAGCTTCATATATGTCTCAAAACAAGGTCAAGTGCCCACTAGCTTGGACTATTATTTCTGAAATAATCAGCTGATCAACACAAATACATTATTTAAAGCATTAAATCAACCAATACTACCTTGACTTATTGATTATGACCTTGAAGGTGACCTTGGAGGAACTTATTACAATATTGCTGGTGTGTTATTGTCCGTATTGGTTTTAGCAGACCTTCATATTTATATTTTCAATTAAGATATATTTATAAAAAAACTGAGTGTGTCTTTCTATCTGTTATATTGTGTTTAATGTAATTATATTACCCGCATAATAATAATATGGTTATTAACGTTAATTATGAATTGTGTTTTTAATTATCATTATCTTGTCATTATTTTCTGCTATTCATCATCACTTTAACTATTTTTTTAGATAGGCCGATCGGTAAATATAACCTTATATGCTCTTTTTAGACTGTTTTTTCTACAAAGCCGGGTAATTTTGTATTGTATGCATATGCATATTGTATACGCATACGCCACTGGGCGTCAGTTCCTGTTTGTCACACTAAATGACTTGATGATGCATTGTACTTGTTTTATGTGACAATAAACCTATTTGACCTAATGGACCTATTAAATAGAGATCTCTAGGCTGAATATAATGTCTCACTACAGGTAGAGGTAGGAAATGACACCAGTATGATTCATAGAACTAATGTTGATAATTTGAATCATCCACATCGGGTATCTTTTATGTACTACATATTCCGGATTACCGTAAAATATATTTTACATCTTAAGTCGCCTACTTAAAGGTGTGGTATTCGTATCCCTATATGAGTGATTATCTGGTAAATAGGTAATATATGTCCACAGAGGTTATTTATGTCAAATGTATTTTGCTCATACTGCTCTTCAAAGGCAAAAGACATTATCTGCTTAATTGTAAAGTAAGCGGATACTGTCTTTTAGCTTTGAATGGCAGCATATAACCATATATGACGTGTGTAGGAAGTGGATTTCATTATTTAATTCACACATCATTTTTTTTATATTGTTCTCACTGTATTAATATTAAGAAGTCACAAATTCACCCTAAAAAAAGTCACCACTACAACCTTTCAATATGTTGTTACCTAATAAACGGTGTTTTGCCGACCGAATGGTTTTATTCGAGAGAAAAACCTCCTCGATGCTAATTTTGTATGAAATGCAGTTTTTAATAATACTAATAATATAAAGCTGAAGTGCTGTCCCAGTGTCACCTCTGTTACCAGTGATTAAACGGTAACTTTTAAATACAACAAAAACATTTTGTTTCGACAAGCAGTACCCGATGCTCCCGGAGATGCTGAGCTTTATTTGAAGAAGAAAACTATACGGAGGGCCATTAGGCTTGCTGAAGTAGTGAAACACACAAAATCATGAATCTGCGGGAATATTTGATAAAAAATAACCCTTCCACAGCGGACCTGCTTTGGGTGATTTTTTTAATTTTAAGCATATCCTGTAACTATATAATATATATGATATGGTAGGGTATGCCCCATACTCCTTTTAGAATGTACGGAACGAAGACGTCTACATCACTAGAATAAAAAGTAGAGAATTATGTGTTTTGTACATTTTTTTTTTCATTTTACCACATTAAGAAATTAACAATGAGTTTTATTTTCCATCGGAATAAGTCAATTAGACATTAATTTCCCAAAATGAGATATTCTGAGGCCCATCGGGGTACATAAGATGACCCAAAGGTCATTTGTGACTGTAGGTGCCAAACGATATTCAATATTGCAAAATTCTGAAAATAATTAAATTTCATGACTTTGACACTGATATAGGTGTAAATGCTCGGTATGTAACACAAACGTTGCAATGTAATAATTACCTGGAATTATTTCGTAGGGTCCTACGGTTGTCATGTGAATAGGTCTTGGAAACATATATAATGCAGACTTTACTTAGACATTTGAAGGTACCGGTACCTTCAAATGTCTAAGTAAAGTCTGTGGGCCCCATGTACCCTAGCTGTGTATGACAAGCTGCACCTACATGCATCTGAACATCACGCCGTCTTCATCTATTGATGATTGCTTGTACAGAGGAGGCCCGTTAAACCATGAACTTGTCACTGGTTAGACTTCTCAATCAGTCGTTTAATATTCAACTGAATATCGGATCACACAGTATGAATATTTCCATAAAAGCCAAACAGCGGCGGTAACGTAATAGGGCCTACTTTTCAAGTGATCAGTTATTGTTATTTGCTTTTGCACGGCCATTAACAATCCTTGGATAATCTGATTAATGTAGCGATGTTTTGGGCTTAGAAACAACCATTTCATTTTGGCAAATGCACCAGAATTGATTCAGTGATCATGCATTAATAGGACATGACGCGACTGTATTGATCCGGTAAATTGCAGTCCAGGTAGACCTAAGTGACTGCCCCTCTATGTAGGCCTATCACAGTGTTGACGGATAGTGTGAGGAGTGCACACGTGGACAGAGCAGTTTTTTTTCTCACAATCTATTATATTTCCGGACTTAGAAACAGTTCATGAGCTGAAATGGTAAGCGATATGATACCAAAGTAATAATTTTTCATAATTGTTTAACAATTATTAGAAAAAATGTATGACTTGACACGTACTTGTTTTACGTTTAGTTTTGTTAGTTACGGTGAGACGTTCCTTACCATACTAGAGTCACTATCCATCTTGACAGCAACGTGTGTGGAGTCATTATTACGTTTTCTTTTCACGAAAACATTATCCTGGGGGGGGGGGGGGGGGTTATCTGTGTATTTTCGCGGCATTTTAACATCGATCGTGTTCAATTTGACTCTGCTATTAAAACTGCCGATTGAGAAATTTAAAACCTAATTATTTTAGCTGAACAAATATTTACGTTGATTGTTATTTATTTGACCTTTATTGGTCTTGTATAAACAACCTTGCATATTGTGCATTCGTGTAAAGCTTATGGGATATCAGTGTCTCGTGTTTGCTGAGAGCACTGTTATCCAAGCTGGCACGAGACATTTACCCGATGCTGATCTAATGTTGGCCCACCGTCTGCGACGCTGACCCAACATTAAGTCAGCATCGGGTCAACGTCTCGTGTTTGCTGGGATGGGCATAAACACCTTCCGTGATGTCTATAGCTGTTGAACTTCACCGCCACAAGTTATTCATGAGCTGAGATGTCATCCCTTCAATATGTCGACGCAAGGTTATCGACACATGATATTTAATTATTCAAAAATTAGTGTGGTGGTTAGAAGTAGAATGTCGGATAGCGGTGCGTTGAAATATATCAAGTACAAGACCATTCCTATGTTATGGGTCAATGTTGAGCCAACGTTGGCCAATTGGACTGTTGTGTTTTGATTGCCGAGAACTGTGATCAACGCATGTTAATCAGTTGAGCCTGATCGCAGTACACAATCCAAATTTGCGATCATTTCCCCCTTTTATCCAATACAATACAATACAATACAAAACACGTAAATATATTTTGTAATCGATAATTATATTAGTCGTGTCTCAAGTCATTTTCAGAAATCAATTTTAATTTCTCGTTCCCTTGATATTTGCAAAATTCATTCGGGAGCTCTTATGTTATGGGTAGGACTAGGCCTACATTTTTCGAGATGTGTCATTCTCCATATAAATGTGAAGGGAGCTGAGATACACACCAAAAATTAAGTAGGCTACACATTTTTTTCTATTGAAATTTTGTACAAGAAATCAAAGGGTTGATCATTCGACGTTCATTGACAGATTATCATGGTTTTTGTTTCATTTGTGTTAGAGCGTTATATATATTTTATTTCTGATCAAATGTCTTAAATCAGTGTCATAAACTTTTTGACTGCCAATAAATAGAATAATCGCGGATTTGCAATTCAAATTATGCATACTGAAAGCGTGCAGTGCAGTGAATATTTCAAGGGCCATTAAATATGTATTTACAAAATGTTCTTCAGACAATTAATTATTTCACGAAGATTTAGTCGAGTTGCATTCGAGTTGATTTGACTATCAGACGTATTGTGTTTCTTTCAGAATTCTACACTGAGCGAGACAGTGGTCACAGAGGAGTGGTTACTGAGCACAACTCAGTTCCACTGGGCAGATTACCTGGTATTTGTCTTGGTACTGGCTGCATCTTGTGGTGTTGGTCTTTATTATGCTTTCTGCCAGAAGAACAACACAACAGATGACTACCTGATGGGAGGCAGGAACATGGCTGTGCTTCCGGTCACCCTATCCCTCTACATCAGCTTTATCTCAGCTATATCCTTCCTAGGAGACCCTGTGGAGGTGTACAAAAACGGAAGTGTACAAGTATCCATGGTGATTGGCTACACCCTGGCCCTCATCTTTATGGCTGTGTTTGTGGTGCCACAGTTCCATAAAACACAGATCACAAGTGCTTACGAGGTATTTTCCTAATAGTAACATTTTATATAAAAACACAGTAGGCCTATATATTCATTCTTATGTAAAATTAATATGTTGATTATTTTCATATTTTTCAGTTAATAGAATTACGGCTGGGAAGAAATGTTCGGTTGATAGGTGCTTTTGGACAACTGTTATACTTGGTGAGATTAATTGTATATATTATACTACAAGAACCGAGCATGCACATATCATATTTTAACCCGTTCACCAGTTTCATCCACTGCAAGCCGCGAATTGCTGTCGCAATTCTCGACTTGTAGTGGATAAAGATGACTTGAAGTAGGTGAAAAATCACAGAAAATTTCAATGTATCGTTAAACCAGTTTCATGGAAATTTTCATTCTAAAACCTTTAGTAGTAGGAAAATTTAGTCTATTTACAGGGATGTAAAATGCTGCTTTAATGCATCGTAAGGGCTTAAATACAGACCACCTTGCCATTGGTGGATCCGCTTCATATTTTGCACAAGCATCTAGGCCTTCACCAATGTGGTGACCAAGGGGCATTTAAATTTTAAGTAGATCCTAACCTAATTGTTTTCCCCTAATTAGGGCACATACATTTTCTCCACTTAGGGTATGTGTGCTGTTTCAATGACGGCCAAGTATATCTGGTGCTTGATTACTGCTGTTTCTTTGCACGCACATTCGGATATCCTGTAATGTATATTTCTCAGAAATTGCAGGAGAATTGTTCACGTGGTCTTGATGACCCTTGTTATTCTTAGTCATCCATACCTCAGGAATTCCCTTCCTGCAGAAGTACGAACAGCTGAGACGTAGGCCCTATTCCATCTTCCGCAAAAAAATAAAGACACACTTCTTTGCATCTTGTTTTCCATCCTAATAGTCTGACCTCATGTTGCTCTTACTTTGATGACTTTGACTGGCAATGGACACGATTCTTGAATATGATTTGGTTTGAAGCGCCTCTGAGCTTGCCATGCCTTTGACTGACCATGGACACGATTCTTCAATATGATTTGGTTTGAAGCGCCTCTGAGCTTGTCATATAAGGGATGTAAGCGTATTAGAAGTTTTATATATCTATCTATCTATCCTCACACCACAAACATAATTTGCATAAAACACATTTATTTACATACATTTTATAGACTCTAATATGTTCAAGGGTAACTAACATTCTCATTACGGGTCAATACAGTCTACCCTTACAGCTCATAAATGATGTACATAGAGCTACACATGGGTAGCATTACCACTCAAACACGGCTGACAGCCGCAGAGCTGCAGTGTCACATGCATACATCTGCGATGCTGCTTCAGACGAGATCACGAACATGACAGCTTGGCGTCTATCAATACATGAATGATTCCCAGATCCTGTCACACGTCAGGAAGATCGTCGCAGACCGGGAGCCCCAAGCCACTGGATGGCCACGTACTAGCCACAGATACCTGCAGGACACGTAAATAAGGAATCAGTTAGCACATGTAGCAAAGCTGCGTGACTGATGTATGTGAACAGCAAACTACAACTGAAAATTCCCCAGAGGCCGAGTGGGGAAGCTCGGCTCCAAATCCCCAGGGCTTAATTCAAAGTCCCTATATATAATACAGAGCGGCAGAGTGCTTTCGGAGCGGAGAGGGATACAAGACGAGGCACATATTTATTCTTTTCATTCATTCATTCATTCATTCATTCATTCATTCATTCATTCATTCATAAGTTGACTCCATGAGCACTTCGACAAGAGTGATGTTACAGACCACAGAATTCCGCATTAACACAAATTCCCATGATACTCATTCCTCAGCAACCAATAGAAATCGAGGGAATATCGGAGACTTAATCTCCGAAATCCATGAACTTACCATTCATTCTGAAGTTAGAGGGGTCAACAACTCTGAGAGCAACCACGATGACTTGGTACAATGCCGCAATACGATGGAAGGTGTGGGCACTAGTTGGCCCCAGAAAACCTACTTATATGACGATGTAGTATTTATCGTACAGAAAACAGACACATAATATGGGGAAAATTTGTTTATTAGCTCCCGCCGTCACCGTAGGTGAGCGAAGGGAGCTATGGATTCTACCTCCGTTTTTTTTGCCTCTTCTTTTGCCTATAACTTTGTGAGAAAATAAGCTAGGATAACAATTTTTGGTATGTGGGTTACTTCCAGGTGGCTAATGGACGGGTTAAAATATTTTTAATCTGAATTCAATACGCAAGGTTGCAGAGGAGAAAATGATGATGTTACGGCGTTGGGCCGTTGGGCCGTGGTTGGGCCGTCCGTAAACAATTCGTTTCCGGAGCATATCTCGGAAAGTACTTGTCCGATTGTCTTCTAATTTTACACACAACACCCCTAGGGGGTCTAGTTGTGCCTTTTGGGGTATTTGAACTTTGACCTACTTCTGGTTCAGAACTATGACCTATTTAGACGTTTTGACGCGCACTTCGTTTCCGGAGCAGATCTCGAAAAGTACTGGGCCGATGACAGTCATATTGCACATACATGTTCTCTAAGGTCCCTAGTTGTGCTTTTTCAGGTTTTTGGACCTTGACCTTGAAGTTGACCCAGCACTTTGACCTAATTTATAACATCGGTAAATCCGACTGAAAGATTTTGCGGAATATCATGAAAACCGCTCAAGATAGCTACACCATTACTATAAAACAAATTGTGAGGTTTCAGGAGAGGATGCATCTTGAAAAATTTCAAGTCGATAAAATTAAAAATGGCCGCCTATCGGCCATTATTCACCTCGACAGGCCTGATATTGCGGAATATCATGAAAACCGCTCAAGATAGCTACACCATTATTATCAAATAAATTGTAAGGTTTCAGGAGAGGATGCATCCTGAAAAATTTAAAGTTGATAAAATTCAAAATGGCCGCCTATCAGCCATTATTCACCTCGACAGGCCTGATATTGTGGAATATCATGAAAACCGCTCAAGATATCTACACCATTACAATAAAACAAATTGTAAGGCTTCAGGAAAGGATGTATTTTGAAAAAAATCATTTTGTCAAAGTTCAAAATGGCCGCCAATCGGCCATTATTCACTTTCACATGGCCGTTATTTGGTAAACCGTGCTAGATGGCTAGACCATTACTATAAAACAAAATGTGTGATTTCAGGAGAGGATGAATCTTGAAAAAAATCGACTCGATAAAATTCAAAATGGCCGCTTATCGGCCATTATTCACTTTCACATGGCCGTTATTTGGTCAACCGTGCTAGATGGCTAGACCATTACTGTAAAACGAAATGTGAGATTTCAGATGAGGATGCATCTTGAAAAAAATTGACTTGATCAAATTTAAAATGGCCGCCTTTTCGGTCATTATTCATTTTCACATGGCTGATATTTGATAAGTCGTGCTAGATGGCTAGACCATTACCTGATTACTATAAAACAAAGTGTGAGTTTTCGGGGGAGGATGCACCCTGAAAATTTTTAACTTACGAATTCAAAATGGCCGACAATCAGCATTATTTACCTCGATAGGCCTGATATCAGGTAAACCGTGCTAGATAGCTAGACCATTACTATAAAACAAAATGTGACGTTTCGAGAGAGGATGCCTTTTAAAAACTTTCGACTCAATCGAATTCAAAATGGCCGCCTATCGGCCACTATTTACTTTCACATTGCTGATATTTGGTAAACCGTGTTAGATAGCTGGACCATTACTATAAAACAAAATGTGAGATTACAAGAGAGGATGCATCTTGAAAAAAATTGACTCGATCAAATTGAAAATGGCCGCCTATCGGCCATTATTCACTTTCATATAGCCGGTTTTTAGTAACCGTACTAGATGGCTAGACCATTACTATAAAACAAAATGTGAGATTTCAGGAGAGGATGCATCTTGAAAAATTTTGACTTGATCAAATTCAAAATGGCCTCCTATCGGCCATTATTCACTTTCACATGGGCGATATTTGGTAAACCGTGCTAGATGGCTAGACCATTACTGTAGAATGAAATGTGAGATTTCAGCTGAGGATGCATCTTGGAAAATTTTGACTTGATCCAATTCAAAATGGCCGCCTTTAGGCCATTATTCACTTTCACATGGCCGATATTTGGTAAACCGTGCTAGATAGCTAGAAGATTACTATATAATGAAATGTGAGTTTTCAGCTGAGAATGCATCTTGAAAAATTCTGACTCGATCAAATTCAAAATGGCCCCCTATCGGCCATTATTTACTTTCACATGCCCAATATTTTGCAAACTGTGTTAGATGTTAGTCCATTACTATAAAACAAAATTTGAGGTTTCGGGGGAGGATGCACCCTAAGTTTTTAACTAATTTATATCGAATTCAAAATGACCGTAAATCAGCTATTAGTTAACTCGATTGGCCTGATATCGGGTAAACCATGCCAGATAGGTAGACCATTACTGGGATACTGATTAGGATCATTAATTTCAATGGAGGTTTGCAATCTCTGACAGACTGTCTAGTTCTTATCTTACTCTTAGACTGGGCTTCTTAGACCTAGTTGTCTTGCGTCTTGATTTTTGAACGAGACTAGGACACCATTAATAACCCTATAAAAAATTGCTTAAATCAAATTCTAATTCGGAGCGGGAGCTCCTGGACTTGTGTAGTCTTGTTAAAAATAAACATCAAATTAAACGACTACAAATAAAAAGGGCTTCACTTCAAATGTTGTTAATGTAAACGTGGTTGTAACAGAGTGAAGCCCTAAGACCAAAATAGGTATAAATTTACTTGACAGTCAGTTAACAGGATTAACCAGTGAATATTTATACATGTCTCCAATTGATCTAATCTACTATGAATATTTATACATATCTCAAATTGATCAAATCTACTAGGACTATTTATACATGTATCTGATTGATCTAATCTACTATGAATATTTATACATGTCTCTGATTGATCTAATCTACTATTTAAATGTGAACTTTGATTCTTGTATCATTAGAAACAAATTAGATAATATCAACCAAACTATCAATAACAATCTAGTAATTGTTCACACAAAACCAAACCTATCAATAACAATCTACTAATTGTTCACATTAATATATTAATGAACATTGACTCTTGTATCATTACATACAAATTACATAATATTGACAAAATCTATCAATAACATTATTAAACAAGATTATCTGTTGTTGAGGAGGGTATGAAAACGGCACACAGACACAAAGTGTCTGACCCCCACAACACAAACTTACGAATGCATCGTAATTGCACATATGAATTCCAACCTCTCATCTGTCTAATCCACCATTACTTGCGGCATCAGAAACAACACTAATTATAAATAGTGAAGTGCTATATAGTCTGAAATTTAGTTTTTAAATTGAAATTAGGATGTCTACAGAAGTGAAACTTGAAATTTACATGTAATGAATAGATAACCAAATAATTAAAATTTCCAAATGTAGATAATAAGGGACACATTATCATAACATCTGTTGTATTTATAATTCCTGAAGCAAGTCTGAGTAGTGTTTTGACTGGCTGGATTTATATGTCAGTGGAATTTTATTTTCTGTAAGTGTAAAATCTGACCACAGAAGTATACAGACCTCATTTTGAGCTGACCAAGGTATTGCAGACGCACTTTGAAAACATAAGAAGACCACAAAACATAGATTTAGAAGGATTTGAAGCAAATTAGGAACATGAGGAAATGGTCCACATCTTGAGTATTGCTGTATTCACTAAAAATGTTGTTTACATATACATTCAAAAGCAAGATTTAAAGAATTCTAAAAAAAAAAAAAAAATAATAATAATAATAATAATTTCTTACTCACGCAGTTATTGACGAAAACGCAAAATTTTAGCTTTTTCTTCTCTTCTACGGGAGAAGAAAAAGGACATAAATCATTCACATTCAAAGTAATTCCACCTGTAAGAATGAGCTTGTGGATATTGTATCAAAAACCGACTGGCCGAAATCGGGTTGGCAAATCACTCCCCATCATGTTTTCCATTGTTAGAACAGCTGGCGCAAGTCCTGCCGAGCTAACAAATGGAAAATCATATGTTTGGTTCTTCACAAAGTTTATTGCATCTGGCGCAAGTCCGGATGCATCCTGCCCATCCTTGCTAGCACTGAGTTCAGCAGCTGGCGCAAATCCTGATGCTAGATTAAACTAATTCCACCTGTAAGAATGAGCTTGTGGATATTGTATCAAAAACTGACTGGCCGAAATCGGGTTGGCAAATCACTCCCCATCATGTTTTCTATTACTAGAACAGCTGGCGCAAGTCCTGCCGAACTAACAAATGGAAAATCATATGTTTGGTTCTTCGCAAAGTTTATTGCATCTGGCGCAAGTCCGGATGCATCCTGCCCAGCCTTGCTAGCACTGATTTCAGCAGCTGGCGCAAATCCTGATGCTAGATTAAACTAATTCCACCTGTAAGAATGAGCTTGTGGATATTGTATCAAAAACCAACTGGCCCAAATCCAGTTGGCAAATCATTCCCCATCATGTTTGCTATGGTTAGAACAGCTGGCGCAAGTCCTGCCGAACTAACAAATGAATAATCATATGTTTGGTTCTTCATGAAGTTTATTGCATCTGGCGCAAGTCCGGATGCATCCTGTCCATCATTACTAGCACTGATTTGAGCAGCTGGCGCAAGTCCTGATGCTAGATTAATCAAGCTAGACATAGAGCATCATGTAGTTGGCATATAAGGCATGCAATAATTACTGCGGCCTGTAACAACTGGCCAAGTCTTGTTGTAACTGACCTTGTATTTATTGACTTTTTTTTATTTTTTTTTATTTAATTTCAATGCAGCTGGATAACTAAGCTTTACAAAACAAACAACAAAGAAGAAAACTTAGAAAGAAACAGGTGACCCAAAACATAATTTCGTAGGATCCACTTGAAACCTAAGGTCACTTTGGCAAAGCCAGAGAATGGCCTACAGGAAAACAAGCCCCTGGGATTATTCCAGAGTCATCACAAATTGGCATAATTGCATTAATTATATAAAATGAAATAAAAAGATTATCAACTATATCTCTTCTCATTAATTTAAATTATTACTAATGAGAACGTTAAATCTTAACTTCCTAACATGAATTATTTTTAAATATCTTTATGAGCACTAATATTGAATATTTTAATTTGAGATTAAGAGTAGCTGGTATGGATGCTTCATTGACCAAAAGTGACAAAAAAAGAAAACTCCAATCAAAGAGGAAAGGTGCCAAAAACATAGCTTTGACAAAGACCTATCTGAAACCGAAAGCTGTACTGGCGAGGCCAGAAAATAGCCCACAGGAAACAAATCCTGACAGGAATCAGTGGTTCAACCACAAATTGGCATCAGCCAATGTTATTATCGCCTCCAGAGTTGATCAATTCTTGCTAAATCAAATCCTAGAAACAACAATTGCTCCTCTTATTTATATTATTTGTAAATTTTTGCCCTACAAATCACACGATAAAATGTACCCAAAAAATTTAAGTAACAAAGATGAAACTCCCAAAAATGAGGAAAAAGGCCAAAAACATATGTTCCTGACAACAAGACCTATCTGAAACCCCATAAGGCCGCAGTGGCAATGCCAAAAAATGGCCCACAGGAAAAACAGTTCCTGAAAGGAATCAGTGAGTCAACCACAAATTGGCATAAATGCATAAAAGCAGCCAAAGTGGTTATCGCCTCCAGAGTTAATCAATCTTTGTTAAACAAATTCTCTGAGACAATTATCATCGATTTATAAAATTAATATTGTCTATTGCATTAAAGTGAGCGCCATCACAAATGTTTATTCAGCGAATCACAACAAGAATCAATTTTCTTAACAAGATAATTTATAAAGTTGACCAAGCAAATCACACGATAAAATGTACCCAAAAAAAATTTAAGTAACAAAGATGAAATTCCCAACCACGAGGAAAAAGGCCAAAAACATATGTTCCTGACAACAAGACCTATCTGAAACCCCATAAGGCCGCAGTGGCAATGCCAGAGAATGGCCCACAGGAAAAACAGTTCCTGAAAGGAATCAGTGAGTCAACCACAAACTAGCATAAATGCATAAAAGCAGCCAAAGTGGTTATCGCCTCAAGAGTTAATCAATCTTTGTTAAACAAATTCTCTGACACAATTATCGTTGATTTATAAAATTAATATTGTCTATTGCATTAAAGTGAACGCCATCTCAAATGTTTACTCAGCGAATCACAACAAGTTAACATAGTACTTTTTCACCTGAATGAAACCGAAATTTTTATGTGACAAAGATGAAACATTTTCCATCCCCCTTGACATATTGAAAGTTATCCAAATTTGGATGCAAAAATGCAAATGATTTTTTCGTTATGTCATTCCGCAAATGTTTGATAAATGAGGAGCCGACCAGTGTTACTCTGCAGTTATAAGAGTTCTTGTTTTATGCTCAATTTGTTAAATTTGATAATTTATTAATAACGGAAATTTACGATTGAAACGAAGAATGAGTGAACGATAATGTAAGGTTTTGAGACTGACTAGACCACATAAAAAGCCAACAATGTCAATGTGACAAAGATAAGGGTCATAATCCAAATAATTGTTCAGACAGATTCAATAATAACCACGCAAAGCTATTATCAAATATATACACAAACTATTGAAAATATTTGTAACATAAATTTCCTTTATAGAATCATATAGGCCTAGTCATATAAAAATAAAGTATAGACAGCTAAAATTTTTAAATGTGCAATTGGTTATCGCCTCAATAAGTTCATCAATTCTTGCTATTTTAAATTAAATTTCAGAAACAACTATCACCACTCTCATTGATTTAAATAAAATCAAAATCATATGGTCATTGTGCTTTTAACTTAATTTAAAGTTAACACTAGCGCTTAAATTCCTAAGATTGTATATTTTTTAGTCTACATTTTATTAAAATCATGAAAGAACAGTCCAAACCAAATTCAATCCAGATGAATTTTGTATTATGAATTTGTCACTCCAAAAATATGTCACTGTCAGTGCTGCCGACTATTACACTAATAATGACGATGCAACCAGTCTAATAGTAGACTAGTCTACATCGTATTTTTTTTTTTTTTTTTTTTTTTTTCCATGAAAATGAGATAAGGCAGCGCAAAATTGTTGATTTCATAGACTAGGCCTATATACGTTTTTGTTGACAGCTACAATTTTTTAATGTGCAATGTCTAGAATTAGACTACTAGACTTAAAATTATGTAGACCAAAGTCTAACCCTAGCCCTGGCCTACTGCGGCTAGGCCAGGAGCCTATGGCAATAATAGAGTAGACCTATAGTCTATAGAGTATACTAACAGTTAAGAATAACAGTTAGAGCCGAGTCTAGACTATATCTAGACTCCAGTAACTTTGACATTTAATTAACAGCGCGTACGGATAATACTATTATTAATAGTTAACAAAAACACGAATTCAATGTGAGCGATAATATAAGAATTTTTTGAAGTGGACCATGTGACTGGACCGATGTCGGCGATGATCAATCGAAGTCAATCTAAAAAACCACTGACACATGGTTGAACATATTTGAAAACAATGCGAAACTATATCTAACATATAAAAGAACTATTGAAACGTATTTGAAATACAAGATTTTCTTGATAGACATAGAATCTGCTATATAAATTTATATTTCTTTCGGATTAATTTTTAGCTTGGACCACCCTCAAGATTTCATTGCTAAAAGAACTGCTATATAAATTTATATTTCTTTCGGATTAATTTTTAGCTTGGACCACCCTCAAGATTTCATTGCTAAAAGAGACTGTTACAAACAAATCGAGATCCGAACAAACCACGAATTACATAGCTTGGGATTCGCCTAAGAATATACGAATTACATAGCTTGGGATTCGCCTAAGAATAATAATCTATTTTGTGTCCGATAAAAAGAGCTTTCATTTTACGAAAACTCTGTATATTTTTTTAAAGCAATTTTCTTCGAATTTTATATAAATTTATATTTCTTTCGGATTAATTTTTAGCTTGGACCACCCTCAAGATTTCATTGCTAAAAGAGACTGTTACAAACAAATCGAGATCCGAACAAACCACGAATTACATAGCTTGGGATTCACCTAAGAATAATAATCTATTTTGTGTCCGATAAAAAGAGCTTTCATTTTACGAAAACTCTGTATATTTTTTTAAAGCAATTTTCTTCGAATTTTTCGGACCCACTCGTTTGTCACTGTGGCCATCTTATTCTCCAGACGATTCCAGTCGGTACTGAGCTAAGGTTTTCCGAGGTATCATCCAATACATTTGTATGTGTAAAGAGAGTTTCTACAGCATGATCCCCTGCGAGAGAGCTATTAAATGTGTGATGTGATACGTTCAAAACGTTGTGAAAACGTTCAGGTATCACATCACACATTTAATAGCTCCTCACAGTTATTTATATTCAGGTTATTTATATTGGAGTGTACGTTTTAATATGTGTATATTTACTTGCAGCTGTTGTACCTATCCATTGCCCTGTACGCACCATCTCTTGTGATCAGTCAAGGTGAAGTGTTGTGTTTCTTATGATCATAATTATAATATATAGCTAGTGTTTGACTATGTTATATCTATATTTTCTATGTTTTACATTAAATAACCATGTGTTGCATGTATCGTATTGTATCGTATCGTATCGTATCGTATCATATCGTATCGTATCGTATATTATCGTATCGTATCGTATCGTATCGTATATTATCGTATCGTATCGTATCATAGCATATCATTACATGTAATGTCGACTCGTATCACTATCTTATCAATTCAACATCTAATCTAATCCAATCTAATCTAATCCAATCTAATCTAATCTAACCTAATGTATCTAATTTAATCTAATCTTATCTTGTCTTATCTGATCCTATCTTATCTTAGCTCTCCACTCTACTCCTCATTCCACTCCACCCAAATTAGATCAAATTATATCATATCATATATCTGTCTTCCACTCCACTCCACTCCACTCCACTCCACTCCACTCCACTCCACTCCACTCCACTCCACTCCGCTCCGCTCCGCCCCACCCAACTCCACTCCACTCTACTCTAGAAATAAAACAAAAAACAAATAGCTATCTTTTTCTTATCAACTACACAAATATATTTTTCTAAAAACAAAGATGACGTAATCATTTTTATTTTTGTTATGATGGAACAATTATTTGTACTGTTTGAAACAAAAGTAACCATTCCATGTTCCTAGCAGGAATATGTTATGCATTGTAGTGAAGATAAGCGCGATGTTTGTATGTTATAATGTATTACTCTATAAAGATGTACGAAATACATGAAGTATTGCTATATCAGTAATTTCCTGGTTGAGATGGGGTGATACGAAGTTATAATGAGGTAATATGATAGATATTGAGATATTGTTTGTGTATTTAACAGCCACCGGACTCTCCGTCAGATGGACTATTGCCATTGTAATCTCTATCAGCACGTTTTACACAACTCTGGTAATTATCAAATCAAATCTGATAACATAAGATGTGATAGAAATAACTTTTGTAACACTGCAACGCAATGAAATAAAATGTGTAGTCCTTAAAAAATGTATACAAGTCGGTAATATGTAGAAAACAAAATACTATAGATATTCAATATGTAATATGTAGAAGAGGAACTACTACAAATATTCAATATGTGTTTTATTCCTTTAAAGCTACAACTAAACTGGAATACATTGCAGCCGCCACTGAGTTACGCTGTAAATTGAAAAAAATAACTGTCAAAATATATGTCTAAAGAGACGTATACGGGTCTTTATGGCAGGGCCAGGACTATCTCTTTACTTGTATTGAGCCAGCTTTTTCTTTTGACTTTCTGTATCAGGGAGGTCTGAAGGCGGTAGTCTGGGTGGACGCCGCACAGACTTTCATCATGGTGGCTGGTATTGTAGCCCTGCAGGTGGAGGCAGTCAGGAGACTGGGAGGAGTGATGGAGGTGATGGAGCAGGCCAAAGATGCTGGTAGACTCCAACCATGGTGGTGAGTAAGTGTGAAAACAGTATCATTGAAGAGTTACACCAATTAAAAAATTAAACCATTACAACATACAAAATGGTGTTCTCTCGAAATCTGCAGTGGCGGATTCAAGGGGGGGGGGGTGTTGCGGGGTTTAAACTCCCCCCTCCCCCACAGAAAAAACCATTAGGCCTACCTTATTTAGGGGTTTCCTTATGATTTGGTGATATACTGAGTGAGAAACAGTGCCTAATATGCCTTAGATTGCATGAGTAAACTTTTGGAAATCAAAAATTTCCTCGGAACGAGCCCCTCGACGCCTCTACAGTAAAATATTTGTTTATCAAATTTTAACCCCCCCCCCCCCTCACTGAAAAGCTAGATCCGCGCCTGATCTGCATCTGTACTTTTAATAAATGCCAGTTCCCAACAAGACGATACATTTAACCAATGTTGTTTTATTGTTGGGACACCTTCATCATCATCTACATTGATTTTTATTTCAGGTTTGGCGTGGATTTTTTTGCAGCTAATTTCTGGGGGTACACCATAGGGGCTTTCTTCCGGCTCTTTTGTGTGTGCTGTGTTGTACAATACATGGTACAGAGACTCTGTTCTGTCAGCTCCCCTCAGAAGGCCTCTTGGTGAGTATTTGCTCGACACATTTTAATAAAAAATAAATACTGATGTTTACAACACTAATTTATACTTTGGTGGATATGCATATCAACGTGTATTGTCAATAAACAACTGACTCCTAAAATCATTCACAAAGTTGGTTATTCTTGATGTCATGAAGTACATTAAAATACACCGGTGACGTCAGTCTATTGTTAAAACAGTAGATTCGGATCTACGAATCTACTGTTATCTTTACATTGGCCGGGTCGCACACAATATTAATATTTCAGCATGATACTGCATTCACTCGTGTCACCAGTGTGTCTCTCTCTCTACTTCAGACACTCACTGATAACTCAGTGTAGATATTGCATGGCTAATGTTTCATATTTAAACATGCTAACTATAATAACGAGATTTGTATATAAAATCTTGGAATACATGTACCTATGTGTTGTGTATTTTAAGTCGATAAAAGAACTCAATTAAAATAGATTCGTACATTCGACTATGCTCGGCGCTGCGCGCCTCGTACATTCGGATCTACGAATCTATCGAATTTCTTTCTTTCTCCTTGACAGAAAATCAAGAAGAAGCATGACATCTTTGTCTCTGGAGACTAGTACCCTCTTTAACCCATACTGGCTGTCTCACATGCACCTCTCGGTACTCATTTGGAAGACTTTCTATGAATAGGCCAAGGTTAACCTTGTTCTCGTCCATATATATATGTACAAACTAGCTATAAACAAAAGGAGGACTTGCGATCCGTCGACGAGCCTACCAGTTTGCTCCAACTTTTCCACTCGCTTTGAATGTGCATATGGTTGACTTCTATCCAACTCTCCTAGTGTGATCGCCAAAATGACGTGCGATAGTTTGAATGATAGTTTGTGTAAAATCATAAACGTCTGGCATCCGTGGAGCTTCCTAGATATTGGATTATATGTCTTCAGATGAGCTTCTAGAACCTCTAATGGCACAGCAATGTCAGTCATCAATTGTTCTCTCTTAATGTTTATCTCCATCGTACTTGACTAAAGAGAGGGATCTGTAGGCCTACTTATGACAGCTCGTGCGTCGGGATATTGTCCCTATTCATGTAAATCCCTGTTGTGGCAGCATTGACCAAGCGTTGCTATATTTTTAGTGGTTTTGTGGACAGTGCTTTTGCATAAATCACCAATCAAGGAACCCTGCAGTTTCGTCTAATATATGCTCTGTTTCAGGTTGATCATTGTGTTTCTGTTAGGATATCATTGATTACGGCACTGGATGCAGCTAATACCCCAACTTTTGGATGGTTGTCTGATCCATTGCTCTAGTCAACCATTACATTTTCACCCGTTATTGCCGTGACCCACAACTTAATAAACAACATTAGGTCCATTAAATTTCGCCCCCCTTCTCTTGGAAAGTTCGCCCCTTTCTCTTCTTAATTTAGAATGTTGATTAAGGAACTCACATATGCATTGTATATTTTCTTTCAGTGTGCTGTATTTATGCATCCCCACATTTGTGATTATCGGTGTAATGATGGGATTTAATGGCTTGCTGCTGACAGTTTACTACAGAGGTTGTGATCCATTATCATCAGGAAAAATAGAAAGAGCCGATCAGGTAACACAAGTATTTGTTATCACCATGTATAATATACGGTCGCAAGCAGTCATAGATGGTCGCACATAGTCGCAAACGGTCGCAAACGGTGGCAAATGGTCGCAAACGGTCGTAAAAGATCGCAAATGGTCGCAAACGGTCGCAATCAGTTGATCTCACTGATGTTCATGGAGCTGTTTCAGTTTTCTCTCTGTATATTTCTCTCGTTTATTGTGATCTGTTATGTTTCAGTTGATCCCGCTGATGTTCATGGAGCTGTTTCAGTTTGCTCCCTGTATGTTTTTCTCGTTTATTCTGCTCTGTTATGTTTCAGTTGATCCCGCTGATGTTCATGGAGCTGTTTCAGTTTGCTCCCTGTATGTTTTTCTCGCTTATTGTGCTCTGTTATGTTTCAGTTGATCCCGCTGATGTTCATGGAGCTGTTTCAGTTTGCTCCGGGTGTGTCTGGATTGTTCACGGCCAGTATTTGTACAGCAGCTCTGAGGTACATATGTATTTTATAATCAAATTTCTAGTAATTGTTGAGGTCAGTACATGAGGTGTGTAGATTGAAATTAATTGTAATAATAAATATGTTACATGGCATAGATAAATAGACAATAACAGAAATAAGTTAACCTTTCCAGCCAAAATTATAGGTCTTAATCACGTAGTATATTAATCAATCAAATCAATATTTATTAGAAATTATATGATCTTTTATACATGTATACTTCTCAACATGTTCAACATTGCAGTACTCTTTCATCTGGTCAAAATGGACTCGCTATCAATCTGTTGAAGGATTTTTTCGAACCAATGTATATAAAGTGTACGAGGAAAACATTAGGCGACAAACTTCAGCTGCACATGGCCAGGTTATTATGTAAGTTATTGGCAATTTAGTGTAGTATAAGTTTTGCCGCATACACCATTCTCTCATGTTGAAATCATGCTAACTGTGTACATTTGCAATTTGATCAGATTTCGTTTATTTGCCCTGTTAATCACCTAACTCGTTCGCCAGTTGATAGCTTTGTTGTCAACATAGCTCATTCGATCAACTGACAAATCGACCCATCGATTTATCCCTTCAACCGCCGATATATATTAGTTTTTTATTATTATTAGCGCATTAAACACCACATTTTAAACATGTTATAGATAAAACTTGACATCAATTAGCAAAAAATATTTATCTCCGTTTTGTCAAATCAGAATAATTTTCACTTAATTGAAGTTGTGAATCGCGGCAGCGAGGCACAACTTCATGCGGGTGAAAATTCTAATTAAATAACTTATAATAACCAGGGTCTATTTATTAAACTTAACCCTTTAAACGCCAATTTATTTAATTGTAATTTTCACTCGCTGGAATTTGTGACTCACTGATGGGACAACTTCAAGTGATTGAAAATTATTTAGACAAAATGAAGGTCAATTTTGAAATGCTGATTGATGTCACTTTTTATCTTTAACATGTTTGAAAGCTGATATTTAATTTGCTAATACATTTTTAAAAGTGAATGTAATCTTAACCGGCAGTGAAAGGGTTAATTATTCTCCTGTAATTTAAATTTGTGACTTAAATAATGTAAATTAATATATGGACAATACATGTATAACAATTATGATGATGGATCTAAGGTAAAACACAGTTCTTACCAACGTTTAGTAAGGACTGTGTTTGGAGGAAATTTTTGCCTACTTACGGAAAATAGACAGGTTTCAAAATGAAATACTTCCTTAATCACCATGTTAAATAAGCAAGTGTCAATATTCTGACTGTGTTTGTCTATTGTAGCGGGTCTAGGTGGTGCTCTACTGACGGAGTGTTAATTCTGAGTGTGTTTGTTTATTGTAGCGGGTCTTGGAGGTGTTAATACTGAGTGTGGTTGTCTATTGTAGCGGGTCTAGGGGGGGGGGTGTTGTTTGTCTATTGTAGCGGGTCTTGGAGGTGTTAAAGCTGAGTGTGGTTGTCTATTGTATAGCGGGTCTAGGAGGTGTTAATTCTCAGCGTGGTTGTCTATTGTAGCGGGTCTAGGAGGTGGTAATTCTGAGTGTGTGTGTCTAGTGTAGCGGGTCTTGGAGATGTTAATACTGAGTGTGGTTGTTTATTGCATAGCGGGTCTAGGAGGTGTTAATTCGGAGTGTGGTTGTCTATTGTAGCGGGTCTGGGAGGTGTTAATTCTCAGTGTGGTTGTCTATTGTAGCAGGTCTGAGAAGTGTTAATTCCAAAGTTAAATGAGCAAGTGTTAATATTCTGAGTGTGATTGTCTATTTTAGCGGGACTAGGAGGTGCTTTACTGACGGTGTGGTAATTCTGAGTGTGTTTGTCTATTGTAGCGGGTCTTAGAGGTGTTAATACTGAGTGTGGTTGTCTTTTGTAGCGGGTCTTGCGGGTGTTAATTCTGAGTGTGGTTGTCTTTTATAGCGGGTCTAGGTGTTTATTTTCAGTGTAGTTGTCTTTTGTAGCGGGTCTTGGAGGTGTTAATACTGAGTGTGTTTGTCTATTGTAGCGGGTCTTAGAGGTGTTTATTTTCAGTGTGGTTGTCTTTTGTAGCGGGTCTTGGAGATGTTAATACTGAGTGTGGTTATCTATTGTAGCGGGTCTTGGAGGTGTTAATTCTCAGTGTGATTGTCTATTGTAGTGAATCTAGGAGGTGTTAATTCTCAATGTGGTTGTCTATTGTTGCGGGTCTTGGAGATGCTAATACTGAGTGTATTTGTCTATTGTAGCGGGTCTAGGAGAGGTTATTTCTCAGTGTGTTCGTCTATTATAGCGAAGCTAGGATGTTTCAATTCTTAATGTGGTTGTCTATTGTAGCGGGTCTTGGAGGTGTTAATTCTCATTGTGGTTGTCTTTTGTAACGGGTCTTTGAGCTGGTAATTCTGTCTATTGTAGCAAATCTAGGAGGTGTTAATTCTCAGTGTGGTTGTCTATTGGAGCGGGTCTTGGAGGTGGTAATTCTCAGAGTGGCTGTCTATTGTAGCGTTTCTAGGAAGTTTTAATTCTCAGTGTGGTTGTTTATTATAGCGGGTCTTGGAGGTGTTATAATCCTGAGTGTGGTTCCCTATTGTAGCTGGTCTAGGAGGTGTTAATTCTCTGTGTGGTTGTTAATTGTAGCGGGTCTAGGAGGTGTTGTGTTGATGGGGCTGGCATTTCTCATTATGAAGGACAACAGTAACGTGTTCGTGTTGACATACAAGTTATCAGGATGTATTCTGGGTCCTGTAGGCGCACTATTCTCATTCGCCATGTTCTTCCCAAGGATAAAGTCTCTGGTATGTGAATAATCAAAATGTGTTTGCACTACTGGCCACAAACTGTCATGCAGTTTATGTTAGTATATTTAAAACAAGTAGCTGTGAATATGACCAAAGTTTGATCAGTGAAGGAGTTAATAGGCCTATATCACTTCTTGACCCTTTAACCGCCAAATCATTCAATTTGAATTTTCACCCACCTGAAGTTGTGGCTCGCTGACGCGACCCACAACTTCAAGTGAGTAAAAATTATTCAGATTTGACAAAATGGGGGTTAACTCTTTTCAAATCTTGCTAATTGTTGTCACATTTTATCTTCAACATGTTTAAAAGGTGGTACTTAATGTGCTAATAAAAAATGAAAACCCGAATATATATGCGACACCGGCGGTTAAGGGTCCGACCATTTTAACCCTTCAAGGGATAATCACAACTATAGTCGTTTTGATCTGTTTAATCAGCAGGTTATTGAGAATAAAATGGAATGTTTAAAAATCAAGCTTTGCAAATGTTTGGTCTCTATAAACATGCCTTATTTTTATTGCCGTTCTATTTTACAATCATAAATTTAGTTTGGGCTCGCCCAAAGTAATTTTGTGGAATCAACAAAAGCAATTAGCGCTTACTTTTAAAAACCTGTCACTCATATAATATTTTTTAGTTTTGTTGATCATTGCTCGAATAGAAAATAAAATGGAACACGAGCACACCAGCATTTGCTGTTCATCCAGCCTCGTGTCGAACACGCCTCTTTCCCCGTAAAGGTCAGACTGAACGACATGTCTCGATTGTGCCAGAATTTGGTTCTTTTCTCCACTTTTAATTGCTATTATAGAAAAAATACCACCCTCCTACCCCATCCTTCCGCCTTGAATTTTGAGTTGACGTAGGCGCTTTCAAGAGGGTAGCATCACTTTTAAGATATTTTTACTGTTTATAAACATGTGTAATTATCAGCATGTTTGTTATAGGTTGGATTTATTTTATATCTTCATATTATTTTAGTCAGACTTTATTTCATATCTTTGCTTAAAGAATGACATTGATTTCAAATAAAGTTCAAGAAGGGGGAACTTTTTCATGCTTTTTATGTTCTAGATTATAAGAGGCCATGGGTTAGAACCACCCTACGTGCACCCCCTCCCCCCCTTACATCTCACCAACACCAACTTTTTTAAACCTTGATATGTCCAACACATGAAACGAGATGTTAACAGCAAAAAATAGGGACGAACTTTATATTTTGACCGCTTATATGGGGGTACCCCAGAACCTGTCTAAAATTAGGCGGTAGGGTTAAGTAAACGTCTGTCGTTGATGTTTTAGGTAACCAATCTGCACTTACAATATATAACAGGTAACTAAATTCCCGTTCTAATGATATATCATTGCAGAAGAATAAGTAGTTGTCTCTCCACATACATTCACGCATGATTTTTTATTATACAATGATCAAAATGAGCAACAAAACAAACGATTCAACATAGTGAAAGGAAACGAAAGAATACAATATAATTATTTGACATATCCATAAAAATGTTGGTGTGGGTGAGTTGTGGGGGAGGGGGGGGGGGGTGCACGTATGAGCTATAAAAGTATTTTTTACATTAACATTTATTGTTAAGTAAAACTTTCTTGTGTTTATATATCGTATAATATCAACACAATTTACACTTTGACTATTATGGTTAATAAAAACTGTGTCATATCTTAAATTGTAATAAAACTATCAATTTATTGACAAAAATGATTTATTTTGTAACAACAACACATACAAGTATATCATTTTATTTTTCCAAATACTGTTTGTTGTTTCTACAAAATAACGTATCTGGTGATATTTTTCCATTGAGCCATCTGTCTTAAATTTACAGGGTTTTAGTATGTCATCACTAAAATGTCTGACGCGCGATATCTTCTGAACCGTTCGAGTTATTCTTCATAATTTTATATGGTGTGCAGATGCTTCCTAAGAAAATGGTCACTTTTCGAAAATGTCATAACCTAGTTAAAAGTGATGGTCAGAGCAGCAAGTCACTCATTCCATGCTTTATTCATTGGTCTAATGATGATAGAGTTTTTATATTTAGCATCTAAGCGTATCTGAGTAAACAATGACCCATTTTTATGGTCAATATCTCAGCTGTTTTACAGTAACATTTTGTTTCATGCAAAATATGTTATAAAAGTTTAATGTAGAATTTACATATTTGACACCCAACTACACCTAAATATCCAAGTCGACCTTGATCCACAACGCCACAACGCCATTAAAATACTTCAAACGCGAAAAGAGTATTTTAGGTACATGCACTATATTTTTATTGGAATTAATAAGCTACATTATTCACATCATGCTGGTGTTTCCACAATATGTACAGTTTTATTAAGATTTTATATTTATATAATGCTAAAGATCAAAATTAATGTAACTTAGAAAACAAACACAGACCCTTTAGTGCCAATACGAGGATATACGCGTAGTTATTTATGTTTCAGGATGTTATTATAGGTTTTATTGTGGGTATGGTTATTCCTGGCTGGCTTGTTCTCGGATCTATAATCTATAGGCACGTATCTCCTGTGTTGCCTGTGTCAACAATGAGCTGTTTTAATGCTACACTACATACATATAGTATGAGCAACCAAACTAGATATGTAGCTACACTATCTACAGTGACGCCAGAAACTATTACAATACAAGAAGATAGGTTTGTAGTGAAAGCATTAAACTTCATATCTTAGTGGGTATTATAAAATACATCCAGATAGATGGACGTTTTTATTCTTTACAGGAAATATTACGTACTGGTATTTTAGTGATCATAATAGTAAAACATTTCTAGAAATAAGGAAAATCACAATTTAGGCATAAAAAGTTGACGTCAGCTATTTCAACCATATTCTAAATTTGGACGTGTAACAAAATTATAATGATAATTTTATTTGTATTTATACAATTCGGTTATAGTACTATAAAACGTTTTGCTAGAGCTATGTATATTTTAATTTATGTTTCCAGTGGTATATTGGATGTGTATAAGATATCGTATCTGTGGTTCACAACAATCGGATATGTCCTCACTGTTATTTTCACTCTTATATCTTATTCTGTATCAGGTGAGTCATCTATCACGAGTGAATCACATGTCATTATACTACTGTAGAAAGCCAAATAAAGAGGCAGTAATTTACATTAAAAAAAGCAGGTATGCTACTCTGCAGTGTCAAAATGCAGTGACTGTTACTTTGAAAGTGAGCAGCTACTGCCTTTTGACTTTGCAGAGCAGTGTATCTGCTGAGTTTGGTCTAATAACACTCAAGTGAGTAAGTATTTTTTAGTCAATACTGCGACAGTTGTGAAGCTAAGCAAATGAAAATATTGGAATTGCTGCACAATTAAACATCATACTTATGACACTTATAGTTTGTGGTTTCACGACAGCTCTTACTGTGATAAAAAGTATATATATGACTCACAATCCCACCAAACATAGGAAACTGGCGTTAGATAAAAATAATTTGCAAAACAAAATGAGAATCACATTATCATATCTACACGACATGTGATGAATATTTGATACAAAAAATATTTGTAAATTGTGAAAATGGCTACTTTACCTATTCGACCGGCATTATTATATTTCTATTTTCAGCTTTGTTGAATACAATATGTTGCAAAAAGGAAAAAGACAGCGACATCAAGGACATTCAGCTGGAGATGAAGCTAAATATGATAGAGCAACCAGACTACGTTTGACTGTACTACAGTGGTAGACCTCATCATTCTACTCTCGGTCTGAAAAACACAGCACACAATCTTTCTTCTCACAAGACTGTGAAAAACACAGCACTTGTTCATCCTATTCGTTGAGCATGTAAACTGTATATTTTCATATCACACGAAAGTTGATAATTTAAAATGCGTGCCTTTACCAAGTGACCTTTTGATGTTTTATGGCAATGTTGTTTATTATGTCCCCCCTCTCACAGAGAGGTGGGGACATGTTGGTTTACCCTTGTCCGCTCGTCTGTCACCAGCAAACACGAGACGCTGACAAAAGCTGGTCCAATGCTGGCCCACCGTCTGTGACGCTGGCACAGCATCAAACCAGCACTGGTTCAACGCTTCGTGTTTGCTGGGTCTCAGTCTGTCGGTCTGTGCTGTGAGTCTTCTGTGCTGTGAGTCTGTCTCCGATTCATTTCTCTCCAGCGCTTTCTATGGTACAGGCGGTCAAACACGAGACGTTGACCCAATGCTGGACCAATGTTGGCCTACCGTCCACGACACAGACGGCGGGCCAACATTAACCCAGCTTTGGTTCAAAGCATCGTACTCGTACTATACCGCCAGCATGCAGGTACCTGCAGAATGAAGTACTGACTAGGACAGAATGGATACTGGCCAGCACCGGCGACGCTGGCCCAACATTTAAAAGACATTGGGTCAGTGTCGGCTTGTCATCGGGCAAGCAATACCAGACCAGCTGCTATTCCCAGCAAACACAAAACATTTGTATAACATTTGTACAACGTCGGCACAATGTCTTCGCCGTTGGTCCAACATTGTACAAATGTTTTGTGTTTACTGGGTTGAACGCAGCCCAGCAAACACGACGCGTTGAACCAGTGCTGGTTTGATGTTGTGCTAGATTGCAGATGGTGGGCCAGCATTGGACCGGCATTGGATCAACGTAGTGTTTGCTGTGAATGTTGACAAGTGTTTCGCACCAAAACGGAATAAATTCCGCTTAATACATCGTCTCTACTGTCCATAGGAGCCATTTAATAACATTAATTACAAAAGCCAATTGATACTACATCTATTACCTATCAACCTTTATGGTTATGCTGCTGGAGGGGAGACATCTCCATTTTTTTGTTCACAAAAAACCGGACCCTTCTAGTTTAATTTTAATGTGGTATAGGGAAATACTGCACTCATTTAAGAAACATGGGTTGATATTCCACAAGAATATCATGATATTTTTGGAGAGAAAGGGACAATTTAAATTTGTATTTCATCCAGTTATTTTCTATAATTTCTATTTAACGAAATAGATAGATGTAGATGAACAGAAGATGTTAAGAAGGCTATGAAAAATGTAGCCTATCTGTGCAACTTAAAACATTATGTCGTAAGAGGCGGCTAGCAGGGTAGAGATAGCAGTGTGACCCAACTAATAAAACATGCTTCCATGACGGTTGGGCTGATGTGATTGATCGTCTTTGAGAGACTGCACCTTAATAACCCTCCCCACTGGGCACACGACGTTGTTGCAACGTTGAATCAACGTCATTGACGTTGATTCAACGTCGCAACAACGTCGTGTGCCCGGTGGGTTACACCGGGAAGCGCAACTAAATTTATTTCGACGTTGTTGCAACGTTGAATCAACGTCAATGACGTTGATTCAACGTCGCAACAACGTCGTGTGCCCGGTGGGTTACACCGGGAAGCGCAACTAACTTTATTTCGACGTTGTTGCAACGTTGAATCAACGTCATTGACGTTGATTCAACGTCGCAACAACATCGTGTGCCCGGTGGGTTACACCGGGAAGCGCAACTAACTTTATTTCGACGTTGTTGCAACGTTGAATCAACGTCATTGACGTTGATTCAACGTCGCAACAACGTCGTGTGCCCGGTGGGTTACACCGGGAAGCGCAACTAACTTTATTTCTAATTTGTCCTATTTACTCAGCAAATCAGTGATATTGGCAATGAAATGAGTGTTTAAAATATCAAGTTTTAAAAATGTTTGGTCTCAAATTAAACAAAAATATGAGTAATTTTTAGCCACTTGAGGTAGTGGATAGCGGTAGCGAAAAAAATACAATAAATTAACTTGTAGTGTCATGATTGTCAATTTTAATGGTTCTCAATGGTTAAATAACAATGAAATCCCTAGGATGATATTTCACCCGTGGTCTCCAGTTAAAAAGTCATATAGAAAACATATGGTGCTAGATTAAAACGGTCAACGTAGCCACACGTGAACATGGTAAACAACTGGATGCAGCAGTATTCTGTAACTGGGGTAGTAGAATTCGCCCGGTATAAATCAGAACACTGTATAGGTATTGCTCTGTGTCCATGAGAGCAGCCGCCTTTATTATATCACGTGACTACCCTACAAAACAGGCCTACTAATTGTTACATAATTATATTTTATTGCACCATAAATATATCTTTGTTCATTTTTGCAAATAAAGTGAAATGAAGTATTTGGGCGTATGCTGTTATACAATGCAAGATGTTTTGTCCAATGTGTGTACATGACATTATACATGTATAGGCGATGGGGTCCTTATGGCTACCATGCACCCCCCCCCCCCCCACATCTCAACGAAACTAAGTTTTTTAGAGCCCTGGGATATACCGAACGCGAAATCGAATCTGCAACTACTATATAGCATATCAACGGTAACTGAATTCCGCTTCTTATGGTGTATAAATACTTATCGCTCCATGTTTGCATTAACATAATTTGAATTGAAAAATCAGCGAAAACCACGACAAAAGGACCCCGTTGGGAGAGACCATTTCATCAAACTTTGTTTACATGTATCCACATTTGGGCCACGTTTTTTTTTCAATCCAGATATGCTTATAAACAAGTCTTGATGTTATGTGTGGTTTGAAATTTCACACAATTTTAGTGAAAGACAAATACAAAATGGCCGCCTTCTGTTTTTTTTAAATATGTAATTTTGTGCATTTTTTTCCTGTAACAATTGATTGTTTTTACGTGACTTTGCATTGCAATAATGGACATCAAGCAAAATTAGATCTACATTTTATAAAAAATATACCAACACCTTTGATATTAGTTGAAAGTCACCATCAAGGACTTTAACGTGGATACATAATGTTTTATTTCTGTTAAATACGGAATGTAGATAGATAGATAGATGTTTTATTGACACAATTTCAAGTCATTGCTGACCTATTTGTGATAGTAATATATATATGTACAACAAAGCGCTAAGTTTGTATTTTATCCCTCCATTTGAACAATTTACAACGGTTTCTTGCAAGACTTCTCGCCCATGGTAACTTTATATGGTATAAATATTTGTTATTACCGTTACATTCTATGGGGCCATTTTTTAAAAGTGATCCACATTAAACGTTATTTCAACAACTACAGAAGTGATCTTAACCACAGAAGAAGTGATTACAACCACTTTTAAGGTTAGCTCAGCCACTACAAAAGTGATCTTGGCCACTGAAGAAGTGATCATAAACACTTTAAAAGTTATCTTAGCCACTACAAAAGTGACCTTGGCCACTGAAGAAGTGACTTTAAAAGTTATCTCAGCCACTACAAAGTGACCTTGACCATTGAAGAAGTGATCACACCCCCTTTGAAAATTATCTCAGCCACTACAAAAGTGATTTTGGCCACTGAAGAAGTAATACTTTAAAAAATATCTCAGCCACTGAAAAAGTAATCTTGACCACCGAAGAAGTGATCATAGACACTTCAAAAAATATCTCAGCCACTACAAAAGTGATCTTGGCCACTGAAGAAGTGATCACACCCACTTTGAAAAATATCTCAGCCACTATAAAAGTTTTCTTAGCCACTAAATAAGTGACCATAGCCACTTTAAACGTTATCTTAGCCACCGAAGAAGTGATTATAGCCACGTTAAAAGTTATCTGAGCCACTACAAAAGTGATCTTGGCCACTTCTTTTCTAAGGTTTTAGACATTATAGCGTGGTATGACGGTGTATTACATGTCAAAATAAACAACAGAACAATCTGGTGGATATAAGTGTATTTTACAGTTGATAATTACAGTAACGGCATCACCTTAAATCACAGTCAATATATGCTGCCTGGAATATAATATTCACAGAATATTTGATTAGCCTACTTATCCAATATCACGTACAATTTGTACGACATAGCTATGACGTTACGGGTCTAACACTAATACTATAGTATCATCACAAGTGATTCACTTTGCATATAAGTAGACCTACATGTGTAACAGAGTGCAAATGTGTAACATAGAGTTCCTGAAGTTATGCCTACTCAAAGGGGCTAGTACACTCGCATCCAGATAAACACCGCTGATCAATGAGTTGGAGAGCGGTTGTTGAATCATCAACTCACAAAAATGCTGCGCTACGATTTCGTAGTGCAGCGGTAACGTGTGAGTTCACTTATAAATACCAGAGAACGGGAGCTTGGTGTACCCCCTGGATGTGTTCTCTCCATATACGAATGTGGTCGCTCTCAATCACTGTGTCGTAATTTGTCCCCTTGGATGCAAAAGGGTGTATCTGCCACTTTTTGAAGTGACAGATACACCCTTTCATATCCAAGGTGACGGTACATTAAGTTAAATTCCGAAATCAATTTCTGGGGACACACAGGGTTGAAGAGACAGTAGGCTTCTCTGGGTGGGCGGGTTCGCTATGTTAATTACAACAGTAAAGGATACACTTGTCTCTTACCAATATGCGGAAAAATTGAAGCATATTTCTTTTAACGTTTTAAGCTCCAAGTATTTAATTGTGATTTTCACCCACTTGCAGTTGTGTCTCGCTGAAGCGATTCACAACTTCAAGTGGGTGAAAATTAGACGATTCCCTGACATTAAATCAATGATGGATTAGCGTCCTGTGCTTTTTGAGGTAGCCTGACGTCTTGAGGTAGGAGAGAGCCGAGCATTATGTAACCTACAAATAATTGTCACGTTTTTCTATTTCGTACATGTTCAGCCGTAGCTTAGCATTTTTTACTTTTTCCTATTTCGTACATGTTCAGTCGTAGCTTAGCATTTTTTAATTTTTTCTCTTTCGTACATGTTCATTCCTAGCTTAGCATTTTTTACTTTTTCCTATTTCGTACATGTTCAGTCGTAGCTTAGCATTTTTTACTTTTTTCTATTTCGTACATATTCATTCGTAGCTTAGCATTTTTAACTTTTTTCTATTTCGTACATGTTCGGCCGTAGCTTAGCATTTTTCACTTTTTTCTATTTTGTACATGTTCAGCCGCAGCTTAGCATTTTTAACTTTTTTCTATTTCGTACATATTCAGCCGTAGCTTAGCATCTTTCACTTTTTTCTATTTCGTACATATTCAGCTGTTGCTTAGCATTTTTCACTTTTTTCTATTTCGTACATATTCAGCCGTAGCTTAGCATTTTTCACTTTTTTCTATTTTGTATATGTTCAGCCGCAGCTTAGCATTTTTCACTTTTTTCTATTTCGTACATATTCAGCCGTAGCTTAGCATTTTTCACTTTTTTCTATTTTGTACATGTTCAGCCGCAGCTTAGCATTTTTAACTTTTTTCTATTTCGTACATATTCAGCCGTAGCTTAGCATCTTTCACTTTTTTCTATTTCGTACATATTCAGCTGTTGCTTAGCATTTGTCACTTTTTTCTATTTCGTACATATTCAGCCGTAGCTTAGCATCTTTTATGTCTGGGTCTGATTTCTCGCTCTCTTTACATACTAACTTTTTCAACAAAACTGTAACATAAAAAAGCATAGCAGCTACTGTGTATAATGAACCAATGCATCCTGACAAATACAGCTATAAGTTATCACGGTTGATAAACAAACAGGAAATTAGGTTATTTGTTATTATACAGAGATATAATTTGAACTCTATTGAAGAGTAAAGAACCACAAAAACGTAATTTCATTTATTCAATATTATGCAAAATGTCATTATGTATTATATATCATGCTCAAAATATTAAAATGGCCAGTGTCAAAAATAATAGTTAGAAATATTTATGAGAATTTAGCAAATGTCCAAATACGACCTAACAAATTCAGAAGTATTGGAGTGGGTTAAATGAGAAGATACCTGATATACAGTATGATATGAATCCGAACAGCATGGTGAGAATATACCCTATGGTGGTGAACCAGAGGTAGGATATTCTGTATAGATCCCATATCTCACTGAAAAACAAAGAAAAACAGTTATTATTATCTGACCATAGTCGTGTTTTTTTTGTATTATTTACTCATATTTGTCTAATGTCAGACCTATTATTTACAGGTCCCACTGACTGGACATCAATTTATCTCAAAAAATCGATTTTGTCGTCAGAATCTGATGTCTGTAGACTAAAGTCGATCCCCACACTATAAAAGTAAACATACTTATAATGGCCGTAGACCCATAACATAGGGATTCAAATGAATCAAAAAGATCCAACTAAGACATTTATGATGATTTCAAATTGAAAAAAACCTTTGATCTCCATGGTTTATATAAAAATAATTCAGCGCTTTAAGGTTTATTAGTTTTAGTGTGAGTAGGTTGAGATCCCCTACCTGTCTTGATCCTGTGGTATGGTGACTGAGATAGACTGTGTGACGGCTGGTGATACATGTAGAGTATGGTTCCCGTTGTAAGTAGACAGGGAGGTGTTAAAGCAGTTACGTGTGGACACAGGTAATACAGGAGGCACGTAATCATATACAATAGATCCCGTGACGATCCAGCCCGGCACAGCTAAACCAACCACAAATCCAATTATAACATCCTGAAATGAAATATTATAGAAAATATATGTACAACGGAACATTGTAATTATACTGCATGTATGTACATAGATTGAGAAACACGGCATCATTTTATTTATGATATGACCTGACTTGAAATAACCCTGTGTAATTTTTTGATAGACAATTTTAAAATTTTGCATTTGTCGATCCCAAATTTGGCAGACGTTATTATACATTCATATTATCAGACGTATGGCATTTTTCCATTAATTAGTGATAATTATACTTTAACCTAATCAAACATCCGTTTTCAGAAGTAAATGGTGAAAAAGGTGCATTATAACACTTTATTTTAAGAAACGAATACAATTTCACCTTATTTGAAATACATTTGTGTAATTGTAGTGTTAACCCTTTACCAGCTAAGCTATCTTATTTAAATTTACATCCATTTGAAAAGTGGATAAAAATCACTCATAATTTATATACTAGGAATTTCAGACCAATCATTTGCAAAGCTTAATGTCTAAACACTAATGTCATTCCGTATGACTGTGATTTAATCTGCTACTATATTATATAGTCGTGACTAGCAATGAACAGGGGAAGGGTAAATACGCTGGGGAAGACGTATATTATACTCACGAGTGTATTAATTCTGGGGAAAAACATAGCAAACGAGAAGAGAGCGGCTACAGGCCCTAGGATGCAGCCGGCTAGTTTGTATGACAGAACAAACACATTACTGTCATCCTTCATTATGATAAAAGCCAGAACCATGAGAATCACGCCTCCAAGGCCGGCTACAACAGACCATAGATGATTGTATAAAGGAGATAAATGAAACATTGTATATGACGGATAATAATAAATACTGCAAAACAAAACGACGTATCTGCTACTTCACCAAGTAGCAGATAGGTCATTTTGGTTTCTGCAATGAGATATATTAAAAGTAGAAAGTAAACATCATATAACTATAATACAGTATGCCTGTGTGTGTTCTTTTAATTTAATGTACATTTTGTTTAGCAAGCTTTTGGAAATGGCCGATACAAAATATGCAAAGAGTTGTATCTACACTTAAAGAGTTGTATTATAAAATATGATTTGAAAAGTTAATAACATTAAAATGTATAATTTGCTGTCTTTTAAAAACAATTGCAAGAATAAACATATTACGTGAGATGTGGTAGATCACTGGAGTGTAATTTGATATTCTTCAATAAAAGCAAAAACAATTATTTTGATTCTCACCATTAACAAGCGAGGTTCTTCTAAACCACAATACTGTTTCAAACCCTAACTATAATGTTTATACTGTTCAGTATTTCTTCCAGAATTATGTTTGATCTGATGAGAGGCAGGAGTCATAGGCATACAGTGCTGTAATGTTAAAACTCACATAATACCCTGGCTAACGTCAGTTCCAGATTGCCATTTAATGGTTTCTTGGCTAATTTTGTATAGATCGGCTCTATGAAATCCTTCAGAAGGTTGACAGCAAGTCCACTTTGACCTGACGATAATGTACTGTAATAGAAGCATAAGACAGTATAGCCCATGTGCTTGTCAAATAGTGACTGACTGAAAGCAACTATTACTTGATATTGCCCAGTGATTCTACAGTGGACAAGCCGCAATAATATCGATACAATATTGTGTTGTACCACAAAGGAACTGAACAATTGTAAGTGCTGCTGTGAAAAAAAAACAGGTTCCATCTTTTAAAACTACAATTGTAAGAGATAATAAATAGGCCTCAATACATTCAGTCCTGCTTGTGGGATAAAAGATAACACCCGGCCTATTATAGGGCCTACTACTACTACTACACTTGAAGGTGGCCAGATATTAGCGGTTGTATCAACACCCCTGATCAATATGTCAATTGCTCAGATGAATGGACATTTGCTTAGATAAGGGTGATATTTGTGTAATTCGTGCTATTTGTGTAATCTGCATCAAACATGTTTTATGTAGCAGTGAAATTACAAAAAAATATAATAGCAATGTCTTCATTGAATACTTTTAAGGATTGTTGTCATATTAATGTACCTTATTATACAGACACACTGTGTATTAGCTTCACTTACACATTGCTGGATTGTATGTTTCCATATTGCTGTCAAGCTGTCGCACACTTATAGAGAATGAAGTGGCTGCTTCAATCCACCGATCTCTTTTTAAAATGTTAGATTTACCCCATTCTATTACAACTCTCAGATTTGTCTCGCACGTGGACAAAGACAGAGATATGGATATAGCATAGAGAGAGATGTGAAAGTTGACACACGACATAAGTGAGTTTGCCTATATGAGCTCATAATGATACACAGTGTATTAAAGAGGGTATGTATACCTTAAAGCTGCTGTACAAATACTGGCCGTGAACAATCCAGACACACCCGGAGCAAACTGAAACAGCTCCATGAACATCAGCGGGATCAACTGGAACATAACAGAGCACAATAAAAGAGAAAAATATACAGAGATCAAACTGAAACAGCTCCATGAACATCAGCAGGATCAGCTGAAACATAACAGATCACAATAAACGAGAAAAATATACAGAGATCAAACTGAAACAGCTCCATGAACATCAGCAGGATCAGCTGAAACATAACAGGTCACAATAAACGAGAAAAATATACAGAGAGCAAACTGAAACCGCTCCATGAATATCAGCGAGATCAACTGAACAAAATATTACAGTAGTGTAGTGGTTAAGCTCCCATAACGAAACCATTGTGCATTTTATGATTAAAGCATGAAAGTTCCACCATTATTAGTACATATCCTGGGGTTTATTTTAAGATGTGGAGGTAAGTTAGATTTGACCCCTGGTGACCTCTAGAGGTCATTGACCTCTAAAGGTCAAAATAACCAATTGCGAAGCCAAAAAGTGGTGAAAATTGTGTATAACAATTTCTATAAAATATTTTTGTATTCCAGAAGTGTGCCAAATACTCTAAGAGACTGCTGTTAATCATAAGCATAACTCCAAGGTCACGTCAAGGTTACTTTAGGGTCATTTGAAGGTCAAAATGACAACAAATAGTGAAAATATCCACTTTTAATCAATTTTACCAATACTAGTGGTGCAGTCATCTATTACAAAGGATTGGTTTTGACACAGTCTTGGTCAGTTATCTTTTCCATGTGCATTTTAGGAGATTGAGGGCAGTATTTAACTTGGGAGGTGAAATACACCCTAAGTATTCCCCTTACAACACCCCTTCCTCATTGTTTAATTGGACAAGCAAAATTACAGTGTGCACTGTGCAGCAGGTTTTAAACATCAGTTTGTGCTCCCATAGCAAACTATTGATGCATAATTGGGCTATGAAGTCTGACATGGCTTGGTGATTATGTTTTACTGGGGTACCGTCGAAAAACAACGCTAAGCTTATATCAAGGTCATTTCAAGGCCAAACCTTCAAAAATCATAAAAAATATTGATTTTCCCTTTCATACCGGATACCATAAATAATTTCTAGGTTGCATCAATTTTTCAGAAAGTTCGGCAAAAAACTCGAATCATAGTGTAGTGTTCATATTAAGCTCCTATAATGAAACAATTGTGCATTTTATGATTAAAGCATGACACTTCTAACATTATTAGCAAATATCTTTATTTTAAATTGTGGAGGTAAGCTAGATTTGACCCCTGGTGACCTCTAGAGGTCATCGACATCATAAGGTCGAAATACTCAGCCAAAAGTGGTGAACATTGTGTATTACCATATTTATAAACTATTTTTGTATTCCAGAAATATGTCAATTGCTCAAAGAGAGTACTATTAATGATAATAATAACACCAAAGTCATAGCAAAGTTACATCAAGGTCATTTCAAGGTCAAAACAACAAAACAATGGGAAAATATCCACTTTTTATCAAATTCAAAACGGGTAGTGATGCAATTAATTATTACAAAGACTGATTTTGAGACATTATTGGTCAGACATATTGTCCACACACATTTTCAAGAAATTAAGGGCAGTGTCAACCCTGGGAGGGGTATATCACACCCTTATTCCCCTAATTACATTCATTTCTCAATGTTTATTTGAACAAGCAAAATTGCAGCGTGCAGCAGTGTGAAACATCAGCTTGGGCTCCCTTGGCAAAATGTCGATAGATAATTGGATATGAAGGATCACATGGTTTGGAATTGTGTTTTACTGGGGTACCGTCTGAAAACAACGTACATGTCATATCAAGGTCACTTGGAGGTCAAACTGGCAAAAATCCCTAAAATATATACTTTTACTTACTTACAAACCCGTTGACCTCTTGAAACTCAGCATTTATTGTCAGAATATGTATCAGATATATAATAAAATGTTGGTGATAGTGATAACACACAGTCATTATAGTCCCAATATATTATATGAAAACACACACCATTGAAATGATCTTAACTTGACCTTGGAAGCCCAAGTTCAGGAAGCCGAAGGGCGCCCTCTTTGTATGTCAACTGTAGCCATCTTGTACATCGATTAGTCTATACAAGAGTGAGAGGCAACGTTAATCAGTATTTTAAAAATATACAGCGATATGATGTTATTCACAGTGTTATAATCCAATACTAGTATGTATTCGTGGTATCGTGACTAGGGCTATACCACAAATTTAAACCAATCTGTATCTATATGTATCTATGAAGGCACCATTCAGTTACTAGAGGGGAGGGGGTTGAACTGGACAAATTATTTATTTCACTTTCTATCTGCAGAAGTTTATTTTTTTCACACTCGAACAATATTTTATTTCTTGATAACGGACTAGTATTTCATTATAACGGTTCACTATTTCGTTATGACGGTTTATAACAAAATAGTAGACCGTTATAACGAAATAGTAGACCGTCATAAAAGAATAGTAGACCGTTATAACGGATTAGTAGGCCGTTATAACGGATTAGCAGGCCGCTATAACGGATTAGCAGACCGCTAGAACGGATTAGTAGACCACTATAACGGGCTAGTAGGCCGTTATAACGGATTAGCATGCCGTTATAATCTATTAGTAGGACGTTATAACTGATTAGTAGGCTGTTATAGCGGATTAGTAGACTGTTATAACGGATTAGCAGGTCTCTATAACGGATTAGTAGACCGTTATAATGGATTAGCAGGCCGTTATAACGGATTAGTAGGCCGTTATAACAGATAAGTAGGCCGTTATTACGGATTGGTAGGCCGTTATAAATGATTAGTGGGCCGTTATAACGGATTAGCAGGCCATTATAACAGATTAGTAGACCGTCATGACGGATTAGTAGACCGTCATAACGGATTAGTAGGCCGTTATAACGGATTGGTAGGCCGTTATAACGGATTAATAGGCCACTATAACGGATTAGTAGGCCGCTATAACGGATTAGTAGACCGTTATAACGGGTTAGCAGACCGTCATAACGGATTAGTAGGCCGTTATACCGGATTGGTAGGCCGTTATAACGGACTAGTAGGCCACTATAACCGTTTAGTAGGCCGTTATAACGGATTGGTAGGCCGTGATAACGGATTGGTAGGCCGTTATAACGGATTGGTAGACCGTTATTACGGACTGGTAGACCATCATAACGGATTAGTATGCCGTTATAACGGATTAGTAGGCCGTTATAACGGATTGGTAGGCCGTTATAACAGATTGGTAGACCATCATAACGGATTAGTAGGCCGTTATAACGGATTGGTGGGCTGTTATAACGGATCGGTAGGCCGTTATAACGGATTAGTAGGCCGTTATAACGGATTAGTAGACCGCTATGACGGATTAGTAGGCCGTTATAACGGATAAGTAGGCCGGTATAACGGATTAGTAAGCGGTTATAACGGATTGGTAGGCCGTTATAACGGATTAGTAGGCCGTTATAACGGATTGGTGGGACGTTATAACGGATTGGTAGGCCGTTATAACGGATTAGTAGGCCAATATAACGGATTGGTAGACCGTTATAACGGATTAGTAGGCCGTCATAACGGATTGGTTGACCGTTATAACGGATTAGTAGGCCGTTATAACGGATTAGTAGGCCGTTATAACGGATTAGTAGGCGGCTATAACGGATTGGTAGACCGTTATAACGGATTAGTGGGTCGCTATGACGGATTAGTAGACAGTTATAACGAAACTCTAGAACGCTATAGCGAAATACTAGACCGCTATATAAATACTAGACCATTGTAGCGAAATAGTATACCGTTGTAACGAAATACTAGCCAGTTTTAACGGAATAATAGACCGTTGTATTGTAATAATAAACCGTTATAGCGAAGTAGTAGATCGTTATAACGGATTAGTAGACCGTTTTAACGGATGAGTAGACCGTTATAACGAAATACTTGACCGTTATAACAAAATAATGTAATATTATCACGAAATTATAGACCGTTATGACGGAATAGTAGACTGCTATGATGGATTAGTATGTCGTTATAACGAAATACTAGACCGTTATAACGAAATAGGAGACCTACGTTTTAACGGAACAGTAGCTCGTTATAACGGATAAGTAAACCGTTATAACGAAATACCATACCGCTATAACGAAATACTAAACCGTTATAACGGAATAGTAGATGCAAAGTAGGTGATATTATATATCATATTTCATGCCTGTGATAGGTTTAGTCTAGTAATAATGCAACTGTTGCCGACAAGTCATGGAAAAGCGCCTTGCCCTAATAGAAAATAATGCAGTCTATTCAGTATGAATTGAATTGAATACCGAACGATTGAATAATCGGTTTGATATATATCATGGTGACAGGGTCTTAATTTAACGAGAAAACGAGAAGTCATAACATCGATATTTTGCCATGCTTTTTGAAAAATTGATGTAGCCTAGAAATTAATTCTAGTATCCGGTATGTTTAAAAAATCACCTGCACATCTCCATATCGTGGATAATTGAATTGTAAAATTTGACTAATTTCTTACAAAGTTTGAGTTTTCGCAGCGCAATAAATTATGAAGTTGATTTGTGGAAGCCATTTTAAATTTCAGTGAAATCTTGAACAAATTGCCTGTACATCTCCATATCGTGGGGAATGTGAATGTAAGATTTGGTTAATTTCTGATGAAGGTTTTTAGTTTTTGCCCCCACAAAAAATTATGAAGAGATATGTTGCATTTTGGTAGCATGTTTAATAACCCACTTGCACAACCCCACGTTGTTGAAAATGTGATTTAAAATTTAAAAAAAATGACCACTAGTTTTTTAGTTATTGCACCCACAAAAATTGAGTACCGCCTGATGCCTCACGCTTAATATATCCCACCGCGACTAAAACCCCCTTCCCCCACGGACGTGGGATAAAAACATGCTGGCCACTTCTATTGGGATATTAGGCCATATAGTCACGCTAAGTATATATATACAATTAAACGTTCGAATCGAGCAGTTATAATCAGTATAAACAGCCGTCATTTTTTCTGAATGTATGTGGTCTTCTAACAACTTCCAGCTACTTGGAACATTAGACTGGAGAGACTAGATAAAGGTGATGGCATCAACGCTATGCCTATGGCTCACATGGCTTACAATATGCAACTGTCTACAGTCGACCTATAGATAATAATGTGGTCGCGAATTAGAAGACACTGCTCTGTTGACCAAACTTATTGAGGGAGACATGTTTGCTACATGGAGGCTATCAAATGTATAACCAATGGGTCTAAAACCAATTACATTAATAGAAATCAGGATAATAAAACTGGGCTGTCTTTAAATTATCAGATATGGCTTACCTGCATAAAGTTAAGTTGATGTAGATAGCTGTGATTCAAGAAAAAATGTATACATGCCACCAGACTGAAGCTCAGGCTCCTTTACGTGAAGACACGTTTGAAAAAGAAACTGGAACAGCTCTGAAGAAGATATGTGATCTTGGTAACAGTTTTTGCCAGTTTGACCTTGAAATGACCTTGACATTACCTTCAAATTGATTTCGGATGGTACTCCAGTAAAACTTCACATCCCAATTTTTTATCAATATTTTGCTATGGGAGCCCAAGCTGATGTTTTACAGTGAGGCATAATTGTAATTTGGCCCGTTCAACTTAATATTGAGGAAGAAGCGTAATAAGTGAAATACCTAGGAGAGCCTCCCCCCTCCCAAGGTTGATACTGCCCTTAATATTCTCAAATGTGTTTGGAAAATACATAGGACGAAGAATATGTCAAAACCAGTCCTTTGCAATAAATGACTGCACAACAACAGTGTAGAAATTGATAAAAAGTGAAAATTTGAACTATTTTCTGCCAGTTTGACCTTTAAATGACCTTGGTGTGGCCTTGACACGACCTTGGTGTTATTTTTATGATTCAAAACAGTCTCTTCGAGTATTTGACACACTTTTGGGACACAGAAACAAATCATATATATTGTAATATACAAGTTTCACTACTTATTTGCTTTTCCAGTGAATATTTTGACCTTTCGAGGTCAATGACCTTCAGAGGTCATCAGAGGTCAAATCCAGTTTACCTCCACATCTGAAAATGACCCTTAGGATATGTTCTACAGGTGGTAGAAATTTCATGCTTTAATCATAAAATGCACAATAGGTTACCTTATCTACTAAACTACAGTATCATATTTAAGAAAACACCGACTCGCTAAACATGCTACACCAGAAACAAGCTCAAACAGTCCATAAGTTAAAATTCATGACGTATGATGAGATGAATCGACCATATTGATTTTTTCAACCATTATGCAAAATGTTCTAGGACTAGTTATCAGGTTATTAGCAGTAGGCCTATTTCAGCGGGATACATGAAACACTTGATAAGTTATCACTTCAGCAAGTTAAAACTGATGACTTAATCGGCCAGTTTGAAATTTTTAAACTTTTGTTAAACTTGTCCAAGAAATATTTATGACCATCATGCAGAACAAATCTCAGCAAGATAATTATATGAAAAAGTGATCGTGAGCAAAAGACTTTTTAACGCCGACGGCCTTAACAAATTTAAGACAGGCTGAAATGTACTTTAGAGTCAGTTTAACACTCCACCCTGGCATTTTTTTCTCATTTTCTTTGCCCTTGAAAAAAATTGTTGTCGTAATCCCCCACGTCAAAGAGAAAAAAATCCATGACATTATAAAATACACAAGTGTTATCTCAAATGGACGCTGAAGACTATTTTAGTTTATACCATTTCATTTTCAGCTAATTTTATTCAAACTGTTGTGCCCCGTAGCTAAATGATTAAAGGGTTGCACCATTCTTGAACCATGACCAACACTAATAAAAACTTGTGTTGGTGTTAAAGTAGTAGTCAACTGTGCTCCAACAGCAGGCCAATTATAGAGATAATCGACGTGCAGGTTACAGAGATAGTCGAAATAAGCGCCACCTAGTTAATGACTGCTTTTATCAGCACAAGCAAGACTGTGAAGGAGTAAACGTTGAGAGTCACCGATTGCAATGATTTAAATAGTATCTGTACTAGCTGTGATGCCAGAAAACCCACCTGGTCCGATCTTTCTATTTGTCCTGAAGCCAGCGGATCACAGTCTTTATAGTAAGCCGCCAGCAGCAAACCATTAAACCCCATCATCACACCAATAATCACAAACGTGGGGATGCAGAGATAAAGTGTGCTGAAAATATGTATTTCATACAGTGGAAATTTTTGTGAGAAACAAATTTATTTTGAATTTACTAAAAAATAAGTGAAGAAAATATTGATATACATATTCAGATCAGTCTTGAAGTAAAGCCTACACATTTTCAAAAATAAATAAATAATATCTATATAAATATGAACATTGACAATCTGTTAAAGTAGGCCTACTGCTTTCATTCTTACCGATACACACATATCACTGTCCATTAGGCTTAAAAACAACGCAGACGTGTGTGATAATGTGCATTTCTCCTTTTTGTGTATTTTAATTCGTTTATATGGATTAGTGTAATATATAAAAAATGAAATGAAATGAATCGGGCTTTAGGCCACCTTTGTGCACATATAGGCTAAACTGGGCCAGGAGAACCTCCTGAGGATGGTGAGATGATTGAGATGACACTGTCCTCCAGACACAGGATTCGAAATTCGAGCCCTGGCAGTCTGAGGCCGAGCACGCTACCTCTCGGTCACGGAGGCTCCCCACAATACTAACTTTCACACGTGGATGGGGAAGAAACAATTTTGCTTCTTTCAAACCGCCGAGACCGGGAACCGAACCCCGGACTCTGGCGTGAAAGGCAGCGGTGCTAACCACTACCCTAGGGCCCCCGCCCTAGTGTAATATATACTTGATGAATTTTTAATGTTAGCTGATACAACGTATCATCTCATACCGCGGCACGCTGGGTGACTGTTCGTGTGCTCTTTTTTACGAGAGCCACCTGGTGATTGACAAGTACGGCTTCAGTAATTCAGCAAATTAAAAATACGGAAAGTGTCAACTGATCCCTACATTCATGGTATCTCAAATGTATCTCATATGTATCTGCTAAGCCATCCATTGACCAGTATCACTGCAAATTGTATAACCTGGTTTTCAGATGTAACGATGAGTGATGTTATATGCTATTGCTACTGGTAGGTTTTACCAGGGCTTGTAAACGCTTGACCTACATAACCAGGCCCGTACCCAGGATTTCTTTGGAATGCTGTGGTATTTTCGAAATAAGTTAATTGAACCCCCTGTAAAATATTGCTTGAATTTATATTTGGTGCTCAGCGACACGAGACGCAGGTTAGGGGGGTCCGCGATTTTTTTAAATTTTCAGCTGCAAATTTGTGCAATATGGTAAATTCTGGAGGATGTCTCTGGGGACGCTTTTCAGCTTTGTGGTCATTAAATACATTAATAGTGATACGTTGGGGGTGAATAAATATGTAGCAAACAAAGCTGAATAGTGACAGATAAATATGAAAATGTGTCCAGTGATGTCGTAGCGGGAGAAGTAGCGCACAGAATGGCGAAAGCTATGTGCATTAAAGGCCCATACCCAGGTGATGTTATTTTGGTTTCTTAATATGACCATAATTATGATGTAAACATGTCCATAGACTAGAACTGCAAAAGTTTTAAAATTTTTGTGCTGCGCATTCACCAGTTAGGCTAGATATAAAGACGAAATTCCGGATTTCTCATTTTGGACAATTATGTCAAAAATAAGAAATACGGGAATTTCGTCTCTATATCTAGCCTAACTGGTAAATGCGCAGCACAAAAATTGGTCATGGTCATATTAATAAGCCAAAATAAAATTACCGATTTTTTATGATTTTAACCTGAGTTAGTCCCTTTAATATATAGATGTATTTATCAAGCTATAGTATGGTTGGGACGTACCAGGAGGCTTTGAATGGTGAGCTGACGGAACATATACGCTGCACCATGTACTGTACAACACAGCATACACTGAATAAGCGGAAGAAAGCTCCTATTGTATATCCCCAGAAGTTAGCGCCAAAAACATCCAAACCTAGCCTGTCAAAGACAAAAATAAACAGTCTGAAATAGTACAGTTTTGAAATTATGTAAATATTCTAGTATACAATGGAGCACGATGATAAAAGGATATCGTGCTCGACAGTAATGTAATATTCAGTTACAGTCAATTTGAGAATATAACAAGACCAGAAAATAGCCTTTGTCATGATTAAGATTTAGCCCCCACCCCCCCAATTTTTTTTGTCATCTTATCTTGAATTTCTCTCATTTCTATTAGAAAAAAAACAACACTAATCTCAACTTTTCTAATGAAAATGTTAAACAGCAATGATAAATTTAATATCCAATCACAATGTTGTCTACTTTTCTATAGAATATAACGTGCAGAAGGACTATAAATTGACTAACCACCATGGTTCCATCCTGCCAGCCTCCTTGGCTTCATGTAGGACTACATGTATCCCGCCTAGCTTCCTGACTGCCTCCACCTGCAGGGCTACAATTCCCGCCACCATGATGCTGGTCTGGGCTGCATCCACCCACACTACCGCCTTCAGACCTCCCTGAACACAACAACAAATATATAGTGGAGAATATGTTATTCATGGTTCCAAGATTTATGTAGAAAGTGAATAAAATGTAATCACTTTCCACAAGAAATATATAGTACCCCAGCAAACACAATAAGTTGGAACAATGCTGGTTTTATGTTGGTCCAGCTTCGTTGACGGTGGGCCAATATTAAACCAGCATTTTTAACGTTCACATTTTTTTTGAGTGATGGTATTGTAATATTTCAGCTCCTTAGTTTCTGACACAAAGTGACAAATATATAATGCAATAAGCAGAAGGCGTCTTCAATGACAGCACGTGGGCCTACTAATTTATTGAATTTTCATTTTGATGCACATTACATATAAAATTAAGCTATCTAGGGTTGTCGTATTAGAAAAACATTATCAAAGTATCGTCATGTCACTGCTCCTACTTGGGTCTTTTAGATAAATAACCTTGTTTCTCTCCTCGCAACGTGACTAGGCTTTGTCGAGTTAAGATTGAAAAAAGTGTCATTATTATGGAACACGTCATTTTGTGTTGGACATATAAATCTGATAGTAACGTTAGTACATGTTCAGAAGCAGGTATTTTGTTATACCCCATAATCTCGGCAGACGGCTATATGCCCTATGTAGTCATGTCAGACAGGCCGACAATACTGGGACAGTAACTGAACACATTCTGGTCCTAATTCCTCTGAACGACCATCCCGGTGGTCCCAACAATCACGAGACGGTGGTTTGATGTTCGTTTCCCACACATATCCAGTAAGCACGAGAAAGCGACCCAATGTCGGTGTATTGTCGGACCACCGTCTGCGACGTTGGCCCAACATCACACCAGCACCGTGTCAATGTCTCTTGTTTTCTGTGATATGACGCTCAGGTGGGTCCTATTCATCTCTGCTTTGATTGCAGAAAAGCTCATTCCATGCCGTGTTTATGACACAATATTGAATAGACGTCCAGTGCTGACTGTGGTGCAGGGAATTGTTTAGAAATGACCACGAGTTCAACAGGAAACGAGTTAAATACACGAAATGCCGTTATCTAGATTATCTTGTTACATGTACGTTTAAGCACTAGATCGATCAATTTTAAGTGCTCTGACAAAAATGAATGCTATACGACCTGTATTGGGAACTCTCGAACCAGTCGTCGCATTGATCAGGGGGATATGTTAAAGCGATATTAACTTCAATATCCACAAAATCGTGAAATTTATCACTTAAAAAAATTAAGCCTCATTGTTTAATTAGGAGACCAATATCAAATCACTTAAAACAATTAGGGGCTGTGTTCCGGCAAACGAGACTGCTTAATTGTCATGCACATCGAAAACACCCCTCCATAATATATTTTAATGAAAGGCAAAACTAGTGGGCTATAATAATTTTAATAAAAATTAGCTACACCGATTCACAGTTATTGTGACATTGAACTATTATTATTTTTTAAAATTTTAAGCAGACAATATAAGTTGGAATTGTTGTAGTAGCCCTATCCAAATTATTGGCCTAAAATTGCACAAGCGTTGGACGAATGAGTAATGATGCTGTAGACCACTTTCGTTCATATATCGGCTAAGCCGGGACAGGACAGCCCCCCAAATCATACTGTGCAATGTGCATCCCATCAAGATCCAGAATTAAAAAAATGTGAACCCTGTCGGTCTGAAGCCGAGCACGCTACCTTTCGGTCACGGATGTCCCCACCACATTTATTCTCATCAGCGCTGTACTTTACCAGTGTGTAGAAGCCTTTTTCGAGAGAGGCACGACAACTAGTGATCAAGACATCAGACAGGGACATGATGGATTTGCACGGAATTAATGACATGCTGCACATTCTACTGTTAGGTTTGACCTTGGGCTGAGCAATTCCGCCGTGCAAAAGCAAAAGGCAGCATCTACTTACTTTTCATGTGAGCAGATACTGCCTTTTGGCTCTGCAGAGCAGACTACTCTTGATCAATTAGCGACATTAGCATTTAGTAAATTACCATACTATGTTATTGTATCTATATATATAATTTATATATATCCTTATAATATATACTAGTTCATATATAATCACTGATAATGCATGTCTCTGGCATGTCATTGACCTACGTGAATTGACCAATGCATGCTGTTTGTCCTTTGTGCGTGAGGTAGGCCTAACAGCTCATCCTCATAAATCAACGGTAATATACAAAACCCTCAGATGATCCATTGCCCTCGACTAGTTTTCATCCGTTCGAAAGTATAATTATTACTGAAGCAATTTTTAGCTGCGAATGTTTTTAAAGTCTGCTATATTTATATATGCTTTTATAATGATAATTAAAAAAATAAAATATTCATAATTATAATAACGCTATCTTTGGTGAATTTAATGTGGCAATTGAAACCGACAATATAAAGCCATGGCACATCACTGGTTACCACCTTCATTCATTAGGCTCTAATTTATCTGTGAATTGATAAATGAAGAGTATCTTGTGTGCACAGACGGATAACACGATCTCAGACGGTTAGAGATCAAACATGTTACCACTGCAATTGTGCCACTGTTATGCAATAAATAGGTATGACTGTACTTCAGTCGACCCGAAAAAATGACAGTAAACTGTTTTTTTTGTTTACACTTTCAATCTCTTAGTTGGTAGAGCTCGTTTAAAATTTGGGTTAGTATTTTCTGTGGGACCAGTATTACCTGCTTTACAAACCATAATGGTCAACCATTAAAGAGCTAAAATATATAATTTATTTTTTCACCATCTTTAAGTTGTGCGTCGCTACTTCAAATGGATGACAATTACTTATATTTGTCCACCTTTAGACCAAACATTTACACATCCTCCTGATAGTATACCAATTTAGGGGTTTTGTGTGTTATATATTTTTGCGATTTCGACAAAAATAACACAAATATGGACTAATGGGCTTATACGCTACAGTGCTACATTTCTAACCAAACTAGTAGCTTTAACAATGGCACCCGCCTATAGTTTTGTCAGTAACCATGGTAACAGGCAAAGGGAAGTAAGAAAGTTAACAGAATTTCACGCTAGCCATTAATGTAGAATAACTTATTAACCCTCGCAGAGCGGGGATCGACTTTAGTCGTCTTCCCGCACTGTAAGAGTAAAAAATATTTCTAATGGCCGTAGACCCATATTATAGGTACTCAAATGAATCAGAAACAGCTAACTAAGACATTTATGATGATTTCAAAATGAAAAAAACCTTTGGTCTCCATGATTTTACAAAATTATTCCAGCGTTTCAAGGGTTAAAATAACACTTAACCCTTGAAGCGCTGGATTTTTCTATAAAAAACCTTGGAGACCAAAGGGTTTATTTCAATTTGAAATCATCATAGATGTCTTATTCAGCTCTTAACGATTCATTTGAATACCTATGTTATGGGTCTACGGCCACTAAAAATATTTTTACTTTTACAGTGCGGGGATAGACTTTAGTCGTCAGAATCTGACGTCTGTAGACGTCAGATTCTGACGACTAAAGTCTATCCCTGCGCTGTAAGGGTTAAACCGATAATCACGACTTGCGTTGTTTTTTATTCGTTTTATTAGCCGATCAAATCACTGTTATCCGTAAAACTCAATAGCCTTGACCTGCAATGTTTTCACCTGGCAATCTAATACAATAAAGTATGGGGGAGGGGACTTCTATAACATTTTTTTTCAGCGAGTGGCCATTAAAAATGGTTTCCGGTGACGTCACTGACTTTCACAAAGTTGAGAACGAAATGACGGTTTAAACATCAAGATATGCAAATGTTGGTTTTAAATTAAACAAATATAATTAATTTTCACCCACTTGAAATTGTGGGTCGCGGTAGCGAGACACAACTTCAAGTTGACGAGCAAGCAGAAAGATAAATGGACATACGGACAGAGACGAAGGGTGATTCTAAATCACTCGCACTTCTCCGAATATTTGAAAGGGCAGGGCACAACAAAGCCGTACCATCAATATTGAGACCAATTTTGTTAGTGGAGCTTGCTTGCCATGTGTATATAGGGGATTCAAAGTGGTCATACACTTCGGGAGCATATGTGGTCCTGGCATTATTTAAAGGGACTAGCTCAGGCTAAAATCATCAACAAATTGGTGATTTTATTTTGGCTTAATAATATTACCATATGATGTAAACATTGTCCATAGACTAGAACTGCATATTTTTTTTAATTTTCGAGCTGCGTATTTACCAATTAGGCTAGATATAGAGACAAATTCCCCCTATTTCTTATTTTTGACATGGCTGTCCAAAATAAGAAATCAAGAATTTCGTCTCTATATCTAGCCTAACTGGTAAATGATTCGAGGCATATTGTACTTTTAACAGCTGGTTGTCAGGGGTTATACAAGTGCTAATAAAAACACAGAATTTCCACTGTAGTCGACATTAGAGTTCTAAGGGTTAATCCAGATGACACCATTTACACAGATCACATAAGAAAAGTCACTACTTAGAAAGTAATTACCAGAGTTGTGTAAAACGTGCTGATGGAGATGACAATGACAATGGTCCATCTGACAGAAAGTCCGGTGGCTGGTAAATACACAAACAAGACATAATAAATACAGGCCATCGTATCACACCATGTCACATAATATACAATCATTATACAGGCCATCGTATCACACCATGTCACATAATATACAATCATTATAGTCCCATATTTTTGCCGTCCAAAGCCAAAATGCAGTATCTGATTACTATACATATAACCAGATATTACCTTTTGTCTTTGCAGACCAGATTTATAGCACAATTCAAGTCAGTTTACGCAAATATACTTACAGGATAAAAAACACAAAATTTTGATTGGCTAATTAATATATATGAGTACATTTGAACGAACTAAGTGAACTGACAACCATGTATGATTTTGTTTAACAGTCAACATGGTCAAGGACTCCTCAGTAGTAAATAGGAACAGATGTTCAGTGATGGGAAGCTCTGAAATATTGATCTCAGTGTATTGAGTCACGCTAGCAGCTTCACCAACAGAAGTCAATCTGTCACAGACTGCATTATGGCCTTGGCGGTTCACGCTCGCATGCAATTGCGATGGTTTTCAGCCAGAAGTTTCATGCTTCTCTTTTAAGACTGAGTCTCAGATCCAGTTTAATCTCCGGTCACTAAGTGTCCCCATCTAGCCTATATCTCAATTGCAGGCGCTTAGTCATCAGTAGGGGAGCCTCCGTGATCGAGAGGTAGCGTGCTCGCCCTCCGACCGCCAGGGCTCGAATTTCGAATCCTGTGTCTGGAGGGCAGTGTCATCTCACTCATCTCACCATCTTTAGGAGGTTAGCCAGGCCCAATTTAGCCTATATGTGCACAAAAGTGGCCTAAAGCCCTTAGATTATAACAATGTGGACATAAATCTCCAGAAAAAAAAGACTACTATTGATACTGCGAACACAGATTACTTAAATTATATTATTTCAAATTATTATAATTCACACCTCTCATAGAAGCGTTTATGAAAAACAATTTATCATCAACAGACCATGCTATGTAATACACTTTTTTCAATAACAACACGCCACACAGTGAGCAACGCCAACGCTGAACTGTTTTAATCAGACAACTGTTCACGCACAAACTCGTGCAAGCAGTCTATTGTTTTCTGTTGGATAAACGATGAAATAATTATTATGAATATCTACACATTCTCATCGACATCACAAGAGTCCCAAATCGCCCCACCTTCGAGTCGGCATTTATACATTTGAATAGACCTGGAAATTTCGCAAAGTGAAGAGTTGTGCCGATAGCTAGCATCAGGCCGACAGCTAATAGCATAATCTTGCTGGTTGATGTCACATTTTATCTTCAACATATTTAAAATGTGGTGCTACTGAAAAATGAAAACCCGAATATATGCGGCACCGGCGGTCAAAGGGTTTATGAAGAACAATAATAATTACTCACCTTGACTTATAACCAGAGATGGCGCGTAGAGAGCGATGGACAAGTACAGAAGCTGGAAGTAAATATTGTATATATAGATCAGCAGATATTGTGAGACCTACCATCAGATAAAATAGGTTAATTACTCTGCCGAACAAAGCCAAAAGGAAGTAACTACTTACTTCAATAAATAAGCAGCTACTGCCTTCTGGCTTTGGAGAGCAGCAATGTACTTTCGTTTGCCACATAACCGGACAAGTGTACTGTAAGCTCGGTTCTTAGAATGTGTCGTAGAATTGACCATACTCATCCCAGAATCGTTATTCTTATACCCATTGGCAATTTTGTAATTTAGAATGGACTTATAGGCGTTATTAAGGAGCATTTTAAAAATAACTAACCACAAAGAATGTAGAGCACAAAATAACTGATTATGTTGTTATTACTCGTTTGTAATTTTTATGAATTATTAAATTGATTCACAAAGCATTCACCTTTTATCACAGAATTGTTGATATGCATAATAGGTTTATGCTATTTATCACAGGGCTGAAATGTAATCGATATGGTTGACATTGGCCTTTGGGATCGATATTGTGTCATTGGTTTGCATTTCACACATACAAAAGGTCACTAAATTGAGTGCAAAGAGGTAGGATAATAGACCATAGATTCATGAATATTTCAAAATGACATCCTATGAACAACCGATAAAAACGAGTCACGCCAAGGGGATAAGAACATTCAAATTTACATGGTTTTATCTCATATAACACAAACCAAATGTTCGGAAAATTAATCGGGAACTATAGAAAAGTAAATAGTATCCTAAGTACTTAAGAAGATGCCGCCTTTTGGCTTTGTACGGCAGTATTGCTATTCATATGTTGTCACTCATCATGATTATGGTTTGAATTACATTTTCGTCGCAGATAACATTCATAAGAAATCTTTCTTCTAGTGATATAAAGTTATTTGTAGGCTTGAGGCTGTTTCTGCTATTAATATTTCCCGTTTTCTGTGATGTACACATCAATTGTGATCCGTTGAGGATGAGTACAGTGGAGTGTGAGGATGAGTACAGTGGGGTGTGAGGATGAGTACAGTGGAGTGAAAGGATGAGTACAGTGGAGTGAAAGGATGATTAGAGCGGAGTGAAAGGATGAGTGAAGTGGAGTGAAAGGATGAGTAGAGTGGAGTGAAAGGATGAGTAGAGTGGAGTGAAAGGATGAGTAGAGTGGAGTGAAAGGATGAGTAAAGTGGAGTGAAATGATAAGCAGAGCGGAGTGAAAAGATGAGTAGAGCGGAGTAAAAGTATGAGTAGAGCGAAGTGAAAGGATGAGTAGAGCGGAGTGAAAGGATGAGTAGAGTGGAGTGAAAGGATGAGTACAGTGGAGTGAAAGAATGAGTAAAGCGGAAAGAAAGGATGAGTAGAGCGGAGTGAAAGGATGAGTAGAGTGGAGTGAAAGGATGAGAACAGTCGAGTGAAAGGATGAGTAGAGCGGAGTGAAAGGATGAGTAGAGCGGAGTGAAAGGATGAGTAGAGCGGAGTGAAAGGATGAGTAGAGCGGAGTGAAGGGATGAGCAGGGCGGAGTCAAAGGATGAGTGGATTGGAGTGAAAGGATGAGTAGAGCAGAGTGAATAGATAAGTAGGGTGGAGTGAAAGGATGAGTAGGGCGGATTGAAAGGATGAGTAGGGCAAAGTGAAAGGATGAGTAGAGCGGAATGAAAGGATGAGTAGAGCGGAGTGAAAGGATGGGTAAAGGGGGGGGGGGGTGAAAGGATGAGTAGAGCGGAGTGAAAGGATGAGTAGGGCGAAGGGAAAGATGAGTAGAGCGGAGTGAAAGGATGAGTAGAGCAGAGTGAAATGATGGGTAGAGCGGAGTGAAAGGATGAGTAGGGCAGAGTGAAAAGATGAGTAGAGCAGAGTGAAAGGATGAGTATGGCCGAGTAAAAGGGTGAGTGAAGTGGGGTGAAAGGATGAGTAGGGCGGAGTGAAAGAATGAGTGAGGCGGAGTGAAAAAATGAGTGAAACGGAGTGAAAGAATGAGTAGAGCGATGTGAAAGGCCCTTTATAAATGTAGTACTTTACTCACAATATCTGAATATACTTTTCATTGTCACTAGACTAATTACTAAGCACTCCGTACTGCTGATGATGCATATTTGTTATTTAATATGCAAATTACGTGTGTTTACATTATATTGCCTCATGACACAACATGACGCAGTTGAAACAGCAAAGGCAAACATTTCAACAGAGATACAACAGTGACGTTTTTACTGGCCGCTATTAGAAACTAGAAAAAGCTGTTCGGAAACGAACACGAAAGCAGCTCTCCGTTATCGCTCGACCACTATTTTAAAATTGTTTGCTCAAAAAAAAAAATTAAAATGGCTGACTGGCGGCCATTTTGGATTTTTTAGTAGTAGTAGTAGTAGTAAATCATTGCTTTACGTCACTTTTCGGCACAAATGGTCTTTTAAGTCATAACTTACATAATGTTATGTAAAATATTGTATATCTATTTAACACCATTTGTTAAGTGTACTCATAAATGATTTAATCATATTATTCTTTTGTATAAATGAATATACTAAACATGTTAAATATAGCGTTGTATTAACCGCTATGTGTTTCCTCCCTATAAAATATATATTGTCACATTATTCGGATTCTTGTCAGGATATCTACCGAGCGGTCATTGTAAATTTGCCGAACAAGCGACCCCGGTTATTTTAACAACCACTTAACTCTACTTTACTGCCAAAAAGGCTTCTGTGTAAATAAATGACACAGATTATATCAGGATCTGACACCAGGTGTTGAAACACCGAAAATAATAATAATAATAACTAAAACGCATGAAAAAGGGGAGAATTAACGAAACGGAAGATTTCGACGTTTTCGGTAATTAGGTCACTTTAACCAGCATTAACTCATAAATTGCTTATATAAAGATCAGAGAACTTTATTCACTGATCATAAATCACCTTCATACAACGAATATTGCTGTTAAACATACCACTTGATATGCCACTTTATTATTTGAACCAAACAAACAATTAAATATATACACTAATGATACTATACATACACATGCAAATCAGAGAATAAACTATTACTCTCTAGATCATTAACTAGGTAAATGATTTTAACGAGAATTTAGATCATTAACTAGGTCAATGACCTTACAAATTACAGAGAAGTGAGAATGCATGTAATTCTGCTAATCCATAACATAAAACACACTCTGTCTACATAATCACATTTAATCCCCTAATCTACCTAACTCTTGTCACTAAATATCCAACACTAATTTAACAATACTGAAGCCTGGGATTTACAACTCTAATATCTTTAATATATCAGATAAAATCCATGCCTTAATGTTGAAGCCTAATCAAAACACATATCATTATAATTCTAACCTACTTCAATAATAATCGCTGCTATATTGCTAGCATTCCATTCCAAACTAATGATAACCTATGCTATCCAACTAATAATCCTCTAACTCTTGTTATAATTCCAACCTATTATAACATCCCTAACACTATCTCTCGCTATTACTGCAATTTAGAATTAAGTAGTAAAGATCTCCTTATTGCCAAGAATATGTAAAAGGGAAAAGGTATAATGATTCAATCTCAGTAATTCCAGCCATATATTCCACCATATAATGCTATTGCAAATAGACTAAAGGTACGGGACTAATGAACGGTAGATCTCCAATAAAGGTGAATCACTGAAGTTCAGTTATATAGACCCTCAGAGCTATATATATGATACTAAATGTCACTAAGAATAAGGTTCGTGTTTTGTTCCTTACATATAAACTGTAGGACAGTTGATCAGCTGTTCTTACATTCCCTATGATACAGCCTGAAAGCCCTAAATAACCACTCAGGTAACGGTTACTCAGGTAAGCAATAGAAGCAATTGGAGCAGCATATATGATCTACCCGATGCAAGTCAATGACTGCTGGGAGTACCTTAATGTCTCTTTTTATAAGCTACCCGTGGCAAACATACTAAACTATCTTACTGACAACATCCATGATCTGTGTCGCAGACCAGATTAACAGAATTACAGATCAATTTAAGACGAAACCATGTCCAAAACTCTGCAATGCCTATTAGCCTATTGTATCCACTACACACTAACTATAAACATTCTTATCTTCTGCTGAAAGAAACTGATTAAAACACTTGAACTACGATACTGCTTATGACCACTGTTCTAATCCCACTTTGATTATGACACAGTCCTATTTCCTCCTACAATTTCCTCATACTAACACACACATCTCTTGCCTGTATCTGACGATGCGACGTATGGAGTAGCCGGCCTCCGGTTGCGGGATAAGGCAGGGTTAACATACCCAGAAAGCAATGTATGCTCCATTTAACGTCTGTCGCCAGCATATAATAATTACTCAATGGAAAATAAACATAATGCAGGAGCACGTGTCGTGCTCTCATGCTATCAGAAGCTACTGAGGATGTGATAAATGTGTTCAAATTGTCTTAAATTTTACATGGTTGGAAGTTGTCACCAATATGTAGGCCTAACACCGGTGTAACAGTTTCAGATAACACTCGTGTTCAGGTTACCCCTGGGAGGAATCTGAAACTAGTTTAAAATTACGCCCCAATTATAATATTTTATATTTTCATCACATGGCATTGGCGCATTTTGGGGACATTTCAATCTCCATAATTATAATAATTATCAGCAATAGTCATATTTGGTGTATAGGCCTTACATGCCTAAACGGGGGGCGGGGGTTTTAAAAATTAATTTTTTCGATGTCAAAATATCGGGGGGTACTTTGAAAGTTGTTTCATCGTACCCCTAGGGGAGGTAACTTGAAAATGATCTTTTCTAGTCAGCCTATCGAGGAGGGGGTACGTTGAAACGAGTTTCAACATACCCCCCCCCCCCCGTAAGCTGAAAATAGTTTCATCGTACCCTCCAGTATGCTGATACTGAAGCGGCTACACCGGTAAGAGATTAATAATAGGGCATAACTGCTAATGACAGTTCTGTTGCACTTATTTTGAGACATTTTTCAGTGTGAGCGAGCTCCGTCTGTCATCACTGACAGATGGATACTCTGTCTAACTCATAAGCTGTACATACTATAAAGATACATATGCACTACAATACACAATCTGTACGATTTATATTCACACTATGACAAAGTAAATAGACCACAATTCTGTCTCTATATTTTTATGATAAATATTTTATTATTTTATCGTCCTTTCTTGGATTTCACTCACATGTGAGCCTAACTTAAAATATGCAAAAAAAAATTACTCAAATTTTAAATACAGCTATTGGGAAGGAAATGTGTGCTTAAACATCAAGATTTGCAAATGTTTGTCTCAATTTTTTACAAATATGAGTAATTTTCACCTGTTTGAAATTGTGGTTGCGGTAGCGAACCACAACTTCAAGTGGGTGAACATTTATTGTTTGAATGGAGCGCATTAAGGGATAAAATGCACTACTGCTAGACATCCCGGAGAACAGAGACGATCATTTGATATTGGTTTGATGTTGGTCCAGCGTGTGGTTCAGCATCTCATTTGTGCCGCGGTTTGTAATGCAATCTGCTGTCAGGTAATTAATGCAAATTTATCTATTTGTAATTCATTGTATTGTGACGTCCCAGCTTCAAACTACCTCACAGACTGACTAACGTTATGCCTATCACCCTATCATCGCTCACAATCATTGTGTGCCAGTACGTTTTTATTAATTTTCATTACTTATAATCCTATGTGCCACTCGATGAAATAATGAACATTTGCATCGTTTTATTCTATATCAGTTTTGTAGAGTTTTATTAGTTGTAATGTTTCATAATGTTTAGTTTGATTGTTTTTATGTATATTTACAACCTTTCTAAGCCGATATAGGCGCCGGTTCGCGGCCGCCATTGTTGTTGACATTTTAGTTAAAAGATCTTTTTATCTACTATTTTATCATGTATATAGCGGTATTTAGTAATGTGATTTTATATGTCTATTTTTATCTTGACGTGAACAATGTGAGAATGTATAGCGATCTCGTCGAGATCTCGTGAGATTACAGTTCCCCTTGCTTCCAGGAAGATGGGCCCTAAAGTCGCTGAATGCACAGTCAAAGGCGATGTAGGGAGTGACCATCTTCCAGTGCATATTAGATTGAATTCTCATGAGGTGGAAAAAGCTCTAACAAAAGCAGTTCACAGCTAGGCTTGACAAGGCAAATTGGCAGAAATTCCGCAAGGAACTAAAGTCAATTGAGATGGGTGACCTCACCACACCCGAGGAAATAGAAAAAGCTGTTGAACTGCTTGAAACCTCTATGATTTGTGCCCTAGACAAGAGTTGTCAATCTGTGAAAAAAAAAGAACAGGATTTATTTATCTCTGAAAAAACGTCTAAGCTGATCAGAGAAAAAAGAAAAGCTAGAAGGCTAGCTATGGCATTCAGTGACGAGCCCGAGTACATGACTATGTACAAGAGCCTGACCAACGAGGTCAAGGAATCTATCAAAACGGACAAGGAAAGGGCTTGGCAAGAACAGATTGATAAATCTGACGGAGCCAGGAATGGAACCGTTCTACCGGCTAACCGGGGCCAAATCTAGAGGAACGAGAAAAACTCCTCTCATGAGAAGTGATGGTACTCACACTGAAAATGACAAAGAGAGAGCTGACACGTTTGCAGCCTCGCTTGAAAAATGTCAATGTCCACCAGGGGACCTTCTTTGACGATGAGTTCAAAGTGGAGGTAGAAAGCACTATTAAAGAGCACGAAATGCTCTTCAAGCCACTAGTAAGCCACGTCCCCGAAGAGGACAATGATCGCGAGAAATTAGCCACAATAACATCAGGGGAAATCAAGGCTTATCTGAAAAAGTGCAAATCTAGCTCGGCCCCTGGTCTGGACGGTATCAGATACGGTGTACTTAAGCAAGCAAATGACAAGGTTTGTGAGGACCTGGCCAAAATCTGTAATGCTTGTATGGCTACAGGATACTATACTAAGCTATGGAAAAAGGCTGAAAGTATCATGATAACTAAGCCAGGCAAGGACCTATCAGCTTGTTGAGCTGTATGGGCAAACTCTTTGAAAAAACGCTAGCTGGAAGAATAAGAAACTTTCTTGAGAAAGAAAATTCTTTAACAAATGGCAGAGTGGCTTTAGGAACAAGCGCATCGCCATGGAACATGTGTTCAGACTGGTAGAGGAAACTCAGCCGGGATTCACTATGAAATGGAAAGGTGGAGCAATCTTTATCGATGTTGAGAAAGCATTTGACTCGGTGTGGCATGACGGTCTGAGATACAAGCTGATGGACGGCAGCTTACCTAGGAAGATGATCAGGTTAATATCATCTTTCCTAAGTGACAGAACGATCAAAGTCAATTGCTGTAACAACTGCTCAGAGGAGGTGACCCTCAATGCGGGTACACCTCAGGGCTCGGTCCTAAGCACTCTCTTTTTCATTATCTATGTGAATGTTATCCCAGACATGAGCTCACTCAATGTCAGGCTTACCCAGTTCGCAGATGACATGGGAATCTGGACACATGCAACCAATGCCAAATGGGTAAAGGCAAAGCTATCAAAAGCTTTAAAACTTATTCAAGCATGGTGCTCCAAATGGCGGATAAAACTAAACGCAGGAAAAACTCAGCTGCTTGTGTTTAGTGTCGGTCCCAAACCAGAACTTATAGATCTGGAACTGTTTGGTGAGCCTATTATTCAAACTCAAACAGTCAAACTGCTTGGAATTCTATTTGATTGAGGGCTAAGCTTCAAAGACCATATGAAAGACCTAATGACAAAGGTTTACATGCGACTGAACCTGTTGAAGTTGCTCAAAGGGACAAACTGGGGCGCCAGACCATATACCACCTTAAAAGCCTACAAGTGCTTTATACGCCCTGACCTTGAATATGGTTCACTGATAACTGGAGCTTTAAGGGAATCACATGTGAAAGAAATGCAGATCTTTCAAAATAAGTGCCTGAGACTAGCACTTGGTATAACCTACCGTGACAGAATGAGAACAATAGATCTGCATGACCTCACTAATGTCCCTATGATCAAAACTAGGATGACGGCACTGGCGGTTAAAACATTTAGATCACTTGAAAACACACAGTGTTTCAAAGATCTGGTGTTGAATCATGAGATCGTTCAAAAACGATCAGGCTTTAATACAATTCTGGATCAATTGCTGGCTGCAATCCAGGCTGACGCTTAAACACGGTTGATGGTTGACGGATAACGGTTGAGCTCCAGTTCCCACAGAGAACAGGGGCTCTGGGGGCGCCGTTCTGTGTGACATACTAAAAGCTGTGAGCTCTCTATCACACCACTGCATGAAACAAAAACACGGTTGACGGTTGACGGATATCGGTTGAGCTCATGAACTCCTGTTCCCACAGAGAACAGTGGCTCTGAAAGGAGCCGTTTTGTGACACATGAGGCAGTGAGCTATCTATCATAGCACTGCAGGAGGCGGAGTCTGGTCTCAAGCAATGAGCTCTTTATCAACATTGCTAGCTTAGGTGATGGCACGGCGGACACGGATGGTTGGCTAACGATGACGGTTCATGATGGCGGTTTAAAACACACTGCTCAGAAAGCAGAGCACATCTCAAAAGGGTCAGTCCTATTTGGTCAGTTATATTGAAAACGATTATAGTGCTGATTGGTGAAATAGTTAAATACATAAAGCATGCAGAATGCATCTGGCGGTTCAGACCCATATTTACACCTTTTTACCCGCTAACCAGCAAGTGTAAACATGTCAGTTTTAGATAACACCAGAACAAATTTTTCAACAACACTAGAACAAAATGCAATACTTTTGATCACGTTCTTGCTGTGATCCCAAGTGACCCGCATCTGGTGGATCTGACCCGCATTTTGATAACTTGATCCGCTGATCCGCGAGTGTAAAAATTGCTCCAGCAATCTTGCTGAGACTTGAATAATGACCAACAAAAATGAGTCAGGCTAGGCTATTAATAACAAAAAGATTCTTGCTAAAAAACGTTTGCCTTAAGGGTTATTAAACACAGTGTAGGCCTAGATCTGTCTAAGACTATACAAATCAATGATATGGAGCATAAATACCTTACCAGAAAAAGCAGTTGTCCAAATGCCCCGATCATTCTGACTGTTTTACCCAGTCGAAGTTCCAACAACTGTCAACAAAAATAATATAAACTAGATGGAAGTGTTTACCATGTAAACACCCAAGACGGCTCACCCGCTCATTTTTCAAAGAAGAGTTATACATTAATCATAATTTTATCAGATAATCAATCTGTACATGTAATTATCAAGTAATATTATGAGGCAGATGATATCAGCTTTAGGCTGACTATGTGCTATTTTGACCCGAAAAGATTAAAGATGGCCGCCATGACCCGGATATTTTCCCAAACTTTCTGAAAAATTGATGCAGTCTAGGAATTAATACTAGCATACAGTACCTTGAATAATGAGTGTATCGGATAATCGGCTTTGAAATTATCAGGGTGACAAGGTCCTAATTTGACGAAAAAAGATTAAAATGGCCGCGACGACCCGAATATTTTCCCGAGTTTTCTGAAAAAATTGATGCTGTCTAGGAATTAATACTTTCATCCAGTATGTTGGACACAAAGTGAATCGAAAAAGCAGTTTTGTAGATATCAAGGTGACAAGGTTCCAATTAGAAGATGGCGGCCATGACCCGGATATTTTCCCGAACTTTCTGAAAAATTGATGCAGTCTAGGAATTAATACTAGCATGCAATATGTTGAATATTGAGTATATCGGATAAGCTGATTTGACGTTATCAGGGTGACAAGGTCCTAATTTGACGAAACAAGATTCCAGATGGCCGCCATGACCCGGATACGCTTCCGAACTTTCTGAAAAATTGAAGCAGTCTAGGAATTAATACTACTATGCAGTATGTTAAATATTGAGTATATCGGATAAGCAGCTTTGAAGTTATCAGGGTGACAGGGTTCTAATTTGACGAAAAAAGATTAAAGATGGCCGCCATGAACCGGATATTCTTCCGAACTTTCTGAAAATTTGATGCAGGCTAGGAATAAATACTTGTAGATATCAGGGTGACATGGTATGGATGAGAGGCGGCGTCCACCGCCGCCGCCGGCGGACGAAACCGTACCCTGGTAGGGGGAAGCCTTCATTACTAAAATTAACCAAAATAACGTGCTTAGAAAAAGTATATGAACTTTGATATATTGAAATATTTTGAAAGTAGCTTTAGTGAAAAAACACAGGAACCTGGAATAAAATTGTAGAAAACTGATTTTTTCAGGAATGATACCTGGACATATCCCCAGACGAGTCCCGGAAAATCCCCCTTGTGGCTTTTTTAATTCAAGATGGTCGCCACCATGTAACGTCATTTAAAAAAAACAGGGGTATATCCCATTACTTATACAGTTACAGAAATGATTTTGATGTCTTTACCTATGTTTAATAGCACGAAGAGTTTATCCAGATGATCCGAAATTATATCATTTCTTTTCTTAATACCACAAATCCAGGATGGCCGCCAATCAAAAACGAAAAAAGCGTTAACTATTTCGTTTTTGAACCTAAAAATGTATTTTGGGCCAAACTCATGGAGTGTAGAACTTATTTAGATCACCAATATTTCATTATTTTGAGTTTATCAACATAAATTCCACATGATAGTCAATTCAACATAGCGAGTGACGCTTTGTAGTTTATCGAACTGCTTTTCCATTAGAAATAATGATTAAGAGTTGTCAAGTCAGCAGGGATTGCGCCAGCAAAGCCTGCTTTAAACAAAATAAATCGTTAATGTCAACATATATGAGATGTAGGCTTTGTGTAGCGATTTTAATATAAGACACAGCAATGAGACACATCGAACATACTAAAAAAAATTATGTCGCAACCGTTATGGTGGTGCAGAGTGTCACATTGAAAAAACTATTAGAAAATGAACATGATTAGACTGATTGGGTTGCTGTCCGCGCTGCCAGTAGGTCATAAAATAGTAATTATTCTTATCGTTTCGGCTTTGGCTGCGTCTCAATCATTTAAACGGTCACAGCTTGTACATGTTTGGCCAATACAAGAATAGCATATCGGAGTACAACATATTCCAGATTGGCGACATTTGCAACTCTTTGTACAAGCCACTTTGCACCCACAGCTCACTATTTTCAGAACTCTTCCTGGAGCGACTGCTCTTTCAGTTTTATGCTCTGTATGAATGGTGTTTAGCACGTGACGTTGGAGGGAGGCTTTGTAGCGTTTATAGTTTAACTCAAATCCTGATATTATATCAAAATCTCATTTACTCATTCTATATGCATTCACTGGCTGTGACAACGTTTCCGTTATCTACAATATCGGTAAAAGGAAAGACTTTCTCTGTGCTTGATGCGGTCCCCAGTGCTGATTTGCAATGTCTTGGTGTATGCAAAGACAATAGAAGCCAGCCATGAAAATGTAGCCAAAGCTTCCTTAACTTCTGATGGAATTTTGCTAGAAAGCCTCCCTCAGACGTCACCTGCTGCTAAGCTCCATTCATACAGAGCATATTTTGTCGTACAGGAGTGGCTTGTATTGGGAACGCTGATATAATTGCTACCGAATCAGGATGAAATTTATCTCATGGCCGTTTGTTACGTACTCAAACTAAAAGAGCAGTCGCTACAGAAAGGTTCTGAAGATAGTGAGCTGCAGGTGTAACGTGGCTTATACAAAAAGGTGCAAATGCTGAAAAGCTGGACTATATTATTGTACACCGATGCGATCTTCTTGTGTTGGTCAAAACATGTACAAACTGTGGCAGTTCGGTTGATTGAAACGCAGCCAAAGCCGAAACAATTATGATCAGCATAATTACTATTTTATGACCTACTGGCAGCGCAAAGTTTTCTATCAGTCTAATCATGTTCATTTTCTAAAAAGTTTTTTTTAATGTGACACTCATCACCATAACATTAATGTGATATAAATCGCATAATTGTCAGCGCATAGAAATGTATATAATAATGCGCTTTGTAATTACACTATCAATAATTATAAATATAATAATGATAATAATAATTACTTGGGGATGCGATAATAAAAATTCTTACTATGTTCCATTTTTTTATTTCTCGGTCTTATGATAATAAAATCGATACACAAAGCCTACATCGCAATGTTGACATTAACAGTTTCATTTATCTGACGCAATCCCTGCTTCAAATGAATGCAAATACCAATACCTTTCAAATTAAACTTGTTAACGTTTTTAAATAATGGCTCAACAGAGAATAAATTATCTTAACTTGACAAATCTCAGTCATATATCTAGTTGAAAAAACAGTTCCAAAACACCCCAAAGCCGTCACTCGCTATGGTATAATTAACTACCATATCGGAGTTATGTTGATAAACTCAATACCTAATGAAAATATTGGTGATCTAAATAAGTTCCACAATCCACGGGTCAGTTTTAGGTTCAACAACGAGATAGTTACCATAATCCGTTTCTTAAGGATCGCTTAACATACTCAGAACAATATGGCGGCCATCTTGGATTTCGGTATTAAGCATAGGACTGATAACACTTCTGATCATCTGCATAAACTCCTTGTGCCTTAAAATATATGTAGAGACACAAAAATCATTTTTTAACTGCAAAGGTAAGGGATTTGGGTACACCGTGTTTTTTTTTATAAAAATGGCGTTACATGGTGGCGGCCATCTTGAATTAAAAAAAATCATTTTCAGGGACTTTTCGGCTGTCGTCTGGGGAGATGTCCAGGTATCATTCCCGAAAAAAATCAGTTTTCTCCAATTTTATTCCAGGTTTAACATGTTTAACTCTAATGCTCTTGCACTAAGGTTGACCAATAATTCGTGAATTTTGATATAATAGGCAAGCATGGTAATGTATTTGAAGAAAATGTTAATTTTCCTTTCACATGATATATATTAATTCAAAAGTGAGACACGATTGTTTAATATAAAGGCCCTGTCACACTACAACGTTCTGGATAAAGTTTTTCTAACGTTCATGAAAAGGTGGCAGTGATCGCTGGTGGTCGTCGGAGAACGCAGAGGGTCGCGGAGAGTTTTTGAGATGTCAAAAATTTGTAACTGGACCGTGCAAATTCGGCAGCCATTACCGAAAATCCAGTTTCAAGCAATAGGCCTATCTCAGAAACTAGTTAAGTGAGAATTCTAAAAAAAATGTGTCTATCATACGGTTTTCATGGTCAACGAATGTAATAAAATATATCTAATTAGGATCAGAATAATAAATTAGCATAAAATATGCAAATTAGGCAGTCATTACGCAAAATCCGGTTTCAAGCAATATCTCAGAAACTAATCAAGTTAGAATCTTGAAAAAATGTCTACCCTATGGTTTTCATAGACAGAGATTGCAATAAAATATATGCTATTAAGATCATGATAACATGTTAGCATAAAATATGCAAATTAGCTAATAATAGGTATTATGAAAAATCAGGTGTCAAGCAATATATCAAAGACCAAACAACTTTAAAAATAAAATATCTACACTCCCATTTTTGTGGTCAACTTTTTATCAGAAAACATTTTAAGAGTTTTGAAATGTCCACATTTCAACTTGTAATTGTGTACCCACACGTAGTCAAGGCGTTGTAAAACAAAAATTCGTATAAAAAGACAAAACTCAAAAATGTATTATCGCCACACATGACCTCTCACTAAGCTTCATGACCTCTCAACTGTACTTATTACTTATTATATACACATACATAAAGTGACCAATAAAATAAGCATGTTTCTGTGGCATTTTTTTATTATTTCATTCTGGTACCAATTCAGAAGTGTGGGCTTTTTAATTATAGTTCAAATAATATGTAAAAGTTAATTTAGTACCTAATGTTGATAGAGGGTTCCCCACATATCATGCTAAGCTAGTTACCAAGCGTCGAAATATGAATATTAGTGATATCAACATGTTTATTAGGGATATCGGGAATTAAAAATAAACACATAGCCCATATCGTACACCTGCTGATTGCCAGAAAACGATGTCGTTCGTTTTTTTCAGACAAAAACCTTATTAGGAACATGGGTTTGCATAACTATTAGAAAGGTCACGTACACTATGCATACTAGCTGTTGGTAACAAGTTATCTAGAATATTAATAAAAGAAAAAAAACGTTTAAACCTATTTACCAGCACCTGCTATCATTCGTTTAAACCCTTCGTGATTTCTGAGATTATTTTATGCCCGTACCTTATAAATGTCACTGACATGATGAAATTATTGTTTTATCACACCTTGGGTAAATATAACTGACTTGTAATTTGGGAGTTAATGGGTTACCACATAAATAAATAACTGACGTTGAACAAATAGATACAACCAGTCTTTTCTGATATTAAATTTACTGTGTAAAATGTCCCATTACTTGTTATTGTCATAATATCTTGAGTGAAAACAAGCATATATTAAATAAATGAATAATAAGTTGTCTACAAATTATTGTCTAAAAAAATCCCGCCCATCGGGAGGGGAGGGGTTGGGGACGTTTTTCATGTATGGTTTTCATATACTCATAGCACGCACGGGAGACGTGTTCTTTGCTATTTAAAGGGTCATTATATATTATAATGAACCCCATATTTGCTACTGTTTTTTTTAATTATTTTCTTGTCACATAACATCTTCTAGTACCATAACTAGTGTTTATTCTGTGGAACATATACCTGGAGTTAAAAAAACAATCACAACATGTCTTCTATGGAACTAAATTTATCGCTTATAATTCAGGGGGTACATAAGCTTGATGACCCGTTATTTTTTCCAGCCCCAATATTTTTAGTGCAAACAAGCAGCTATTTTATAGATAAATAATAAGGTGTCTAAACAGTATTGTCTTTAGAAATCCCGCCTATGGGGAGGGGGTAGGGGATGTTTTTCATTTCACATAGCACAAATACACATAACACGAAAGACGTGTAATTTGGATTGAAAGGGGCATTATATATTTCAATTCAATTCAATTCAATTCGGTAACTTCTATTGCGCCTAAATCCTCGGAGATGCGAGCTCAGAGGCGCAGAATCCAAATCGAAACCAGCTCAATTACATATATTATGAGCCCCATATTTGCTAATCTATTTTTTTTTCTTGTTACATAACATCTTCTAGTGACGTAGCTAATGTTTATTCCATGAAACACATACCTGGAGTTAAAAAAACAATCACAACATGTCTTCTAGGAAATTAAATGTATCGCTTATAATTCAGGGGGTACATATGTTTGATGACCCAACCAGATATAGAATAGATAAACAATAAATTTGGGATTTAAAGGGTCCTCACATGTATCAATGAACCCCATGTTTTTTTTTTATTATTTTAGTTTCACATAACCTCTTGTATGTTATGAATATTTAAATGAAAAACCTATTTTTAATGAATTCCTGGACACAATGATATCTCATAGTTTCTACCCCAAGATCAATCTGCCTACCAGCTTAACTGCTCGCAAAGGCACGTTGCTTGACAACTTTGTTTGTAAATTCTCAAAAGCCACATCAGAAATGAAAACATGAATTTTGGTCAGTGAAATCTCCGATCATTTCCCTTACCTCATGACATTAGATAGAAAAAAACATAAAACTCCTATAAATCCTCATCACATAACTATTCCAAAACTATCTCTTTTAGATATAGATAATATAAAAAAAAAAAAAATTTACTGCAGATAACCTCCAAAATATAATAAGTAGGGACCCTAAAGCAGACCCAAATATAAACCACAACATAATTGACGAATCTATCACTAAGGCAATCAAAATGATTTCTAAATCAAAAACGGCTAAATTTAACAGACGAAATCACAAGCTGTCAAAATGGATAACAAAAGGCATAATAATATATATAGATACTAGAAACGATATGTATAGAAAACTGAGAAAAACTTCACCTGACTCTGAAGATTTTCAAACGAGAACAACTAACCTTAAAACTTTTGATACTATTTTGAAAAAAAAACATCCATACAGCGATAAAACAGTATTACAATTCCTGTTCTGACAAATATAAAAATAATGTTAAACAGACGTGGTCGACTATAAATAATATTCTGAATAAAAATAACAAGAAACAGAAACTCCCAGATTTGTTCAATAAAAACGGGTCATTAACAAACAATAAAAAAGACATTGTAAATAGCTTTAACATATATTTCTGTAACATAGGTCCAAAATTGGAATCTGCAATCACCATTTATTCTAACAAATCTTACAACCATTATCTGAAAAATCCCACATCTGCGACATTTCACTTTGAGCCAACAAATAGCACAACTGTCACTAAAATAACCAATGAACTAAAAACAAGACATAGCACCGGTCCGGATGGATTGTCCACAAAATTATTAAAGAACCCTTAATTGAAGCAATAACTATCACCCTTAACCAGTCTCTGAATACAGGCATTTTTCCTGAAAAAATGAAAATTGCAAAGGTAATACCAATTCATAAAAAAGAAGATCCATCGCTTTTAGAAAATTACGGACCGATTTCAATTTTACCATCCATCTCTAAAATATTCGAAAAAATTATTTGTAACCAAATTAATGACTATTTCAACTTAAATAATTTGTTCCATAGCGGTCAATACGGTTTTAGAAAGCACCACTCAACCGAATTGGCTGCTATGGAATTAATTGACAGAATAACACATAAGATAGAGGATAGAGATTAAACTCCTTTTGGTATATTCTTGGACCTCTCTAGAGCCTTTGATACCCTGAATCACACAATACTCTTAAATAAACTAAATCATTATGGTATTAAACACTGTCCATTAAAAATTCTAGAAAGCTATTTCTCAAATAGATTACAATATGTAGAACACGACAATATTAAGTCGGACTACATACCAATTACCACAGGAGTTCCTCATGGTTCTATCTTGGGCCAACTATTATATTTCTTTTTTTGAGTAAATTATTTAAATACATTGTATACGCAGATGACACTACATTATTCGCTAAAAAATAAATTGAATAAAGAATTAGCAGAAATAAGCACTTTGTTGAAAGTAAACAAATTATCACTTAATTCAGCTAAATCGAAATTCATGATATTCAGAAAACCACAGAAACAAATTAAATTACCAATTGTCAAAATTAGTGGAATACAAATTGAATGTGTTGATAATTTTAACTTTTTATGGGTGATCATAGACAAAAATAACAGTCAGAATATTAGGTATAATGAACAAATTAAAAATTCACTCTTCATCAAAATATTCTTATTAATATCTACAACTCTCTAATAATACCACACATTAACTATTGCATTATTTTATGGGGCAGCGAAAACAATCGAATTTCTAAATTACAAAAAAGTGAAGTACGAATAATACGTAAGGAATCTCGCCTGTCTCACACAGATCCAATATTTAAAGAATTGAACCTCCTAAAAATAACCGACATATATCGCCTTCAACTATTAAAATGATACTTTAAATACGAGCATAATTCACTCCCGAAATACTTTGATGTATTTAATCTTAGACTCAATTCTAAAATCCATGCTCATAACACAAGAAATCAACATAAATTACGCATACCTTTTGTAAAACATAATTTTGCTAAATCATAATTTGTAAATTATTGGGAGACCTCCATTAAGACCACAAGGTCGCTAGCATTGAGGCCACCCATGATGTCATCTATATAAACAAGTAACATTTTGAAAAATATGAGAAGTATACATATGGGCTATACATGTGAAGTGAGCGAATATAATAGGTTTAATAGGTTCTCCAAATTTGTAATTTGTAAATTTACATAATTTGTAAAACATAATTTTGCTAAAGTTCGATATTAATTCCCTAAATTGTAAATAGCATGCCACGATCGATAACCGATAAAGTACACACTCATAGTTTTAAGGGGTTTTCAACGTATGTCAAATTAATATTTTTAGACACATATGCTACTGATTGTAATATCACACACTGTCATGTATGCAGTATCAATTTGAACTAGTGAATTCTGCTCTGTGGGGCCAAACGGCACGATCAGCCTATTTGTATAGCAGGCAGATGCTGCCTTTTGGCTTTGCACGGCAGAATCAATGTATATTTTTCCAACTTTATTTTATATATCTACTACGTCTATAGGTTAAACTTTATAATAAACCTTTTATATTCGCTCACTTCACATGTATAGCCCATATGTACACTTCTCATATTTTTCAAAATGTTACTTGTTTATATAGATGACATCATGGGTGGCCTCAATGCTAGCGACCTTGTGGTCTTAATGGAGGTCTCCCAAAGCACCCTGTAAATTGTTTCACTCATCTTTCATACACTTATTTTCATGGTTGAATAAACAATTCTTCTTCTTACGTCGCTTTCTGCACAATCATGGCAATATCGCGACAGAAGGAAGCCCGAAGCTGGGACTATGCTCTTATTTCGACTTCAAGGGTTATAGTGCATAACATCTTGTAACAATACTAGTGTTTAATTCTTGGAATAAATACCTGTAGTTGAAAAAATATATCAAAAATGCATTTGTGTAAATTAAATTTACCGCTAAAAATGCAAGGCGTACAATAGCTTTGATGACCCAATATTTCTTCCTGTCGCAATATTTGGCGTGCAAGCAAGCAGATGTTGAATGGATATTGAATTTATAAGGTGTCTAAAAACTATCGTCTTTAAATATCTCGCCTCGGAGAAGAGTGGGGTAGAGAGGGTTTTCATATTAGATATTACATATATTAATGAGCCCCATATTCTTTTATTTTTTCATTTTTGTCTCACATAGCATTTACTTGTAACATAACTAGTGTTTAATTATTAGAATAAATACCTGTGGCTAAAAAAAATATACAACATGCCTTTAAGTAAATTATATTTACCGTCTAAAATTCAAGGAGGTACATATGTTTGATGACCCAGTATTTTTTCCTGTCGCAATATTTTGAGTGCAAACAAGCAGGATGATATTGAATGGATACTGAATAAGGTTTCTAAAAATTATCGTCCTTTAATATCTCGCCCTCGAGGAGGGCGATGGAGAGGGTTTTCATATTAGATTTTCATGTAAACGTAGCAAGCAATATGTGGAAATTGGGATTTAAAGGGTTATCACATATATGAATGATTCCCTTATTATTTTGTTTTTTTATTTTATTTTCACATAGCATCCTCTTGTAACACAACTAATGTTTAATCTTAGGAATAAATACCAGCAGTTGAAAAAATATAGGCCTACACAACATGCATTTTATCATGTTTATGAAATTAAATTTACCGCTTAAAATCCGGGGGGGGGGGCATATGTTTGATGGCCCAGTATTTTTTCATATCCCAATATTTTTATTGCAAACAAGCAGATAGTCATATAACAAGGTGTCCAAAGATCAATGTCTTCAAAAATCCCCAAGGGAGGGGGGGGGGGTTCATATTTGGCCCATGGACTAAGCTTCTTACTGTGTCCTACAATCTCTTAGGGGAACGCCCGATGAGCGTTCTGTGAGCGTTCTAGACGGTGGACGGTCGCTAGAGGTCGGTGGGGGATCGGCATGAGAACGCGGACGGACGCACGATGGACGAAGGAAACCCAGCGATCGCACCCTCCCCCCCCACCCCCCTGAACATTCAGCAAGCGTCCTCATACAGTCCATGTATACCGTTCGTGTTGCGCTCTGCCAGCGTTCATTGGCGTTCACTCACCGCTCTCCAAAGAGGACTGTACATGGATGAGCGGATAAAGGCAGTCAAGAAAGGTGGAAGAATGGCAGGAGCACGTTGTAGCTAGGACGCAGTAAGAGCGTTGACTGGGCGGTACATGAACGGTGGAAGGACTGTACATAAAGCAATCAGGTAAGCAGATGAGAAGGTTTTCTCAATTTTTTAAAACTTTCTTCAACGTTCTGCTCAGAATTTTTTTTTCACGAACGCAGCTGGGGCGGTGACCAAGAACGTTGTAGAGTGACGGGGCCTTTACATGTGTTAATATTACCACTGATTACGTAAATACCTCGTAAGCACTTGTGATCTGTGTTTTATGGAACTGTGGCACCACAAACACAGCCATGAAGATGAGGGCCAGGGTGTAGCCAATCACCATGGATACTTGTACACTTCCGTTTTTGTACACCTCCACGGGGTCTCCTAGGAAGGATATAGCTGAGATAAAGCTGATGTAGAGAGATAGGGTGACCGGAAGCACAGCCATGTTCCTGCCTCCCATCAGGTAGTCATCTGTTGTGTTGTTCTTCTGGCAGAAAGCGTAATAAAGACCAACTCCACAAGACGCCGCCAGTACCAAGACAAATACCAGGTAATCTGCCCAGTGGAACTGAGCTGTGCTCAGCAACGACTCCTGTCCCATTTCTGTCTGAGTCATGTTGATGTTCTGAAACATAACATATATATCACTGAAATGCTTTATGCAACTTAACCGATTTATGTGGTGTAAACGTCGCAATTTAATTAATTAATAGCGGAACAAAGACCCAATTTCACCGCGTTGATTATTAATCGTCATTGGGAAAGTTTCGGGAACCGAATTTCTCAGCTTAATATGGCAATATAATGTGACAGAAGCGATAATGATTATGTCAGGCTGAGACCGTACATTTATTGTTCGCCTTACCTTCCTCTTGCCAGCTCCCCAGGGTGCGCGTGCACCAAACAGTCGCAAATGTGAATCGTACAATGTCAACGACTGACGTAGTGAGTCCGTCGTACGTGTAACATTCTGACGTCGGAACTGGTACGCGGTGTGCACTAAGGCTGTTGTTTACGATTTTCACAACGTGGCACTTATGACTTTTATACGACCGAAAGTGTTATATAACACTGACAAAATGAATATACCCGCAGATTTGGGAAAGATGTAGGCCGGCTGATGGCAGCCCAGTGTTGTTTTATTGTTGGCCCACAGTCTGCAACGATGATCCAACGTTGGCAACCATATACAGTGTCATCCCATCATTGAAACAATATCGGGTAACCGCCTCGTGTTTGCAGGTAAGCTTACTGTACATTGCGTCGGACACCCCGCGTGTGCACCAAGCAAGACATATGACAGATGTCTGAAGAAATCAGCGAACTGTCTTTTGCTTGTTTTATTTAAGAACATTTCGAATATATCTGTCATTCAATCTCTTATATTCATGATATTAATGGGAATTAACCAGAATTTGAGTGCTTGAAGTATCTGCGATAGGCTAGTAACGGCAACTCCTAGTTTTTGCCTACATAATTATAGAACATTACTAAAAAAAACATTTGTAAAAAAACAAGGTCGCATATATCGGCAAAATTATGTGAAGGATTCATAGTATAGGAATGATAACGATGGCAATGATAATAAACGCCGACATTTCGTGGTTCAAGTGAGTGTGTACTTTCCTTGTGAATAATTATAAATTTACATTTCATCACCGTCAAACTGTAAGATTTTTACAATGTGTACACCTTATGAAAAGAAAATATTCCTTTTAATGCTTTGGAAAAAATGCACGTTAAACTGCTAAAGTGCCATTAGACATGTTAGAGTACTTAGTAATGCAATTCCAAGTTGCCACCTCCTCAGCAGTCGCGAATGTACGGCTCATTTGCGACTCATATTCGACACGTTTGTGTTTGCGACTATATGGTGCACCAGTCGTATATTTGCGATGTAGTTGGTGCACACGACGTTTGCTTTACGATCCATTTACGTTTCGTTTGCGACTGTTTGGTGCACGCGGCCCCAGATTTCCATGACGGGTCTATACTGCCGTGCAAAGACAAAAGGCAGTATCTGCTTACATTAATAGAAAACTGTATTCTGCTCTGTAAAGTCAAAAGGCCGTATTTGCTTACTTATAGATCAAGCGGATACTGCCTTTTGGCTGTGCACGAGAGTGTAGTTTCAGGCTACATTTCTGTTTCATACTACAGAATTTCTGTTTTTTTTATATTTCATAATTTTTCAGTTCTTAGATTATTAGTTCACAGCTTACTTGGGGAGTTGGTTAAATACTAAATGTTGACCTTACATCAAAAACGTTTTCCCATATCAGTCAGCGTGACACAACGTCCTGCATTTTCTAGATATACGCATTTCATTTTGACATGGCCGTGCAATGTCAAATTAATAGCAGCTGGAATTAATGATATCAGCTGGAAATAGCCTCTATACACGTATACATTTATAGTACTATATGTAATCGAAAATATACATGCCATTCATAATCTGGGAGCCCCTTAGGCCCACATTATAAATAACCAATTACTTAATCTATTAAATTGCTAATTGCGTTTAGAGGGCTTTTAGGCGTTTTGAGAAGCGTGAGTTGTTCACGATGTTGATACTTCCAAATATAACAAATCTAAATAATGTTCATTCACTGCAAGTTGTGGATCGCGACAGCGAGACACAACTTGCAGTGAGTAAGCATTCCAATTCTATATACATGATATACTTGACAAAATTAAACACACAGGCGGGGGTGTCAAAACTGCTTATCTAGTTAATTTGTTTTATCAAAATAAACATTTTTGAAATGCGATTTCAGCTAAACAGAATAAGGTCTATATTCACAAGACTGTGCAAATCATAATTCAGTGTGTCAAACAGATACTTCCAGACATAATCAATACTATATTTTTGCAAGAACAAACTTGTATAATATAACCAACAGAGTCGAGTAAGCGCTTATGCTTACATTTCGCGCTAAGGAAATGAAATGAATGGGGTTTTAGGCCACCTTTGTACACATGGAGGCTAAACTAGGCCAGGAGAACATCCCGAGGACGGTGAGATGACACTGCCCTCCACACACAGATTTCGAAATTCGAGCCCTAGCGGTCTGAGGCCTAGCACGTTACATCTCGGTCACGGAGGCTCCCCACCATATTGAATCTTTACGGGTGAGCGGTGAAGAAACATTTTTTGTTTAAGGTTCTTTGAAACTTGAATGCCAGAGCGGGGTTCGAACCCGCGAAATCCGACTTTCCAAGCAGGCAGCTTTAACCACTGCACCAGGGACCCCGATTCGCGCTAAAGATGATACTATATGTAGGGGGATCTGGTGCAGTGGCTAAAGCTCCCTGCTTGGAAAGTCGGAGATCGCGGGTTTAAACCCCACTCTGTGACCGTGAGGTAGCGTGTTCGGCCTCAGACCACCAGGCCTCGAATTTTGAATTCTGTATCTGGGGGGCAGTGTCATCTCATTCATCTCACCATCCTCAGGAGGTTCTAGTCCAGTTTATCCTATATGTACACACAGGTGGCCTAAACTCCATTCATTTCATTCGGTGATCCGAGCTGTACCGAACCAACCACCACAGTGAGCCCTTATGGATAAGGTATTGTCAGATTAACCCTTGAAGCGTTAAATTAATGTTGTATAAATCATGGAGACCGAAGGGTTTATTTCAATTTGAAATCATCATAAATGTCTTAGTTAGCTCTTTCTGATTCATTTGAATACCTATGTTATGGGTCTACGACCATTAGAAATATCTTTATACTTACAACGCGGGGATTGACTTTAGTCGTCAAAATCTGACGTCTACAGACGTCAGATTCTGACCACAAAAGTCGATCCCCGCCACTCTAATACATATACAATGATAATTTATTATCAAGATAATTTCGCTGTATTAGGCCTCTACATTGTAAGCCATTGACAATGTTCTCCGAACATGTCACAAACAAATTAATTGTAAGATCGCTTAGAAATCAACTTCTTTTGAGAGTGCGTGGATTATTTGAGAGCTCATGACTTGCCATTGCATGTCGTCCGGCTCACGTGTTTTTGTCAGGTCTGCAGGTCCGGCTGACCAGCGGCTAGTAGAAAAAAACACTCAATGCACATGTTCGGTGTTTGCTCGCCCAGATTGGACTGATTAGTGATCTGTAATCATACGCGGATAAAACCTCCAACATCCAGTTTCCTGTCTGAAGCACAGACAGTGTCAGACAGAAATTCCATCCACATGTCGTCAACTATTCTCTTTTCTACTATGAGAAAAACCTTCTATTTTGAAAAAAAGTAGCGTTAATTTTCTCTAATTTGTTATTCTGATATTCACTATAAAGCTGTATTTTTAGGATGGTTGCAGATCGAGGATCAACCCACAAAGCACCCTGAAGATACTGACCCAATGTTGGTTCAACATTAAAACAACATCGGGGATACTTCTCCTTATTTTCATTCACATCAGACAATGCCTACCTGATCTCATAAAGTGCAGACGCGAACATTAACATTAACAGCCTGGTGTTGATGGCTAATTGTACCATCTGCTCTAGAAGTACAAAATGTGCTGCTTGCATGTGTGGCATGGTCGCCTAATATAAAGGCTTAATTAACCCTTTAACCCTTTAAGCCCTCACGATGTATTAAAGCATCATTTTACATCCCTGGAAACACAATTGATTTCCCTACAACTAAGGGTTTTAGAAGGATAATTACAAGGGAACTAGTTTACCTATATATGACAATTTTCTTTGATTTTTCACCCACTTCCAGTCATCTTCATCCACTACGAATCGAGAATTGCGGCAGCAATTCGCGGCTTGTAGTGGATGAAGATGACAATGGGAAATTCAGGCTTGAAAGGGTTGAGCACTAGTCCCGACTATAGTCGTTTTTAATTTATTGTATTAGCCGATCAAATCAGTTTTTGAGAATGAAATGTTGTGTTAAAAATCAAGAAATATTTTGCAAATATTTGGTCTCGAATTAAACAAAAAATAGCTATTTTCAGCCATTTGAAGTTGTGGGTCGCCTGAGGGAGACAAATTTAAGTGGCTGAAAGTGTACATTTTGTAATGTAGCGCTATAAGCGGTCAACACAAGTAGCAACTCACCATTGGTTACCACACAGTGTGCTTACAATCAACCACCTATAAGTGTACAAATACTTACACGAATACTGTGTTTCGAACAGCTTTGAGCTCAGTAATAACGAGACATTGGATCAATGGTGGCCTGGTGTCTTGGACGTTGCTACGTGTTGTAACCGTGTGTTATAAGGCCCTATTGTTAAATGGATTTGCTCCACTAATTTGACAATCCACCAAACACGAGATATTGTCCCCCATGGTGATTTACGGTTGGGTCAGTGTGAATGACGATGGACCAACACCTTTCTGGTGTGATCATTTCGACTCGCCTGTCTGAAATTCCCGTATTTCTTATTTTGGACATGCATGTCCGAAAAAAGAAATCGGGAATTTCGTCTTTATATCTCGCTTAACTGGTAAATGTGCAACATAAAAATTTAAAAACTTTTGCAGTTCTAGTCTACGAACATGTTTACATCATTTATGGTCATATTAAGAAGCCGAAATAAAATTACCGATATTTTTATGATTTTAGCCTGATTGTGTCGCTTCAACCTAAAATAATGCGAAATATGTGGACCATAAATATTAAAAACCATTCGCTCTCACACAAGGATAGCCCATGTCCAACTGATGACAAATTTCGAAGAAATGAAATGCAAAATCGCCTACTGGCGGCCACGTCCAATCGTTTTTTCTCATTATCCCAGAAATCGTGCTTGATAGCTAAAGCGGTAATATGAAATTAAATGTGGAACGGTGTTACACAAGGAGAAAACAGGACAATTTTTGCAAATATAAAATCAAAAATGGCTGACAGGTAGCCATTTTGTTTTAATTTTGCTCACTATCTCAGAGACCTTGCATGATAGCTAGAGTGGTAATATTAAGTAAAGTGTCCGAAGTTACATAAGGACAACACAACACAAATTTTGCAGATATAAAATCCAAAATGGCCGACTGGTAGCCATTTTGTTTCAATGTTGCTCATTATCTCGGAATCCATGTATGATAAATTCTCCTGTGTTATATAAGGACAACCTTTGACAAAGTTTGCTGATCTTTATCAAATTTAAAATGGTCGACTGGCGGAAACAGATGACAGCTTCCGTGTTCGTTTGCGAACAACTCTTTTTAGTTTAATGCTCGATTGAATGGAAGCACATTGCTGAGCTCGGTGTCCACTACAGTGTTTGCAGGTATGCGCGACATTATAATGTCAATGGTTCGGCCAATCCATTATTGGTAAAATTTAGAATGGCTGCCAAGGGGCAAACAATAAAGTGATATATTTTTTTGTCATAATGAAAGCTGATCCATGAATTTGATGTCTACCATAGAAGCATCAAGCATGCTTGGCATCGTGGTGCAACTGGAAATTGCATTGTGTTTAGTTGTGTAGCTAAAACATGCGAATTGTATATAATGTACAGCATGGTGGTCATTAAAAAGATGAGCCGGATGCATTGAAGTCATGGTCAGCTGGTCTGGCCTACACAAGAAAAAACTATATGGGTAATTTCATCACCACAGGTCAATACAGCTGACGACGACATATTGAGCTAGCAACGGTTCTTGTTAGTTTTTTCCTCTTTGTCCAAATTTTGGAGTGCTATTACTCCTCGAGTTTATATCCAGCCAACTTGCAACTTTAACACAGTATTTCTCAGATAGTCAGGCTGCTTTTTGATAATTTCCAGTTGGTCTGCCAGATTTATTTAGGATTTTATGGATCACCATGCGGATCGATGTCGATCCGATGATGTACATGTCAGGCGTAATACCAAATGAATGGATTCTTCACCAGTCATTAGGGGTCTTTTGCTATAGGCGACTCCATACTGACACTCTTTGAACACCCCTACCTATAATAATTAAAATACATTGATCCGGTAATGTTTCAATGTCGGGCCAACGTCGCAGATAGTGGCCCAGAATTGTACCAACATTGCATGTTTGATATGGATAGTACAAAACTTTTAATTGATACATTTTACATTTAAAATAACAGTTGTAATTTCATTCAAACACGAAACGTTGACCAAATGTTGTTTAAATGTTGGGCCAGCGTCGCAGAAAATTACACAGTATTAAGCCAACATATTGGGTTTTCTTTGGTTCTTGAAACATATTATCCTGTGCAGGTTTTTCTGAGATGCTATTTCTCTAATTTGTAACCAATCAACTTTAAATTTGGACACAATATTCCCATAGTAGTCATACATCATTTTCTTTAGGATCTATCCAGGATTCCCCTGATCAATATGTGGATAAATAATGGTTCGATGTTGTACATGCCGGGTGATGCCCCATTGATGCAATGAATGGAACACCACGGTCAATAATAGGAATAGGGGTCCATTGTAATAGGCGAAGACACAAACCAGCACCATTTGCATTTAATAATTAAAAGATATTTATCCGGTAATGTTTAAATGCAAGGGCTAACGTCGCAGACAGTGGCTCAGCATTGAACCAACATCGGGTGTTCGATATGGACAGTAGAAATCTTTTAAATACTACATTTCACAAATAAAATAACAGCTGTAATTCCAGCTACCACGAAAAGTGAACCCAATGTACACAAGTGCGCAATTCCGTTAGTGCGGAAGTACTCAAGTGCGAAAGTACTCAAGTGCGAAAGTGCACAAGTACGCAAATGCGCAAGTACGCAAGTGCGCAAGTATGCAAGTGCGCAAGTATGCAAGTGCGCAAGTACGCAAGTGCGTAGGAAAGCAAGCACTTGTGCAAGTGTGCAAGTATTCAAGAGTCAGCAAGTACGCAAATTCTTGCGCCAATATTTGTAGAAGTATTTGCGCAAGTACGCAAGTGCGCAAGTGCAAAAGTACGCAAGCGCGCAAGTACACAAGTGCGCAAGTGCGTAAGTGCTTAAATATTTGCAGAGTAGTGCGTAAGTGCGCAAGTAATTACGCAAATGCGCAAAAAGCCTACTTGCGCAAGTAGAAATATATTAAATGCGACATTACAAAATTAAAGTAGCAGTTGTAACTCCAGCAAACACGAAACGTCGATTCAATATTGTTTTAATTTTGGGCCAGCGTCGTTGACAGTGATACAACATTCAGCCAACAGGGGGACAAGACAATAAGTTTACTGGGCCGGCCCTCTGAATGTGGGCGGGGGCCCTAGGGTAGTGGTTAGCACAGCTGCCTTTCACGCCAGAGTTCGGGGCTCGGTTCCGGGTCTCGGCGGTTTCAAAGAAACAAAAATGTTACTTCCCCATCCACGTGTGAAAGTCAGTATTGTGGAGAGCTTCCGTGACCGAGAGGTAACGTGCTCGGCCTCAGACCGCCAGGGCTCGAATTTCGAATCCTGTGTCTGGAGGACAGTGTCATCTCAATCTTCTCACCATCCTCAGGAGGTTCTCCTGGCCCAGTTTAGCCTATATGTGCACAAAGGTGGCCTAAAGCCCGATTCATTTCATTTCATTTCATTTTGCCCTCTGAATGTACTTCCATTTGACAAGCAAAATATATATCTATATAAAATTAGAAAACCTCTCTGAAATTTGAAGTCTGAAGTCCGAATTCTGAAGTCCGAAGCCTAAAATTACAAAACAAAATGACTGCCAAAAAACCATAAGCAAGTTTTCAATCAATCTGTCAGAATAAAAATAACCCAACATAATTCAAAATGGCTGCCAAAAAACTCATAAAACCAAGTCCAAACATTATGTTAGTTAAAAAGTCATAATTCACTTCTAGTCATTAATTAGGTTTGTTTTTTTGGAATACAGCCAGTGGCGTAAACAACTATTTTCACCGATTGGCAAGTGAAACAATATGATAAATAAATTTAATATCATAGTGGCCCGTTTGCGAAAGCTATCGGGCAAAAAAATGATCACTTTTGTGCACATACAGGCTAAATTGGGCCAGGAGAACCTCCTGAGGAAGGTGAGATGGGTGAGATGACACTGCCCTCCAGACACAGGATCCGAAATTCAAACCCTGGAGGTTTGAGGCCGAGCACGCTACCTCTCGGTCACAATACTGAGTTTCACGAGTGGATAGGGAAGAAACATTTTTGTTTCTGTTAAACCGCCGAGATCGAGAAACGAACCCCGAACTCTAGCGTGAAAGGCAGCGGTGCTAACCACTACCACAGGGCCCCCGCCCGCTATCGGGCAAAGTGGGGCCAGCGCAGTGGACAAGTGAAGGGTGACACGTTTTGTTGGATATAATAATAAATAATAATTATATTGAAACATGTTGTTCACTGGTATTACCCAGTGTGTAAAATATGCACCAATTGAAAGTTAGCGGGCAAATGGGGCATGTTTGGGGCCTTGTATGACTGCACAAGATGTGGAAATGGAAATGTACGACATAAAACAATCGGGTTTTCAGGAGCAAATTAATCATGGAATGGTTCATGCACTAAGTTTATAGTCGTAAAATGCTCGCCATAATTTCCCGTCGTCTTTTGATACACCAATATAGCCATCATTATTATTGCATACATAGTAGACAGGTTAACTGCATGCCCATTGCATTTTGTAGTAAAATATGTCACTTGGCACGAATGATACTTGGAACAAGTGGAATATTTGAAGCAGCGGAGTTTTTGCTTTCTGCTTTTATTTTTCAAGGTCAAAGATCAATTTGAAAGTCAATATGATTTTTTGCAAGATGAAGAAACTTTGAAGATGACCTTGAGTCAACAAAATAATACCAGAAGTGGATTCTCTATTCAAAATCACATCAAAACTGAGCTCTGTAATTATCAGACGTTGGAGCAATGTTATTGTGGTCTGATGTTTAGACGTTGCCTCAGCATTGTGACCGTGTGTTATATTGTTTGATGGATTTGCTCCAGAAAACATGATACATTGTTCCCGTGATGGTTTATTGCTGAGCCAGTGTAGAAGACGATGGAACATATAATAGTTTATTACATGGAGACGACGAGTGTTTGGTGACAACCACATAGTATATCGTTCTTAACGGCAGAACACCATTCATCAGATCGATATCATGGCCTATAAAATTATACAGCTATTGTCACCACGAACGAGAGCGATGTATATTCCTAGAACATCATTCTGCTTACTTAATTATTTAATTATTCAAAGTAATTATTCAGAATCCCACCTCTTAAATACAGCATTTCAAATGTATTTGAAACAGAATATTGCGTCAGAAAATTCCGTACCAGGTGTATGGTAATACAGTAGTAGTATAAGTGTTAGATATTTATGGGCTGAGGCGTGTTATCAGAAGCTAAATCATTTTAAGCTGATATACCTAATAAGCAGACATCTGAAAATAGCTCTAATTACATTTTAATAATTTAGCTTCACATTATTTTCTCAGCTGCATTTAGGATCATTGATATAGTCCTGTTTCTTTTTGTTCCACTCGTTCAAGTGGTACGATAATCATATAGTGATACTTTAAGTGTGGAATAAATCTGTATTATTTCACAGCATTAAATCCCTAAAGGTAAAATATCAAGTGAAGTCACATTGATCAATCAATAAATCAATAAATCAATAAATCAATAAATCAATCAATCAATCAATCAATCAATCAATCAATCAATCAATCAATCAATCAATCAATCAATCAATCAATCAATCAATCAATCAATCAATCAATCAATCAATCAATCAATCAATCAATCAATCAATCAATCAATCAATCAATCAATCAATCAATCAATCAATCAATCAATCAATCAATCAATCAATCAATCAATCAATCAATCAATCAATCAATCAATCAATCAATCAATCAATCAATCAATCAATCAATCAATCAATCAATCAATCAATCAATCAATCAATCAATCAATCAATCAATCAATCAATCAATCAATCAATCAATCAATCAATCAATCAATCAATCAATCAATCAATCAATCAATCAATCAATCAATCATTCAATCAATCAATCAATCAATCAATCAATCAATCAATCAATCAATCAATCAATCAATCAATCAATCAATCAATCAATCAATCAATCAATCAATCAATCAATCAATCAATCAATCAATCAATCAATCAATCAATCAATCAATCAATCAATCAATCAATCAATCAATCAATCAATCAATCAATCAATCAATCAATCAATCAATCGATTTTTGATAGATAAGTGGCCCCGAGAGATTTGTAGGCTTATAGATTCAACAGGTATAGACTACAACAGCCCCAAACATATGCCTACCAATAGACCTACAGGGTGAATGTACGCCTATTATATATAGGCTGTTAAATAAACCATATATTTATAATCAACATAACATTTAAGAGAGGGGGGCTATTCAATCTCCGGGGGGGGGGGCTGGATTATTTATCCGCGCATATTTTTAACTGATCGTGGCTCGGTGGGTGGCACGCTGGAAATTTCAAATTTGATTAGGCCTAGTCTAGATTTTTAAATATATTATTTATTTCATAAAGACCCTATCCGGTGTTTTATTTTTAAAATACTCCATCTCCCTCGCCCACCCCCTGGCGATTAAATGGTTGCCCTCTAGAAATGTCTATTCTGTGGAACGCAGTGACGTCACCGGAATGACCACTCGGTGAAAACAATGTTATGTAAGACCACCAAAATAGGCCTATACTACAGTTGGGCCTACCTGTGAGTAGGCCCCCTATGTATAGGCCTATTTTGCTAGGGTTCGCGAGTGTGTGATATTTATAGATTATGACTCCAGCGTCAAGAACACATGTAGTCGAAACTAACACACCCGTTGACACCAGAAATTCAGCCAACACTGTCTCAATACTGGGCCAACATTTCGACAGCTGGCACAACATTGAAGTTGTCCCCGCTTTGACTTGCAAACGCCGCAAGCACATATATACAGAAGCGTTGAAACGAAATGACAAGAATATTTTTATCTCGTTATAACGACTCATAATTCGATAAATCGACTTAAACTAAGTCGCTATAACAACTTATAATTCGTTAAATCGACTTAGTATAAGTCTTTATAACGACCTATAAGTCGTTAAATGAACTTAGTATAAATCGTCAAATCAACTTAGTATAAGTCGTAATATTTACTTACAAGACTTAAACGTCGTTATAACGACTTATATTAAGTCGATTTAACGACTTATAAGTCGTTATAACGACTTATAGCTTACTAAGTCGATTTAGCGACTTATAAGTCGTTATAAGGACTTAGCTTCAGTCGACTTAACGACTAATAAATCGTTATAACGACATATGCTAACTCGATTTAACGACTTATAAGTCGTTGTAACGACTTATACTAAGTCGAATTGACGACTCGTAAGTCGTTAAAACGACTTAGCTTAAGTCCATTTAACGACGTATAAGTGTATACTAAGTCGATTTAACAATTTATAACTCGTTAATGAGATAAAAAACATTTTTGTCATGTGATATATATGGCCAAATAACAAAAACAACAATTGGCCAAGATACGACGGGTCCATCAAAAGGCCTACACGATTATAGTCTAAACCTATATAACCTAACTTAACCTATTTTTAAATCTGCAATTTAATAAAGTTAGGTGGACTATTCTAAAATGTATTTTATCACAGTTTACATATCCAGTAGAACACATTACTATTCTATAAAGCCAAAAGTCAGTATCTGCTCACTTTACAAGTAAGCACATGCCGCCTTTAGGCTTTGTACGGCAGAATAGAAGCCATCTCATGATACAGAACCTTGCTTTGCCACCATGACTCGTGCGTGATTTAATTGTGCCTCTCTTTGTAGCTCGTGATCATATACTATGGCGCCACCATGTTGTAAACCATCCTAATGGTGTCAGCCTCTGCTGTCCCCTTCGAATGATTAATATAGATAGTAAAATTTTCTCGCCAATTAATATTTATTTGCCATATCTTATCAACTGTATCACTTTGCTCCTTAGAAAGCAGGACACTTGCTCTTAGAAAGCATGATATATCTCAAATGGAATTGTTAGAAAGCAGGACCATTTCAGCTAATGCTTTTGAACATTTAAAACTGTGAATTACTGGTCGTCATATGCGCTTGTTGACGGCTCATTAGAAAGCAGGACACCATGTTAGAGTGAGTATCACGCATGACACCATGTTAGAGAAAGTATCTGCATGACAGGTCTACAGAGGGTGAGCATGGGTCTCCTGTTTGTTGAGAAGGGCAAGGCTTTGCCTGTATGTGAGTCAAACAATTAACTCAGCACACACGAGACGTTGGCCCAGTGTTGGTTCAATGTTGGTCCGGCCCAACATTAAGCCGACACTGGATCAGCGTCCAGTGTTTGCTGGACTATAATCTCACCATGTGTGTAGGTTCCACTGGTATCTTCACTTGCCTGTCTTTACATGTGGCCACTCAGCCTGACGCGGTCTCCAAGATACAGCCTTCCTCCTGAGGTACAGCAGCCTCCTGGATGCGGACTACCGCAGGATGCTCTCTCTCAAGTCACCCTACTCAAGTCACGCCACATTCTCGCCGACCTTCATGTTGTATATAATATATTCATGTGCTTCTCATCGTAACGAGCTCGTCTGTATATGGCTGTACACCTCCTCCCACCCTTTGACCCCCACCCCCAAGGCAAGTGGGGGTTTATCCCCTATGTATTATTGTCGCTTTTTTGCAAATAATTGGACTACGTCTAATATTATACTTCATTGATAAGAATAACAAATATCTAATCCGCAATAATATAACCCTTGAACTGCCGAGTTATTTAATTGGAATTTTAACTCAAGTTGTGTCAAAGCTTATGTAAATTAAGATGGTGGACTTTCGACTTTCACCATACAACTGCGCGTAATAGATTATGCAGTGGCGCCACCTTTTAACGGGAGTTTGTACTTCGCTTTGGCAAATGTATCATTATATAAAACAAGTTATAATTCCACCACTTCAGCCTCCAAATAATTTTTTTTTTTTTCCAGGTTTGACAGTTATGACAATATATCTGCAATATTTATTTTTGGAACGAAAAAAACTGCTAATATAGCAGATATAAGTCATCTTATATTGAAATAAAATTGTAGAGATTAGAATGTCTTCATTTAAATAACAGAAGAGCTGTGTACAATAAGTACACAAATAATGTGGGTACAAAATAGTGTATGGTCTTACGTAATTCCGTGGGAATCTCATGTTGATTCTTGCCACCTACGTTTTTCTTGTTCAGAATTTTATGCTGTTTTCAAAAAGATAGGGTGCCATTTTTTTACGTCACCTTAAGGTCATTTTTCGATCCCTGCAGGTCATGACCCCTAGATCTCATTTATTTATTTATTTATGTATTTATTAAAACACATGTCTTACTAGTCGTGCAACACATCAAAATGACCGAAATTGTTTAGAAAATATCATCAAATTTGAAAAAAAAATGAAATAACATTTTTTCTGTCCACTAGAGGTCATTTTAAGGTCAACTATTGCAAAGTTTTCAATATACCTATTAGTCCATGGGCCGGAATCGGTCACCACCCCCACTACTCACCCGCACCAACTTTATTTTAAGCTTTGATATGTCCAAAACATGAACTGAGATGTCACCAGTAAAAAAATGGGGACGAACTTTATATTTTGACCGCTTTTATGGAGTTACCCTCAAACCTGGAATTAGGGGGTAGGGTTACGTAAGCGTATGCCGTTGATGTGTTGATTAACCAATCTGCATATCCAATATACCATATAACAGATAATTAAATTCCCGTTCTAATAATAAATCACCCATTGCAGTAGAGTAGATAGTCGTCTATCCACATACGCTCAAACATGTTTTTTTATTATAAAATAATCATAATGAACAGCAAAACAAACTAGTCAACATGGTCGTTAAAAACAACATAATAAATGATGGTTATTGGACATATCCATATCTGGATTAGGTTTTCTGAGCCCAGATATGTGTATGCTTAAAAATGTGTGTTATTTATATTTATAAATGTCGTAATTTTTTTTTAATGAAAGAATATTGCAGCCATTTATGAAAATAAGTCTATCTAGCCTGGGTTAAAATCTGAAACATGAAACTTTGCTCGGGATTTTAGTGTATACTTTTGTATTCACTTGTTTTTACATAATTTGTGTGTGCTGAATGCGAATCTGTCGGATAAAGTTCTATATTTGGAGATTTTCACCTTCAAATTAGCAAAACACAACAGAAAAGAGTTGCCATCTGATCTTCTTTTAATTTGGCAAATATGTTCAGCTATGTCAGCCAATGACTTGGTTAACTTTTTGGATCAAACAATTTGAAAATGGCCGCCAGTTGGTTGAGAAATGACTGAGAAATCGGCGAAATTCATTCACCATTAATGTGAATCTGACCATAATGACTTTATTAACAAAATTGCTGGAAGAGGCATTTATAGCCACAATTGATTTTGACAGTCTTTACACAAACATAGATAATACTAATGGATTAGAGGCTGTCAAACAAATATTTAATAAGAATCCAGACCCAAAGATGCCGGATAGAGACATTTTAGAACTATTAAAAACTAATTTAGAGAAAACAATGATTTTGAGTTCAACAGCCAATATTACCTACAAACGTGGGGAATTTCGATGGGTAAGAAATTTGCATCAAATTATGCTAATTTATTTTTGGCAGAGTGGGAGAAATTTCCGATTTCTTATTTCGGACATGCATGTCCAAAATAAGAAATAGGGGAATTTAGTCTCTATACCTAGCCTAACTGGTAAATGCGCAGCACAACAATTTAAAAAATTTTGCAGTTCTAATCTATGGACATGTTTACATCATATGGTCATATTAAGAAGCCAAAATAAAATCACTGATTTTTTGCTGATTTTAACCTGATTGAGTCTCCCAGCGAAACATCGTACATCATATATAATATAAACAGTACATAAAATTAGTATGATTGTTTTCCTTTCTTTAAATCAGGCTATACTTCTCCTCGGTCAGTGCAATATTAGGTTGGAAACATGGAAAGGCATGCCCTTGAAGGGGTGACAAAAGTAAGATGTATGATGAGAGTGCGGATGACATGTCGATACCCGGTTTTTATGGGGAACCAGGTACTGAAACCCTTACCTGACCCTAACCATGGACCTTTATTCTCATCCCAACCACAACTAACCAACCAAATAACTAACTAACTAACTAACTATTCAACTAGCTAGCTGGCTAGCTGGCTAGCCAACAACCGACCGACCGACCGACCGACCGACCGACCGACCGACCGACCGACCGACCGACCGACCGACCGACCGACCGACCGACCGACCGACCGACCGACCGTCCGACCGACCGACCGACCGACCGACCGACCGACCGACTAAATAAATAAATAAATAAATAAATAAATAAATAAATAAATAAATAAATAAATAAATAATTGCTTTTTTGTGGTGTTAGAGCCACCTGGTGAGCTTTGTATGAGCATTACTAGGCTACATCGCCACCTGGTGAATTATAAAAGATGTAGTAAAGCCTCCCAGTCAATACTAGACGTTGACAGGCTGATCTATTTTTGGACCAGCGTTGCAGACGATGGGCGAACAGTCTTGCATTGCGCCAAAGGCACGTCTTTTCTGGCTTGATATATTATGTGCGCTGTGGAAGGTGTTGCCTGGCAAGCCTACATAACAAACACATTGATCCAATATTGGATTAATTTTGGTTCATCGTCTACGATACTTGTTTAACAGTAAAACAGCACTGTATCAACCTTTCTCTTTGTACTGGTACCGCTCCTGATGCTATGAAAACCTCGAGAGTTGTTTTTCAACACATGAAAAAAAAACCTGACGATAGAAATTACCGATCAGTTTTAATTTTATCAATAATGTCTTAAGTTCAGTAAAGGGCGGTTTATTCTCCAATACGTTTTTTTTAAATCATTTTCCACCCACTCTATAACTTGTTCTAGTAACATCATCAGAAATAATATGGACAAATGTCTTTATGTCCTAATGGTTATGATTGATTTTTTAAAAAAGCCTTTTGATTCTATAAAGCATTATATTTTAATAACAAAACTTTAATTTTACCTTTAGCAAAATGTTATTGGCATGGTTGACAAATATATACTCAGCAGAAATTGTAGTGGTAGTAATTTGTCCCAGGTACATTGTGTTCTTTTAGGTCCAAGATGGAATCACGGGTCCTTTATTTTTTTATATTTCATGTGATTTAATCCTTTTATTTATGCTGATATGATGGCTTTGTTCTCTTGGTATCTAGATGTGACATACAGTGCCCTGAATTTTTCAAAGGCCCCGAGTATGCTATGCTGCCTATTTTACAATACAATAATTTTTAAAATAATTAATTACCAGAATACTTTGACACCTTTAATATGCCCAGAAACTGTACTTATCGCAATTACAACACTCGCCATTGTCAAAATCTTCGACCTTTCCGCCCCAAACGGGAGTTCTGTAAAAAATGTCTCCGTTATAATTCACCTGAAATTATCAACACTACTTCCACTATATTATATATATTCTTTTTACACATTCCTTTGATAGTTTTTGTAGATACATTAAATTAGGTCTCCTTGAAAAATGCACAGATGTTTGTATTGTTGAGAATTGCTATGTCTGTCATCGTTTGACTGCCCAATAATATACTCTAAACCTCTTAGTGTCTTTAAAAATGTAAATAGGTTTATGTATTGTCAATGATTTCCATCCTGCGTACAGGGTGTACTTCCCACTACACCCTGCCATATATGAGCCTGTGTCTACCTATTTGGGACCCCACTCCAGGAGGACCCACGTGCCTCTCATGCGACACCTCCCAAGCTTAGACATCAAATCTAATCGCAACGCGCCGGCAATCAGACGGCACCGTCTGGCCTGGGAACATCAAGCCAAGTGACAGTATACGCGAAGCGATGCGAGAAATTGGCCAACGCTGTTTCAACGTTGTGACAGCGTAGATGATAATGGCCCAATGTTGAGGCAGCACTGTGTCCTTGCTATCTGCGAAATGTTATTTGTACAGCCTATCACACAATTATAAAGTGTGTACAACTGGATTATCCAGTCAAATACTGCCACCTCTGATAACAAATTGAATAATTAGAGCCTAAAACGGGGGATTACATCAGCTAATAAATCAAAAACAGTTTAAACAGTGGCTAAACTCTTATTCTTGTGATTTTGTGTCGATATAATCCCCCTAAATATCTACTTATGAACGAAAACGCACGCAAAATATGTGGTTTCATTTTTAAAAATAATACGTAATTTCGAGATTAAATGTGCTCATACAAAGTCTAGAAAATAATTCAGAACGTCATTTGTGTCTCTATTTTTTGTAAAATATGTATGCTATGACATACTTGAATTAGAAATGTATGGGTAACATATTTATTGCAATAAAAGCTATATTTGTTCTACATGTACCACTTTCACAAGTTTGAAATTTAGGGGAGGGGCCGACAGTTGGGAGTCGCGTGGAGAGGGATGCTCAAATAGGTGGAAAATGCCTCATCGCATTCAGGGGTAGAGTGATAACGAAGACAACTGAAGTCTCTACATGGTGATGATTTCAGCATTTGGATCATTTCTGTTTCTTTTTAGGTATGTTTATGAAAATTTAATTACATTAATTTGTTTTATGTATATAGTATTTTTTTCTTTTTGTCTGTATGCATGTTTATTTGTTTGTATTTTATTATGTAAAATGTTTTTTGTTCAGTTATTTTTATTTTTTATGGTTAAATAAAAGTGTCTTCTTCTTCATCTTCTTCTTTTACTTAAACACCTCCAGCAGTGTAAGTATGTTCGTACATGTACACTAAGTGAGAAGGCTGGCTTCGAGTCTGATGCTATAATGTTATATATGTACTATTAAGACCTCTGGAGTCATTCGTAAAAAAGTAGAACATATTATTCCCGACTTCGGGTTATGTCTATCCTGTTACTCTGCCACATTGCGCAGAAAGTGACGTAAACATGACAAAATAATCATTCACCCACGCATTCACCCACGCATTCACTCACTCACTCACTCACTCACTCACTCACTCACTCACTCACTCACTCACTCACTCACTCACTCACTCACTCACTCACTCACTCACTCACTCACTCACTCACTCACTCACTCACTCACTCACTCACTCACTCACTCACTCACTCACTCACTCACTCACTCACTCACTCACTCACTCACTCACTCACTCACTCACTCACTCACTCACTCACTCACTCACTCACTCACTCACTCACTCACTCGCTCGCTCGCTCGCTCGCTCGCTCACTCACTCGCTCGCTCACTCACTCACTCACTCACTCACTCACTCACCGATACTTACTCATTCACAAATACTCACTCGATCTTTTGATCGTTTGCCAAGATGTTTATTCACGCTACTAGCCCTACGTTGTGGACATATCTGTCTTAGCAAACGTAATCATAAGATAATATAATCGTTTGTAAAAATTGGGAATATAACAACGCAATCAATGCAGAAGTTTACTTGACTATTTTGGTGGCAATTTATTTTTTAATGACGACAGCATGAATTCCCTATACCAGGATAACATCAGAAACGGGTTCTCCAACACAAAAAACTAACCCATAGACACTATGTGAGCATGCCACTAATATAACTCAATGTGCTAGGAAGTTTCAGTATTTATTATGCTTCAGTTACCATTTTGGCGGTTATCTTGTAATTTGAAAACCCTGCCAACACAGCTTAGACATATAATGTTAACTGATTTTGTATATTTGGCTCATAGTCAACGAAACAAAAATAAAATAAAATGATTGTATTGTCATCTTGTAAGGTTATCCTATGCTTCTGACTGATAACTTGTTTCTCAAAACTATATCTTTGGTAGGCCTATATCTTCGTTTTTTTCAAATGCATTTTTGCATTGGAAAGTATGACCCAGTAGATGTACTTCTCGTATAATATGTGCTTCGGATTAGTAAAAAAAAATCACTATTATAATATTCCATTCAGCCACTTGTATAAGGGATTTGCCGCCAACAGTTCCTCAGTTAACGATGGGAATGCATGATCAAATTAGAAAACTTTCTTTTTCTTCTGATGATCCCAGAACTATTCCGCTTTGCATTGTATTTGACAAGTACTTGGGTCTTGATTGGGGTATTTGAAGTAGTTTTGGATGTCATTTATATTTCACTACGCATTCATTTATTGCATGTTTTTTTGTAAACATATTTATTTATTCAGGATTACAAACAGCGTTTTGGCAAAAAAGTTGGTCTCCTGTGTATGAATAATGAGAGATGAATTAAATACTGTATGGATCAGTTATCAATAATCATATTTCTGAATGGAAGTTTGGAGAAACAAGGCATATCAAGTTATCTACCGGTGTTTGCTATGAAAGTATGAATAGCGGAACATAGTTTTGTATCTGTGGTTCTATCATTTGAATTTACATAAGCTATCATATCCAACATTACTGCTTCAATAAATTTGCATAGCTAATACATGTCCGTTCATGATACGGCGTTCATGAGATTGGACATTTTTAAAGCACTTGCTCGGTTACAGAATTTTGAATTAATGTGTTTTTTTTCGACTAGTTTGAAAATATTTACAGATTAATATATAATGATACTCATCTCCAATTTATCTTAATTTAAAAAATGTACAGTAACGCATATATCTAGGTATATCATATCTGGTCCCGGTCTCTATTCGGAGTTGATTATTTCTACATCTAAATTTTGAAAAAATACGTTGGTACTTGTGTGGAATATTTAATAAATATTTTTCAATAGAAAAGTATCTTTAAAAATTCGATAATTCGAACATCTAATAAAAAAAAAAATCATTTTCTATACTTGAAATCTAGTTTTAATCATATTTTTAAATACATTGGGACCTACATTTATTGTTTGATTAGACGAGATACCCGAATAACAACATTCATTCATTCATTCATTCATTCATTCATTCATTCATTCATTCATTCATTCATTCATTCATTCATTCATTCATTCATTCATTCATTCATTCATTCATTCATTCATTCATTCATTCATTCATTTATTCATTCATTCGTTCATTTATTTATTTATTTATTTATTTATTTATTCATTCATTCATTCATTCATTCATTCATTCATTCATTCATTCATTCATTCATTCATTCATTCGTGTTTTCTACAGTATCAAACTATTATGATAAAAACCCGACACATGCATATTATATAATAATTTGTACATAATGATGCCAAGTGGTCACCGTGGTTGTGCCGAGACGAGCCCAAAAAAACACGGCGCGTGTTTTTGCGATTATTTCTAGCTGCTTTCTGCCCAGTTCACCGTAAATCATGTAACTCAAAGAGATGATGATTTTGCAAAAAACAAGGTGTAATTTTTCCAAAATGTTGCAACCGCCAGAAGACCAAGTAAAAGTTCGCAACCATATAATATAACTGGAACTACTAATACATAAAACATTTCTAATTGAGCATCAACAGTTGAAGAAAAAAACTGTAAACACTGTAAACACTGTAAACATGGCTCTAATGTCCCTTTCTAGAAGATCATTTTAGCCTGTTTAAACTTACCATCAAAATTAGACAACAAACCGAGATATTTAGAGCTATACACAATTGCGAAAACATGATTTTCAAAATTAAATAGATGTTTATTTTTAAACTTTCCTCTGAATCAAATCATTCCTTTAGTTTTCATCAGTGTTTATTGTCATATCCCAATCATCACAATAAGTTAACATGGCATTTATTGATTTCTGTAAGTCGTCGGATGATTCCGCCAACAATACAGTGTCATTGGCATAAAGTTATAGGTGAAGCTTTAAAAATGTGGCGATTGCATTATCACCAATAAATACTCTGCCTATGTTTTGTAATGTTTCTAAACCGTTGTATTTAGATGACAGATGACAAAAATTATTCTAGATCAGATAAGTAGATTGAAAAAATACTCCCATTTGACAAGGGAAGTTTGTTGAAACACACGATTTAGCCTTATTGTACATATTTTAAATCATGGTTAATACATAAGATTGGGCACTTGAAGTTCCATTTGTTTTATGGTATTCCATTACTAGTAGTTTTTAGACGATTGACCTAATACTTTGCTGGTAATACGCGTTTCAGCCATAAATATAATAATTTGCACAACGGCGGCGCTTTCTCTATACCTTCCATCTGCATGGAATTTTTAACAATATTACGTTAAGCGGATTTCATGGAGTGGCATGTAAATATCGCCAGATACAAAATATTTGAATTTATGTTGGATCACCATCTTTTGGTCAACAGCTTAATTCCACAATGATAGAATGTTGTTTATGTCTGTCTAAATACAGTAAACACCTGCAGCTTGTTTTCCTTCTCTAGCAATCGAACGAATAGACATGAACAAGTGATTGGAAAAAGGTCAATTTTATCATTTAAAACAATAACTATGTATGTGTAAACTTTGCACAATTCAAAAACTTTGACTTAACAATAACCTTACACAAAATAAGCACATGGAAAATTCATATATGAAAAAACAAACACAAATTAATGATACAGATACATTTAGAATGCTCCATTTCTAACAAAATATCGAAATCTTTAAAACAGAAAAAGAGGAGGAATAAAAGATTAGACAATAGTCTGCTATACTGCCGTGTAAGGAAGCAGAAACTGCCTATGTCTTTGCAGAGCAGTATACTCGACAAAGGTGGACGATACATTTACATCATGCCGCGCGCGTAATAAGATATGATCTCTCATACACGAAGTGTTTTTGTAGGTCTTTGAATCTTTGAATTTGCTACTCTAGCAGCCCTCCAATGCGGAGGTGCACAGTTGATGCTAAATTTTATGCCTGGTGCTGTAAATTGTTGACTCCCACATGTGCCTATTAGTTAGGCTGACTGGTGGTTATATATGAAGGAATTGTTCATTTAATGATAAAAGCATGAAATTTTACATGCTGTAGGAGAACACCCTTAAAAATGTTTTCACCTATAAAAAAAATGACCTGTTATCTCTATGGCGGCCATTTTACAAAATGACCGCCAAAATGTATATAAGTGTCAATATCTCAGCGCCTAATCCACTAAGAATCGAAATATTTTAATTTAAATATACATTTGCAGGGGTACTGATAACAAATAAAGTATTTTTGAACACCTTAATCAAACACAGAGCATTTTAATGACTTTAATGGCAGCTATTTTAAAAAATGGGTGACAAAATATATGATAAGTGTCTATAATTTTTTATGTCGGCTTCTAATCCACAAATCTTCTGAATATCTATGTCTAAATGTATATTTTTAAGGCCACTTGTAACAAAACAAAATATTTTTAGGCGACCAAAAAAATGACTTCAGTGGTGGCCATTGTAAAAATGGCCGACAAAGTCCTTATCCGACTCGTGTCAATTTCGCAGCTTCTAATCCACCTAAAATCGAAATATTTTTTATCTAAATAAACATTTTCAGGGGTACTGATAAAGAATAAAGTATTTTTAAACACATTATTCCAACAGAATAACAAACATTTCACTAACTCTAGTGGTGGCCATTTTCTAAAATGGCCGACCAAATCTGAGTACGTATCAATATCTCAGCTTCTAATCCACCTCAAATCGAATTTTTTTTATCTAAATATACATTTTCAGGGGTACTGATACTAAAAAAAAGTATTTTTCAACACATTAATCCAACAAAAAAAATTTCTACTGACTCCAGTGACTCCATTGTACAAACTGGCCCGACCAAATCTACATGTATACGCGTCAATATCACAGCTTATAATCCACGTAAAATCTGAATATTTGTATCTGAATATACATTTCCAGAGGAACAGATAAAAAAAGTATTTAAAAGTTTTTTTAATCCAACAAAAGAACATTTTTATGAATTCAATAGCAGCCAGTTTACAAAATGGCCGGCCGAATATATTTAAGTGTCAATATCTCGGCTAATTATGCAATTATAAGCGACAAATTTTCATCTTTATATAGGCCTACATTTTCAGGGGCAGTGATAGCAACAAAAAAATGTTTAAAATATTTTAATACAACAAAAAACCATTTTACAGACCCCAACTGCGGCCATTAAAAAATAGCTATTTTAATAGATATATGTTTCAACACTGTCTCATAATCGAGGGCAAGGATTACAAAAAATAGACCCTAAACACTTTAATCCTACAGAAGAATTCAATGGCAGTCATATAATTGTCGGTCGAAAATATATAAAGTAATTTTTAGTTATATAGTCTAGTTACTGGTGATGTGCTCTATAAAGAACCCTTGAAGTTATTCGATAAAAGTAGGACATAAGGTTTCCTTCAGTCGCGATAATGCCATGAATGTGCAGAAAACGACGTAAACGATATTCACCCATAATCCAGTCACAATCTAATTGTTGTGTCTAAATATAATTTGTTAGTGGAGGGGATTAAAATATATATTAAAACATTTTCTTCATTCAACAAAAAACACATATTAATTAGTAACTTCAATATCTTTAAATCCACCTAGAGTTGAAATATATAGCATAAAATATATTTATTTTAAAGTACTTTTATAAATATTGAATATAGGATGATTTAAAAAATAATTTTCTTAATAATTCAGACTAATTATATTGGTGGAAAACTCATTTTAGATAGTTATTATTAGACTCAAACATTGTAACCATTGTAGCCTTCTGTTTAATATGAAAATATAAATAGTTTTTAACCTGTTCTTGCTACAAATGAAATAGTGTATATATCTAAGCGCTTTGATCTTGCCTACTTCACTTCTCAGCTCCCATTGCCTGTTGGCAGTCACCCTAATTCACAATATTCAAACTGATCAGATATTACTATATGTGACAGTAAGGTTTGTTTTTAATTTGGATAATTACGTGTTTGTGCATTATGAATACACATATTATTTACAAGAATTCCTTCTCATTAATAGCGTTAGGTATGAAATTACAGTTTGACTTATTAGGTCCAACAAACATATGAAGCCGGAAACACCCCCCCCCCACCCCACCCGGGTAATTTGGTGGAGTGTATGACTGCTGTAGCTAGTCTAAAATTCTTCCATAAACAAAATGATCACTATCCATTATGGAGTATTATGGTCAAAGAGATCGATACCAGGGTTTTTGGCCTTGAGCTTTGGTGCATATACAGCTTGATCTGTGTTAAAATAATGACAGAGATTATTGCCCAACCTCGTAGAACTGTTTTTGACACTATCATTATGATAATACACAGTGCCAATTTAAATAGAGCCTCAACCAGTTATTTATTTTGTTGTGGATCAGCACTACTCTGATGTCTCCTTTTTTCGTCAAGTTATCTCCCTTTCTTGTCTGGCGCGGTTGTAGAGGTTCATTTACCATGTTTATAATGCACCAAAATGGTACTTGTATTTTTAAATAATAACATCATCTTTGTATAGTTTAGCCAGCATACTTGCATCTTGTAGGTGTCGGGCATATTTTCTGACCAGAGCATCAAGATCAAGCGGTACAGTAGTTCTGTGTCTGTTGCTGGTTTCATTAAAAAAACAGATCTGTACACGTCGTGCCACTATTTTGACGAAAAAAGGCCCTACCTTTTGGAAACATAATGTAATGTCTGCTAATGATGTTGTTCTCTTGTCAGTTTGTTCAAACTTAGTTTTGTTAGATTGTAAATACAATTCATCAGGCCATTTGCCTTTTTGGTTTTAAACGCTCCGCCTAGTCAACTAGCTGTAGACGGGAAATAATATGTGATGGCAAATATCATTTTTTTAATGCTACCGATCACAGCCTGTATCAAACAAAAAGCATTACCATGCATATCTTATCTGCATACAAATTAATGTTGCGATGATTTGTAAATAAAAATAATAGAAGGATAAAACAAGTATGTATCAGATCATTTAGATACGTATTTCAGATTATTCTCCCTAATCCTTTGTCTTGGTCCTGAAAATGTATATTTAAACACAAAGATCCTTTTTCAATGTTGATTAGTAGCGGGGATAATTAAACATGTATATTCTGTCGGCCATTTTGAAAAATGACCACCATTGAGATAAAAATATTAAATTAGCGTATTTTTAGTTGCCTTTTGTGTAATCCTTTGTCCCGAAAATGTATATTTAGACACCAAAATCTTAATAAAACACATATTATTCTGGCGGCCAATTTGGAAAAAATGACTGCCACGATGGTCAAATATTAAATTGGCGTATTTATAATTGCTTTGGCCCAGATAATGTATGTTTAGACACCAACATTGTTTTTCTACGTGGATTAGAAGCTGAGATAATAACACATGTATATTCCGGCGGCCATTTTCAAAAATGGCCACCATTGGGGCAAATTTGCGTATTTGTTATTGTCGTTTTTGTAATACTCAGCTCTTAAAATGTATTTTAGACATCAAGATCATTTTTCCAAGTGATTTAGAAACTGAGATATTGAGACATGTATATTCTGGCGGCCATTTTGAAAAATGGCCGCCATTAAGGTCAAGGGTCAAATTTGGAATGACCCTATAGCTAAAATTTACCGTCATGGAATGCTCTCCTAGCATTCAAAATTCCATGCTTTTATCATTAAATGAACAATTGTTTTACCAGTCAGCTTAAAGGGACTAGCCCACGCTAAAATCATCAAAAAATCGGTGATTTTATTTCGGCTTCTTAATATGACCATATGATGTAAACATGTCAATAGACTAGCACTGCAAAAGTTTTTCAACGTTAGTGCTGCGCATTCAACAGTTAGACTAGATATAGAGACGTAATTCCTGATTTCTAATTATTGACAACCATGTCAAAAATAGGAAATACAGGAGTTTCGTCTCTATATCTAGCCTAACTGATGAATGCGCAGCAGAAAAATTTAAAAACTTTTGCAGTTCTAGTCTATGTACATGTTTACATCATATGGACATATTAAAAAGCCCAAATAAAATCACCGATTTTTAGATGATTTTAGCGTGGGCTAGTCCCTTTAACTATATGTTCGAGAGAACATGAAGATGAGAAATTAGGCCTATATGTGTCAGAGTTTACCTGTACGCCTAAGCAATCAAGAATAGCATCAACCGCTCAGGTGAAAAACACCCTACTTGCCATTCCGCTGTTATTTAAATTCAGATGGACTACGACATTAAAGATTAAATACACACATTTATATTATCTCGGACCGGTGGTAGTTAGCAAACAAGAGAATTAAATCAAATGTTGGGCCCAACATTAAACTAACATCGGTTCAATGTCTCGTGTTTGCTGGGTAGAGATATCTGAAAGAATAATAAATATTCAATTGCAACTGCGCATGCGTGCATCAGCCGGATTTCCAATGATTCTTCTCGACGCCTCTCTGTCTATTGTCCATTGTCTGTTCTGCGCTGAAGTTTAATCATAATAGCGCCACAGGTTTTATAAGAAGGCTGCGCGGGGAGGGGTGATGTATAATATATAAGCCTGTTTGGGGAGGGGTTTTAAGGGGTCAGATTGCAGGTTTTCAATTTAATCTTGCTGATTAATTGTCACGAACGTTGCGGAGACGAGCGACGTCTGTTTCCATGTCGCCTGCCTGACATTTCTAGACCACCTGCCTGTCATCTCACCATCACAGTGCCGCAACATATTTCAAATATTTCAGTTCGCCGTTAATATTATTTTAAATCCAATATGTCCCTCAAATACGTAAGATTTGGCACTTAACAATTTAAGACCCGAGTATTGCGATCTATTTAAAATTGTAGATTGCGGCAGGATCACGTAACTTCGACTGGGCGACGGTTTGCTGATATAGGACTTAATAGGTCATTGTACATGGCAAAGTATCTATGGTGTCCCTTCATATATTAGAAGACCTTTCCCGAGGACATGAAATGCGATTTTTGTATTGCAAAAATCTCCAATTCGAAAAGTCAATGGAAATGAAAAAATCTCTGACTAATGATTGCTGAATAAATGTCATCGACTTCAACTAACTTGGAACTTCAATACTAATCACGCAATTTGAGTTATGATAAACACGGAAACAAGAGATCAACATGAATAAAAAAATAAATAAAATATAAATTTAAAATCTATAGTCCTGTTTTTTTTTAAATAACAAAAATAAATAATTGTGGTGATCAAGCATTACAAACATAATTTATTATGGGCGTTTCTGTTCATTTATTGTCTTTGATCGTGTTTATGATGGAGCATTTTAAGCAAATTTGTGATCTGGAAAAATGCTCAGAATGATATAATAATACATGTAAACCCCATTTATTGTTGAGCTATATGCCGTGAAAGGCCAAAAGGTAGTATCTTTACAAGTACTGATACTGATCGGCTTTGCAGAGTATTTATGAGACCTCACTCCCGTAGAGATGTATCAGGCTATTTGATAATCTGTGGGATGATTTATCTGTGATATCATGTACATTGATTAGCAGCATGTTCACCTGTTGCTCATATCCCTTTTCACCGCTGTTCACGACTTTTGTTGAATCCATTTCATTACCCGGGAAAATCACTGTTAGTGGAAAAGAAATGAATATTTAGAGATCAAGATTAGAAAATGTCCACCGACTTGTAGTTGGTTAACAATGATAACTCCCCAACATGCAAATAGACACATTTGCATCACTAGAGACATTTCCGTAGGCCTGCCTTTATTCAGAATAATTATGCAGAATCTTAAAACAGATATAATAAGCATGCACATGCTATAATGTAGGTAAAAGTCATCAACGTGTGACGGTTTGAGAAAGGGACTAAAATGATTAGTTAGACGACGTAAGCACAATCTAGTACACCCTTCAGTTGTCATCAATACACGTGAATATCACCAAAATCGTAAAATTCATTATCAACCATTCAAAATAAAAGCTGTGTGGCCTGAAAATATGATTATTTTTAATTGTAAATGGAATATAAAACGCACACTTGGTGTTATTATGTAAAATTAATATCAATTTAAAAAATATTGCTTGAAGATTGTAACTTATTTCACAGGATGAATTTCATCCAGATAATTTTTCAGATTAATTCCCGTGGTTAACCCTTTCAAGCCGGAATTTACCATTGTCATCTTCATCCACTACAAGCCGTGAATTGCTGTCGCAACTCTCGACTTGTAGTGGATGAAGATGATTTGAAGTGGTTTAAAAATTAAAGAAAATTGCTATGTATTGGTGAACCAGTTACATGGAAATTCTCGTTCTAAAACCCCTAGTTGTAGAGAAATTAAGTGTGTTTTCAGGGATGTAAAATGATGCTTTAATGCATCGTGGGGGCTTAAAGGGTTGAAATAAACGTAACAGACCAAGTATAGTTGCCAACACACGACCAATGAAAGAGTGGATTAGCCTGCCACATCACGACATCAGCCAGATAATGGGATTAACCCTTTCAATCCCCACGATGCACTGAAGCATCATTTTACATTCCTGAAAACAGACTTAATTTTCCTACAACTAGGGGGTTTAGAACGAAAATTCCCATGAAAATGGTTTTCCAACACATGGCAATTTTTTATAATTTTTTATTTACTTCAAGTCATCTTCATCCACTACAAGTCGAGAATTGCGACAGCAATTCGCGGCTTGTAGTGGATGAAGATGATAATGGTAAACTCAGGTTTGAAAGGGTTAAATGACGACGCCTGTGATTGGTTACAGTACTTGACCCTTTATTTATTATGCATACTCTCAGCAATGTGATCCAAACAGTTTTTGACGGTGTGTCAACAGAATTGTCCACATTTTGATCATAGTCGCAATAACAAAATTAATACGCTTACGTCTGACGTAACACAAGATGATAGACAGCAACATAGCATTAGTTTCTTACTTGAAAAATAACTGCGCGACAGTAAACTGCGTCTCATACAAATTTATTCACTCTAATTAATGATTTTCTAGTTTGTAGCATCTAACGATGTGAAACGAGGTGGCATAATTATTACCCCCACTGTGTAACGAGCCATGGACAAATGTACCACGTGGCATCGTTACATTATTTGTCACGCTATATATATTTTAATTCTAGTGGATACATAACTAAAATGAAAAGGTTAAAAAAATCTTGAAACGTAACGACGATTTTGTTTGAAATTATTTCAGTTATGGGTATCAAATGGTTATCTATTATCTATTAAAAAGAGTTTTACACTAGTACAGTATCACATGGGAATGTATCACAGATGGAGTTTTAAATATCAACAACAGACTAAAGGCTATAATAATATAATTAGGAGATCATAGCTGTGGAGGAACGGAGAGTTAGGTATATTATACCTAGCTTTTTGTCCCTCCAGTTATAATCTCCTAATTTGTCAAGGAGAATGGTCGAGAAGATATAGGCCCCTATGCATATGACACAGGTTTTTGGTCGATAAAGGCTGATGATCGGTACGCCGTCGCCAGATACAGGCCGAGCCGAAGGCATCGGCGACAAGTACCGATCTCAACCTTTATCGACCAAAAAGCAGTGACATAATACATTTTATCGTAAGACAACTCGCATGTTTAACTGATAATTAAAATATTTAGTCTACAATACGTCAGTATAAATAATTTGCAACCGGAGACCGAATTGTTGACAAGTCTTGGCTGCCATTGCGATTGGGCTGCTCCACTAACGTTAGAATAGCTTCTTCATTGACGTCATTTTCGCAAACAAAATAGTCTATAGTGTATTTGTTATCAAATTTAAATTATGTTTGGCTTGTTAAATCAGATCGCTTTTCAACTGTAACGCTGTGCAAGACTTGATGTTATGGTCGATACAGGAAGTTATCAGCACAAGTCTCGTGGGCGATAACACCTGTTGGAGTACGATAAATACTAGATTCTTTGGAGAGGACTGAAATGGTCTCATCAAATAATATGCTTCAAACAAGCAAGCAAGAAAGCAAGCAAACAAACAAGCAGAGAAACAAACAGAGAAACAAACAGAGAAGCAAGCAAGCAAGCAAGTAAGCAGGCACGCAGGCACGCAGGCACGCAGGCACGCAGGCACGCACGCACGCACGCACGCACGCACGCACGCACGCACGCACGCACGCACGCACGCACGCACGCACGCACGCACGCACGCACGCACGCACGCACACACGCACACAAGCAAGCAAGCAACCAGGTACGCACGCACGCACGCACGCACGCACGCACGCACGGAAACAAACAAGCAAACAACGAACGCAAACAAGCAAGCAATAATATAAGAAAACAAGCAAACAAACCCGGCAAACAAGCAAGCAAGCAAACAGGCAAGCAAGCAACAAGCAAGCAAATAAAGAAACAAGTAAACGTTTTCAGCTCTCTTGCTGCAGGTGTATGTTATTTATTTTAAATTAATTATGTGATTATCAATTGTTTGTGTAGTCTATGACAGGTTTTTTATGCTAATAATTAAAGATTATGATAACTCCAGGTGAACATGTGTATTATCACTTATTCCGGAGCAGGTAAGGACAAGAAGTGAGCGATATCTGGTCTACCTTTTCACCCCGCCGCCTGCTCTGCGGAGGGGGGGGGGGGGTAATTAGGGGGTGTTGGCGCGTGTCGTGACTCGTCTCCTCTCGTCACTGTCACCTTATATCTGTCATCATCACAATCCCTCCTGACATTAACACGATGCTTAGTGTAATCTATTCTCCTGTGAGAATCATCATCCGAGTCACAACAACTAACAACATGTGAAAACCAGCAGCATTTATACAGCTAATAAACCAGGAATTGTGAAACAGAATGAGATCCTAAATGATGAAATCATACTGCATTATTAAAATACAAACAGTCAACAAATATATTAAATATCAGGTGATAATGTCGACTACATCCTTGAATGTTAATTGTGATTATGTGCTGCTGCGTGCGTTTAAAAGGTCTCCATGTGTCGTGATATGTAAGTGGACCTCGGTATATGCCACAACCTCTCGCTCACATCCCGTTGTGGATCAACTTCCCATCTGCGCGAGATTCATTTATCACCTGCGCAGATTACAAAGGGACTATAACGGAAGGAAAGTTACCTTTCAATCACTGCTAATTAAATTCAACCCTTTGAACCCCGAATTATTATACATTGATTCTCGTTTATTTAAAACTAGAATTACTCGCGCAATTTTTAGAGTCGTTTGGATAAAACAGGTTTCCATTTTGCAAAAAAAGAAAAAAAGATTTTGATTATAATATCGATACACAATGGTACTTTTTTTGTAATTTCGCGGACGTTTTTAAAACTGTTTATATGTTTTAAAAGTGTATAATCATTTAGCTGTAGCCTACATTAATTAGAACTAATATGATATTGTTATTTTATCGAAATTTTCACCCATTTGAAGTTGTGTCTCGCTACAGCGATCCACAACTTCAAGCGGGTGAAAATTACTCATACTTGTTCAAGTTGAGACCAAACATTTGCATATCTTCGTGTTTAGGTACAAATTTACTTTGCAATGTTAATGACTTGACCGGCTAATAAAGTGGATTTGAAACAATTATAATGGTGATTAGCGTAGAAAGTGTCAATATCTGGCAGAGCCCGACAGACTAATTCTGACGTGCAAAGATAAAAGATAGTATCTGCTTACTTTACAAGTAAGCAGATATTGCCTATTCCCATTGTAGGGCAAAATTGGTCAATGTGTGACAGTACTGTGCATATGTTTAGGTTTGTGTGTCTTTTCCTGATGGGTTCATTAATATAATTTCCGTGTGAAATGCCACATCTATTATATTTCCACTATGGTCTTAGGCGCCTTGCAAAGTTAAAAAACATTCCGAACATCCAAATAACATTTGGATAGAGCTCACCCCATCAACCCACCTTACTATCCAATTTTTTTTTGGGAAACCAGTAATCATCAAATATTTTAATTTTTTTGATGGTTTTTCATTTTTTTATTTTCTATCCCAAATGGCCCTGGACCCATCCACCCACTTTCCACTTGGAATTTTTTAAAGTTTGTAACATCCCTTACGTCGCCGCCAGAAGACTAGAATGGTGTGCTTGTTCCAGGCCGACGTCTCTGGCTTGTCCGCGATTCATTTACACAATATTCCTTCAACCCTCACCTGTTTTTTTGTCAATAAGGGGGCCACCATTCAATGTCCAGGGGGGGGGGGGGGTTCGTCGCGGGCAAATTATTTATTTCAACCGGTCTCGGCGGCGCGGTGAAAATTTCGCATTGTATTACATGTTTATATAGAGCAGTTCTTGAAGTAGATTATTTATTTCACGCAGAGTCCGCCCGAAATTATTTATTTCAAAAAAAACTCCAGCCCCTCCCCCTGGAAATTGAATGGTGGCCCCCCTGACATGCGAGATGTAGGCCTAGACCTGGGTAATAGATATACTATACACATTTCAGACAATATGTCGTTTTTATTTGTATATTGACGGGCACCGGTCGAGACGACCTCTACGATGCCTGTCAACTATATGTAACTGAATTACAATGATAATTATGATAAAATAATGTATAATACAAAACCGATTGTTCACCAGTTTTAGGTGCAGGTACATTCATTCATCATGACAACATTTATTTAGTGTAGGCCTAGTATAAAATATTTAATTGTTAGAATACACGTTATTTTGAAAATACATTTTGTGACATATACACATAAAATAAAGATAACTGACTATTGGCTGTCACCAGTTTAAGGCACCAAAACCAGAGATAAAATAGTTCCTTGTTAAATGACTGAAAACCTCTACACATTCATATGAACATTTCTGGTTTTTGAATTGGCCTCACGTAATAAGAACACTCACTAGTGAATTAGAGTCAGGTGATTGTTGAGTCGCGGTACAATGACCCAATGATGGCCAAATGTTGGTCCGTCGTATATGGAGCTGGCCCAATGTTGGTTCAATGTATCATGTTTTCCACGGTGCTTGTTAACCCTTTGACTTCCAGGCCGGGGTGCATGCCAGGATCCAGATATACTGGTGTGGGAGTTATATTTTTCGTCATTTGAAGCTGGAATTGCTAACGCAATTTCCAGCTTCAAATGACGAAAAATACATAAATGTAGAATATATTTGACGAAAATTTGTGTCATTTTATGGTTACGTTCATTGACGAATGACGACGGAAATTTCCGTCATGTATGGTAGTGAAAAGGTTAAGCGGCCTAATCGTTGTACCTCCCCCTGTCACATCCCGCCATTATGCTCATGATATCTTGTAACACGCCACACAGAGGCTACCCGCCTGTTGACTATTGCTGAGAGCAGTCTACGTAATTAGATTAGTCACGGTGCCTCTTCGCTCTTCTCACCCTCTACTCTCTGGCATGTGATACCATTAGCCAAAAGATCACCTGTGAAAGCATATCAAAGAAAATACGAAACTTTGCACCGATGTTATTTTGGTGCCGGCCCACTGCTGGCCCAGCATCCAAATAACCAGGATAACATTGGGTAAACATGGGATAGCCCAGTTTTACCACATTTTGTTCGTGGTCCTTATAATGTTATATTACGATTTCGTTGTGAGCCTTAATATTTGTTTTTATAGTACGTGTTAGAGCGATAGTTGAAAATAAAGGTTTCTAGACCATACCATTTGTATATATCCAGGTATTGAGAGATCTTGGAATGGTAGCTTTTATTAAGGGACGTATGTATAAATCGATGTATATGTGCTGAAACATATTGTCATTATGTCAAGGAAGATTTTAATTAATAATTGTTTTTAAGCGTAATTAATTTATAGGAACTTGTATATACAATTGGTTTCTACGTTTTCCAGAGTTTCTTTTTAGCACTAGTTATAATAATAGCCATAACGGTAGTTATTTTATTCCTCGTTTTGGAGCAGGAAACACATATATATCCTGTATCATGCATATTTCTCATAGTTCTTTTAGTTAATACTTGCACAATTATATTTCTTAGGTATGTATATTACGTTGTAGTGCCTAAATACTTTACTGTCCTAATCTATTTTTAGATACCATTTGCCTTTTTATTGTTTTACATACTCTAGTTATCTCAACTTATAACACAGAAGTTGATAATATATCCTATTGGTTTCTACGCTTTCCAGAGTGTCTTTTTTGCTACTATTTATAATAATTGCATTTTTTACCTCTGGGATTGGTGCGAGAAGCATATATCTATCATGTATAGTATCATTAACATGTATATTTTTTTCAAATTTATTTAAAGAATTTAATATTTGTACTAAGATTTGCACCATTTTCTATTTTATCATATTATGCACTGTATAATATAGATAGATAGATAGATAGATAGATAGATAGATAGATGGATGGATGGATGGATGGATGGATGGATGGATGGATGGATGGATGGATGGATGGATGGATGGATGGATGGATGGATGGATGGATGGATGGATGGATGGATGGATGGATGGATGGATGGATGGATGGATGGATGGATGGATGGATGGATGGATGGATGGATGGATGGATGGATATTGACGACCAGAATACTGTGTGGATTTATGCATCATTAAAATGAATCCAACAACTATTACAATAATAAATTCGATAACTAATTTTGATTCTTATATTTAAGGTGTGTGTCAGTTCCTGGTATTACGGGATCATAGACAGGTGATTTTGCACACAGAGGGATAAGAGAGAGAATCTAAGCGCCACTGAGTCTGACATAATTTCAAATTGAGATTTGAATTCACCCTTTGCCTGCTAGTGGAACAAAATAATGAATACAGAATCTTGAGATATATCTGTCCAATATAAAAAAATTGTACAAAATATTTAATAAATTGGATAAGAGAAATCAACTTTTATTATATACTGGTAGGCCTACGTGCTATAGTAAATGACCGTTTTTGTGGATTTTATCAGCGTGTAGATGAGCGGCAGAAAGTGCTGAGTCACGGTGAAGGATTGAGTTACATATGAGGATCACTGCCATGACGAACACGGCTATTGTTGTGAGGATCTGTCAGCTGTCACGACTCATCATCACCCCCCTCCTCATCATAGTCTTGTCACGCTTGTTATAAACACTCGCTACACCTATCTTTGTCATGGTAATATTAACCCCATAACCGCCGGTCACAATTATATTCGGTTTTTTTAAATTTTTATTAGCTTACAAACATGCTTAAGACAAAACGTGAGCTTACAAACATGTTTAAGGCAAAACGTGACATCAATGAGTAAGATTTCAAAATAGTTGACCTCTATTTTGTCAAATCTGAATAATTTCCACACACTTGAGGTTATGAATCGCGTCAGCGAGACACAACTTCAAGTAAGTAGAAATTAAAAAACAATAACTTGACGGGAAAGCGTTAAACCCCAGGTGACGATTAGCCAGCATTAAACCATTGTTATTTCAACTTCGTGTGTATGCTATAATTGCTTTATCCACTCAATAAAAATCTTGAAATTAAGACTAGTTGAATTTACCATTAGAAAAGTTAAGAGCATCTCAACTGTTGTAATGGAAATGATTGCAAGTTAAGATGATCCTAATTTCAAGATTTGTAGTGATATGAACCCCTGGATTCCGGATGCAGTAGTATTGAGGATTTGATTGGGGTGTAGATAAACTTGTTTATCTTTAATTTACTCAACAATTTTATTATTCGAAAATCAAAATATTCCAATATTTAAAATTCAAAATAGTAACTTCATGTCATTGGCAAGTTGATGAAATTGATAAAACCCATTGTACAACACCCAGTGTAAAAATAATGTTGGTCATCGTATTTTATGGATGCAGCAAGACGTTATTTGCCCTTCAAAATAAATTGGATGGCATCATGCACAAGTGGTCTAACCCACATTCTGACGATTTTGAGAAAAAATCGCGCTGCAACATGAAGTACAGAATAAAACAATATTATACAAATTAACACAAAAAGGTAACAAAATCAGTGACCAAATGGTCTAACCCTGAATGTGAAACTCGTATATTGATCGAGTTGTTGCTATCAAAAACATATATTTTCATTGTTTTTTTAATGTGGGTTAGCCCACTTATGCATGATGACATCCAATTAAAGAATAATTTAAAAACCAATATTATAGACTATTAGAATAATGGCATATAAATTTTAATTTTTCCGATTAATAAATTAAAGGATCATTAAAAAAAATAATATTATACAATATTAGATTAATTAAATGTAAATGTATATTATCCCGACTAACACATTAAAGGATCATTAAAAAATCAATAGTATACAATATTAGAACCATGAATTGTAAATGTGTATTATGCCGATTACACAGAGATCAATCAATCAATAAAAAATAGCGCCTATATCCTCAGCGGACGGACCGAGCTCAGCGGTGCACAAATCCTTAGCGTGATCATGTGTCATAATCGAGGCCAAATCAGTTTCGTCAACATGGAGCCGGTCTGTTGATGAGCTAGGGTGGGAAAACCAGATTAAATGGGTGAGATTTAGTTAATTTCCGGAATGTTACAATTGTTTTGGCATTGCGTATATTGGCACAGGCTGGGCCGAATATAGAGAAAGCTCTTGACCTGGTCTTAGTTTTTATACGAGGAACAACAAATCTATTTGAATTTGTGGAGCGAAAGATATTTTGAGCATTTCAGACAAACAAATGAAATGAATCGGGCTTTAGGCCACCTTTGTGCACATATAGGCTAAACTGGGCCAGGAGAACCTCCTGAGGATGGTGAGATGATTGAGATGACACTGTCCTCCAGACACAGGATTCGAAATTCGAGCCCTGGCGGTCTGAGGCCGAGCACGCTACCTCTCGGTTTCAGACAAACAAGTAAGTCAGCCAGATATGCAGGTTAGTTATTTTTTTAGAGCTTGGAAAGTTATTGTTATATTTTAAAATAAATGCGAAACTTGACAGGAAGCCAATATAATCGTTTTGAAATAGGAACGGGACGACTAAAACGTGGGTCCTTGCATGGTTACCACAAGGCAGTTCTGAACGCGTTGTAATCTAGCGATATCCCTTTCTGACATATTGTGAACAAGTGAGTTACAATAATCTAACTTGATACTGACCAGTGCCAGTACACCTTGCTTGGTACTATCTAAGGACAGATTTTTTCGAATTCGACTCAGGTCGCGGATATGATAAAAGCATGCTCTACATGTTTTGATATATTTGTTTTCGGTAATTCAAGCCACTGTCGAATACTACACCAAGATTTTTGTCTGATGCAGATGGATATGCGGCTTGACCTAGAATTAAGTACAGGAAATTATTTAATAATTTTTCTCGCTGAAGTTTTGTCTTGCTAGGATTACGCTTCAGCTTAGACCCTGTCATCCAGGCCGACACGGCCATTACACAATGTTGCAAATTCTCAAGAGATTCCTCAGCGTTGTAAACGGATTGCGCCATGTAAATTAGAGTATAATCGGCATAAAGATGGTGGTTTATATCAAAACTGGAGATATTAGCGCTGCGTGGAGTAGTGCATAGGGTAAGAGATGATTTCTCCTATTAAATCAACCTGAACACAAGCAACATTGCTTTATGACCCCCCCCCCACAATGTTATCACCTGGTCATAAGATTGTGATATCATCATGATAACTGTTTGAATAGTTCTGGCATAACTTAAAAAAATAGGTGAGAGATGAAACTTGGGTAACTTGCCTCTTGAACCCGAGCAACATACTAATAGTCCTCTGAATTTCTCCTTGTGCGTTTGCCGATGGAGGGCATAACTTCGCTTCGAAGTAATGTAGAAATGTGTTGTCGGTGTCCACATAATGGTTTATCACACCCAGAAAACCGATTCCGAGCCGCGACAGCCTCCATCATAAATATTTCACAGAGTTTCGTGTAACAAAATAAATGTTGCGCCAGGAAAACGACACATTGTAGTACAGTTTAGTATTTTGTTTAAAGCCATTTTTTCACATTCACAAGCCGAGGCAAACCAACGTAATATGCATTTTGTAAGAATACTTAGATTCCTGAAAACAAATATTTTATGATTGTTAAGCAATGACCGGCACTAGATAACCTGTCGCTCACCATATATCAGCTCTAGGCCTATTGGTATGTGACGTCCACCTGTATCGTGCTTTTACAGTAGAAAAGATGTGTTGGCTCTAATCTTGGGAAATCAATTATGTTAATTTAAATTTAAATGTCCATTGGCCACGGGTGGCCTCCTACGGGCCAAGCCCTAGGCCAAGCCCTAGCTAGCAAACGATGAAGTTGATCCACCGAGGTGGTCTGCATGACCATGACAATGATAATACACTTACTTGCTCCGTTCTTGATTTTCCACCGTATTAAGAAAAAGAGTAGGCCTACGTTTAATTTGAACAATTCATGTAACTGGGTATATTGTGCTGGTTCTAATCGTGCAAATAACATAAAAAAATATGTTTTGCAATGGTATTGGCAATTTACATAATATAATCATCTTCAGTTTTATATTTTTGACCAGAATATATACCATAGCATGGCCAGGTAATGCACCGATAACGCAGTTTTCAGACATCATATTAAACGATTAAGGTCACAACGATCGACTCAGAGATCACCACAAGACCGTAATGTACACATATATCTAATCTTCTAACTTCAAAAAGGATGAGATAGATGATGTCACCGTCAATATTTATTATAAGATACAGTTGCACGATATCGGCAATATGTAATTTAGTGCAGAAGTTGACTTATATATGTTTTGAGCATATAAGATTAATATTAGGTTGAGGACACCCGAAAGCCAAACTGAGCGGTGAAGATGGAGCTATCCACAAATATCAGAAGGACTACCATACTTAAGAAATCATTGTCTTACCATTTGTAAGCTTAAAACCTATAGGTCTCGATGCATATTTACACTTTTCATTTTCGTCAGAGTGGAAAGATGATAAAATGATAAAATGACATGCATTTTCTCGAGAACTATACTCTAGGTTTTGGACACAGCTTCGTGTGGTACTCATTTGCTGAATGTTGAAAATACTGACGATGAAGTTATTTCATAAATATATTGGCAACATACAACATCGTCAGACGATGCTAGTAACTGTCCTACTTTTGGCATCTAAAATCTATTTAGTGTTATGAACAAGTCACCAAATATTATTGATTGCACTATTGCAATTGGTACATGCAGAATATTATACACAATTGGTAAGTCTTATCACATAATTATAAAGTGATGAAATTATATGATGGATGTGAAGATATAAGGGTACCTAATAACTATGTGTCCTCCAGACATGGCTCTATATTAATTGTCTTTAATATAGAGTATCTATTACTTTGTAGCTTATGTAATCAACATCGTCATGGTCTAGTAATCTAAACAAGACACATATATATATCCTACATTAAAAACAAGGGTAATCAAGCTGTCAGATAATTACAATGTGGTAGTCGTAACAACTGATGTAAACTTACTCATTCTGCTTTCAAAACTTTCTCACACATTAACAATGCTTAGCTGTGTGAACCTGGATATGGTAACATTTATTGTAACATTATACCATTCAATGTGTTGAGAACCGGTTCAAGGGCTTCCACAACGCAACCATGTGATGACACATCAATTATAAAAGGACAGCATTTAAATTAGTTCATAAACATCCAGAACTAGAACATAGGACTACTGAATTATTTCAATATGTCCTCTTCGTCAACAGACGCCGCCACAACATCTAGCTTTTGTATTCGGTTGTCTTTTAGGCATCTTTAGCAATACATACAGCTCTGGCCAGATAAAAATTAACATCCATCATATTGTGATCGAAGTCTGATGGGTGAAAAACTGCAACCAGTTCGCATGTGAACGCTTCCTGCTACACCTGAAGAACTATCAAATTTAGTTTCATTAAAACTAGTGTAAATTAGGACCACGAGAAAGTATCCAATGGCGTCCAATTTTGGAAATCGCTAGAGCAATTTTGCAGCACAACAAAAATTATAAAAGGACGGCATTTAAATTAGTTCATAAACATCCAGAACTAGAACATAGGACTACTGAATTATTTCAATATGTCCTCTTCGTCAACAGACTCCGCCACAATATCTAGCTATTGTATTCGGTTGTCTTTTAGCCATCTTTAGCAATACATACAGCTCTGGCCAAATAAAAATTACTATCCATCATATTGTGATCGAAGTCTGATGGATGAACAACTGCAACCAGTTCGCATGTAAACGCTTCCTGCTACACCTGAAGAACTATCACATTTAGTTTCATTAAAACTAGTGTAAATTAGGACCACGAGAAAGTATCCAATGGCGTCCAATTTTGGAAATCGCTAGAGCAATTCTGCAGCTCAACAAAAATGTGATCAATATATTGACAAGGGTGACTATTCTAGCACTATGCAAGATGATTACATTCATGCAATTCAGAAATGTAAACATCAGGCATATATAGCTACATTGATGAGAGCAACAAATACAATTTGTGTAAAATTTTCCCATGATTAATGTGTTATTTTTAGAGAATCAAATTTATTTTAATTTCGTAACTACATGTGCTAGTAATATGGAAGGTAAAGTTTTTTTTGCGGTTGTGAAATTTTTTTTGTGCAAAAAAATTACACAACAGCATATTTAGGCACAAAAAAACTTTCTACGATAATTGAAAAACTGTTATGGTACTTTCTGTATAATTGGTGGCCATCTTGGATATTTCCTCGCAGCTACATGTAATATGGGAGTTAGAGTTTATGGATGTTCTGTGAGAGATTTCTTGGTAATTAAAACCTATATTTAGGCACTAAAGCAACTTTTTATGACATTTAGAAAACAATTATGGTACTTTTTGTTATTGGCGTCCATCTTGGATTTTGCCCTCCAGCGGGAAATGCACAAGGATGACTACAGGGGACTTTAAGTATGAGCTTCATATAGAGCTCAAGAATAATTTCCAACATTTCATCTCTCTCTCTATTTTTTCTTTGTCAAATTGTGTCTTCATTTTACTGGACTATATTTTTCAACCACACGCCCTTAATCAACCCATATACCCAATAACTGTAATGCTAGAATGATTGATTGCACTCTTTCCAATTGTGTATTCATATAAATTAGATAAAAAAGGTGTCGAGCTTACAGTGTTTTTTTTTGTTATTCCACTATCCAGTACAGACATACAATGAGTCAATTGTGAAATACAAGACCAGCGAAAAATAGTTATTTAACAAAATTAGCAACATATATATCTATATCATATAGGTAGTATAGTATATGGTCTATGCACAAAACCTGTGCAAAGCCGGATCAACGTTGAAGACTTGTGCCGACGTCGCACCGATGCCGCACCAATGGCACACAAAAGTGCAACACCTGTGCAAAGCCGGACCAACGCCGAAGACGTCGGGCCGGCGTCGAACCGACGCCGCACAGATGCCACACAAAAGCTTAGGGCTTGCTGGGATGTATATAATGGTATATTCACGTAATGTACCTTATGTGTTATGATTGTATAAAGTGTCATATTATTTATATGTTGCCAAGCGAACATAAGGCGTTACCCGGTACTGACCCAGAGCTTACAGTGTTATCGTTTACCGTTATTTAAAAGAGTGCACTGATAACGTTTGTGCGCTACGGATGGGCGCGTTATGCAGTGTCATATAATACAGACAGTAAAAACATTTCGTTTGATTGAGAGACGCGAATAAGGTGTATGAAGCGAGCGTCACATTGTCTATATATATACTGGTTATACTACGTTAATTAGAATAAGAATACATATACGTAAGATAGGCGGACGCTGTCTATTTACAATTTTATAAAGTAATGTAATGTTATATTTATTGCGCTTGGCTATGACCTAGTACACATAAATGAAGTGTCTATTTACCCCGTCACGGGGTGTGCAAGAAGACTAAAACCCTTATTTAACCCGACAATGACAACCAATCAAAATCGTTCTTTCAATGCCCTGCTGTCAATGTTTGTTTTTTGGCGCTCATTCAAGGAGCTGAATAGCCTCCACCAAGACCTTATGAAAATGAACAGGTAAGTTATGCCGCGTGAAAATAAACTTGTACAATGTAAATATAGGCCTATTCCTGACACATAACAACTATTATCGCTTGCAACATTTACAAAAAAATATGAAAGCTGTAATACTACCAAATATATGTGAATTGACAACTACGCGTATTATCGTCCGAGGTCGCATTTGATTACGACGCCCGATGTGCATTTTACATTGCTTAGTATCTGAGACATTCACCCAAGGGTACTTTATTGTTGGTCCACCGTCTACGACACGGGCCAACATTAAATCAACATTGGGTAAATAAAGGCCTATAGTCAACTTAATAACGAGAAATGCAGATCCAGGGCGGGGGAGGGGGGACGGCCCCGCTTTTTTCTCCACATTATTTAAAAAAGCCACCTAAATTGACCTAAATATACCAACAAAAAACTTAAGGGCCGGCCGCCCCCCCCCCACGTTAATTTTTTTTAAATCCTGAAAAAAACCTGGGCTAAATAACAATAAAAGTCTTCTTATAATATAACCCACATAAAAACAAGTGGGTCATAGAGCTATTTCAATCTTCGTCTTCAGCGCACATAAAATCACCCGGAATAAATAACTATATCAACTATATATGTGGCCTACTTATTTAACCCACAACAAAGCATCCAGGCTAAATACCTATTTGCACATCAAACAACCCGGGTAAATAACAATTCCAACCTTCTAATTTAATCGCATTTAAGAACCCAGACTATATACCTATTTCAACCTTCGTATTTAGCCCACAACAAAGCATCTGGGTTATAAACGTTTACAGCCTTCTTATTTAACCCACAGAAAAGCAACTGGGTAATATAGAACTAGGCCTATCTCAACCTTTATATTTTATCCACACCACATCCACCAGGCTAGATAACTATCCTAACCTTCTTATTCAGCCCACAGAAAATTACATACTGGGCTATTTAGCTATTTGAACCTTCTATACACCCCAAATAAAAGCAAGTAGGTTTTATAACTTTTCAACCGACATATTTAACACACAGAAAACATCCCGGCTAAATAACAATACAAACCTTCTCATATAACCCACATAAAACATGTGAGTTATAGAGCTATTTCAATCTTAGTCTTCAACCCACATCAAATCAGCGGGGATAAATAACTATGTCAACCTATGTACTTATTTAACCCACAACAAAGCATCCAGGCTAAATAACTATTTCCACATCAAACAACCCAGGTTAAATAACAATTCCAACCTTCTTATTTAACCCGCAATTAATAACTTTTTAAACTTTTTTCTACCTTCGTAGCTTCCAGCCCACAGAAAATCTATTTAACCCAAATAAAAGCAAGTAGGTTTTATAACTTTTCAACCGACATATTTATTTAGCCCACAGAAAACAACCCGGCTAAACAACAATTCCACCCTTCTTTATGCCTACACGTAATAAAGCACCCAGACATATTTAAACCTTCTTATTTAGCCCACTACAATGCACCTGGGTTATATAATTTTACAACCTTCTTATTTAACACACAGAAAAACAGCTGGGTTACAGAGCGATTTTCCAATCTTATTTAATCCACAACAAATACACCGGGCTAGATAACTGTCCCAACCTTCTTATTCAACCCGCAGAAAATCACCTGGGCTATTAAACTTTTTGAACCTTCTTTAACCTACAGAAAAACAGCTGGTTATAGAAATATTTTCGTATTTAATCAACACCAAATCCACTGGGCTAAATAACTATTCCAACCTTTCTTATTTAAACCACATAAAAGCAGCAGGGTTATTTCAACATGTCTGAGCAAGGTAATCTAGAGTAGGCCTATATCTTGTGCAAAATATGCGCTATGAGCGCTATAACATAAATCGTTGTTGCTACACAGTACACTTACGTAGCAGAATTGCTTTCTCGTAATGCACAGGATAAAGGTACAGCGATACAATTTTTAGATCATTCTCCTGGAGACACGACTGCCCCGTATACACACGATACAGTAGTGTATGAGCGATAAAATTGTATGTATGCCTGTCTACCTAATTTATGTGTTACCCAACAAATATTTAAGTTCTTGTAGTTATCATATTGTAATTTTTTTTATCAAAATATTAAATGCAAATTTCGAACTTGATCACCACGAATAAAACATATTAAAAAAATAATTATGTTTCATTGATCCATTCATTATTTTATTTTCAACGAGACGCCAGTGGTTTTAGAAGAATATATATGGACACTCTATATAAACACTCAAAGTCACTGGCTATTTTTATTTATCTGTATAAGAAACATAAACAAGATCGACATTATTTTAGGTGTGATATGATTTTCTTCATGTTTAAAAATTATTAAATGCAAGTGCACATTCGTAATTATTATTATCTCATCTTTAACTTTATAATTGAATGTGTTCACATGGTCGCAGAGTAAAACAAAAGCTATCCACAAAAAGATTACCTACTTCTTGTCTGTACATTATTAAATTCTCTAGTAGCTATAACAACCACCATTATATAGTTCAGGTACAATTGTAAACAAAGCACTTAATTATAATACTTACATTTTATTAATAAACAGGATAGTAGGCCTACCCCCCTACACTTTTCACCACCCGATAGAATACTATTATATGTACACAGAAGTAAAATACAGAAAATATGTGCCCCTGAGCCCTTGTTGAAATGATGTGTTTCCCCTATGAGGCGAAAACGAATGCATCTCTGCCAAGCATTTTAATTGACAATCACTAAAAATCATTGCGCTATGACCAAAACCTTTTTATTGCGTACTCAGGCAGGTATGAAGTGCCTACATACAAACGTATGAGTAATACGGACTAGTGGTACTTGGGATTACGCGTTCACAATATATCTTTGACTTTTTTGAAAAAAACAATTTCACCATACATTCTATGGTTCCTCAAATATTATTATAAACATAAACACAATGCTATTTCAAAACTTTTTGGTAAACCACAAATGGTACCTTGGATAAAGGCGATAATAACTTAAAATGTCACTGTGATCTGGGCGCCAGTATTTTTGAACACTAACTACGCCGTATTCACAAATCGCACAGACACTGGTAAAACGCATGGGCCTACTGTACTGAATCCGTTATTATACACTTGCGATTTATGCGAATTTGTAAAAACATGGTTTATTTCAATTTACTTGATACTTCATAGGCATTTCTCAACCGAACCTAACTACTATTTGGTACTTCTGTGTTTTTCATTTTGATGATATTCTACTGGCAGGATATTGTCTGTCAAAAGCTTGGCTAAGCTCGAAAAATAGTATGATAAAGTGCGTATAAAAATACATTTTAAAAGTTACAGACGTTGAATCAGAAGCTTATATAATCAGCTGATGTTATTTATCTATGTTAAACTTAGCGAAGAAATCATGCAGCTTTGATTAGTATGATGAGCATGATTGGATGTCAGCTTAAACTTATGGGCAGAACCTGTGATGTTTTATGATAATAGTTTGTTCACAATGTACACAAAAGCACGTTGCCAGGAGGATATCTCATCTCGAGGATTGTAATCCAATTCAACACAGAATACTAGCGATCTGTGTCTGAGCATTTTACCTCTCGTTCACGCAGTCTACCCCGCTATATTGTATCTTTACGAGTGGACGGAGAAGAAACATTTTGTTTAAAACCCTGAATACATAGAGCAAAGTCTTCTAACCTGATCCGGATTCCAGCCACCACAACAGGGCGTCGTTCGCTTGAACTAATAGTTGAATAATTTTGATAAATTGATAGATGAAAAGCCGAATTTAAAATAAAAGAAGCGGAGATGTTCTATAAACAAAGTTACAAATTTATTCAGATATCCATAATGAAATACATCCATGGTGAAGACGAGCCATAGTGAAGAAGAGCATTTGCTGAGAAACAGCCGGCGACAAACAGCCATGATGAAGAACAACCGTGGCGAAGAACAATCTTGGTGAATAACAGCCATGGTGAAGAGCATTCATCGTGAAAAACAGCCATGGTGAAGTACAGCCATGACGAAGAACAGCCATGGTGAAGGACATTCATGGTGAAGAGTAGCCATGGTGAAGAACAGGCATGATGAAGAACAGCCGTGATGAAGAACAGTTATGATGAAAAACAGCCATGGTGAAGAACAGCCATGGTGAAGAACAGTCATGATGAAGAACAGCCATGGTGAAGAACAGCCATGATGAAGAACAGCCATGGTGAAGAACAGCCATGGTGAAGAACAGTCATGGTGAAGAACAGTCGTGATGAAGAACAGCCATGGTGAAGAACAGCCATGATGAAGAACGGCCATGGTGAAAAACAGCCATGGTGAAGAACAGCCATGATGAGGAACAGCCGTGATGAAGAACAGCCATGGTGAAGAAAAGCCATGATTAAAAACAGGTGTGATGAAGAATATACATGGTAAAGAACAGTCATGGTAACGAACAACCATGTTGAAGAACAGCTATGGTAAAGAACATCCATCCATGGTGTAGAACAATTAAGGCAAAGAACAGTCATGGTAGAGAACAGGCGTGGTGAAGAACAGACGTGGTGAAAAAGAGCCATGTTGAAGATAAGCCGTGGTGAATAACAATTAAGGTAAATAACAGCCATGGTGAAGAACAATTAAGGTAAATAACAGCCATGGTGAAGAACAATTAACGTAAAGAACAGCTATGGTGAAAAACAGTCATGCTGAAGAACAGTCATGATAAAGAACAACCATGGTGAGGAACAGCCGTGATGAAGAACAGCCATGGTGAAGAACAGCTATGGTGAAAAACAGCCGTGGTGAAGAGCAGGCATGGTGAAGAACAGCTATAGTGAAGAACAGCTATAGTGAAGAACAGCTATGGTGAAAAAAAGTCATGGTGAAGAACAGCTCTAGTGAAGAACAGTCATGATGAAGAACAGCCGTGGTGAAGAACAGCCATGATGAAGAACAGCCATGGTGAAGAACAGCCATGATGATGAACAGCCATGGTGAAGAACAGGCATGGTGAAGAACAGCTATGGTGAAGAACAGGCATGGTGAAGAACAACTAGCCATAGTGAAGAACAACTAAGGTAATTAACAGATATGGACAATCTCCGGCCGCTTAACTGTGTTGTGCTATGTTCTACGATTGTTGTGAAAAGGTCACATTTTACAAACATGATTAATTACACATTCGCATATTCTTTTAGTTTTTAAAATTGGTTATCCGTAATTGTCCTTCTTAGATGATAGGGGTCTACGGAGTTTGCGAAAAAATATAATTTAAAGAATAAAATTAAAATAAAAGATATCAAGTACAACTTCAACAAATGAAACACGTCTTGAGACATGAATTTCAATATAGTTTGAGGTAATCGGCAAAATAATTATATAGTATAGGGTAATACCTAAAATAATGCAAACATAATATACACCGTTCAAACTGTGAGCAAAACGTGAAATCTGTAAAAATCATGTCGTTCTTATAGTGTTTAACATTTAAAACTTCCTGTCGTCGAGCGATCAATGACAAAAGTATTCAAATTGTCACAAAAGTAACATAATTGGCTGTACTGCCAGTTATTAAAGTATTACTATGGATATCCTGGTAAGGCTGTGGTGACGATCCGTCTTTTGCATTTTAAAATGGCTGTCATCTAAATTCATGACAACCATCCAGTGTTTATATATTTATTGCTCATGTACGTGTCAGCAGTTAAAACACAGAACTGTATTGTAGGTGGTCAACAAAAATGTTCATGCGAGTGGCGCCACCTGTCATTAAAACTGCAAATACTTATCTGTAAAATATGATGTAATATTAGTATGGCAGGAGAAAATGGTCCACGAGCATAGGGTGGATTAACTTTTGTAACCTACATTTTTAAAACGCTTATGGTGTCTAGAAAACATATTATTTTGATGTAAACAGTTCGAAAATTAGCCCCATGGCTATTTTTGACCGCTTATATGGGGATACCCCCAAACCTGTCTAAAATCAGGGGGTAGTGTTACGCAAACTTATGTCGTTGCTTTTCTAAGTAATCAATCTACACATACAATATACCATATAAAAACTAATTAAAATTCCATTCAAATAATGTATTGCATATTGCATAGGATTAAAGAGTGATCTCTATAAATTCGTTGAAACGTTTTTCTTATAACAAAATAATCAAAATCGAAACAAAACAAGCTGGTCAACATGACCAGTGGAAACGACTTAATAAAACATAATTATTTGCCATATCTATATTTTCTGACCTATGTTTTCTGAACGCAGAGGTGTATGTACTTAAACTGAGTGGTAGATTTGTACATGGCATCTTTATTTTTAAATGAGAGAATATTTTGCAGCCTTTTTTAAAAAGTGTGTATTTAGCCTGGGCTGAAATTCTGAAACATTGAACTTTCCTCGTCATTTGAGTGTTGATTTTTTCCGCTTGTTTTACAAAATTTGGGTGTGCTGATTTCGAATCTGTCGGATACAATCTTTTGTGTGCTTCAACTTCAAATAAGCAAAACAAAATATGGCCGCCAAAACCATATATTTCTATGAATGGTTACCACAAACACGCAAATAAAAACGTTTTTTATGCATCTGAACTATAATATGAAAAAAATGGCACTTGTTTAATGGAAATCTAAAAAATAGACTAGGTTATACGAGAAACAAAATATTTGTATAATTTTGTATACCGGCGGCAAAACCTCTTCGATGTTGGTCCAACATTTTACAAATTTTATACAAATGTTTTGTGTTTAGTGTGTTAGGAGCATCTGGCAGCGTATCGCACAGATGTATCGACATCTGTTTAATAATATATTTTATACTTCCAGCTATTAAACTATTAACTAGCGTATATATAACGAATTAGCGTGTATATAACTAATTAGCGTGTATATATCCCGCACTCCGCCTTTGTATAAATATAAAAATATTAGATATACCTTATTCAAAATTGTATATCAATGTATTATTGCCGTCGAAGTCCCCGGTCTGAAGGCTCTTATGCATGTCGTTTCATACTTTATCAATGCGATTTTGAAGCTTTTAGTATGATTCAGAATAAATAATCCTGCTCCAGTTTCATATAATAAACACACTAGAAATGCTATATCAGTCACTCTTAGCTCGCAATGACTACCATTTATACGCAATACAATCATATTATCGCGCAAAGCCAAAAGGCAGTAACTAGTTACTGCCTATTTGGATTCGCAGATCAGTACCGAAGTATATGGTCACGCAGATTAATTCACGTTTTAAACATATTGTTCAGATTCGCTTGATGTTGGCTCAGCGTTGGGCGGCCGTTTGAGACAATGGAACGCCTACCCTCGTACATACATTTTATGTAAATAGTTCTCAGGTCTGTGCCTTTTAGATCATCATTGACATTCGACCATGAACACGTACGGGTCGTTGTGAAAACCAGCTTTGCATAAAAAATGGTAGGTACTAATCATATTATTTTTCAGGGCCTTATGGTTATTTTAAGCCTAACTAGTTAGTATTGTGGGGAGCCTCCGTGACCGAGAGGTAGCGTGCTCGGCCTCAGACCGCCAGGGCTCGAATTTCGAATCCTGTGTCTGGAGGACAGTGTCATCTCAATCATCTCACCATCCTCAGGAGGTTCTCCTGGCCCAGTTTAGCCTATATGTGCACAAAAGTGGCCTAAAGCCCGATTCATTTCATTTTTATTTTAAGCCTAACTAAACTTATTTTATTTGTGACCAAGCAAATAAAAACGATTACTATTGGTCCACTGATTATATGGCCAACCCGCAGTAATATGTTTGTAACTCATTTTTTTTACTTTAGCATTCCCAACACCTTTCTCCGCACTAATGATTTTCACTTCAACCGACTAAAGACAATCATGTACTTTCTTAGCCGACTGGGCACAAAATTTTGTTTGGTTTGAAAATGGTAGATTTTCAAAACACTCTTACTTTAAGTTTGTGATTCATAATATGCTGCTACGAAAACATGCTCTTGATAACACACTTACGTTATAAATCAGCAGATGGAAGATCCTAATCTGAACGTATCTGACTTGAAAGAGATGAATCAATGGCACGGAAAATATTGTATTTTTCGGCATCTCTTTGTGGCACTTCTCAGTATCGGTCCCAAAGAAGAAAAGGATATTTGCAGACTGATACAATACAAAACTAAATATTACATTTCCATAGCAAATATGAGTGTCTCCACCTTCCACAATTAAAAGTTTATTGTATGCAGTAATGACAGTAACGGCAACTGACCTTGCTTGACTTGTCGCTGCTTTAGACACCAATCTACCATGCTATATTAACAAATAGACTTTCAGATTGGTATGGAATATTTGGGCAGGCTCAAATTTGTTCTACTTCTTATTTGAAAAATATGCACCAAACCATAAAAATGAAAGACACTTTGTCAGATAAAGTCACACTCTCATATGGAGTTCCACAGGGCTCTGTGCTGGGACCAGTGATTTTTACCCTATACACTTCACCACTCAGCGCTATCACCGTCAGTTTTGACATAAACCACCCTCCTTATGCCGATGATACGCAAATTTACTGATCTCTATCCGTTTCCAACGCTAAGGAATCTCTTGAGAAGTTACAACATTGTGTAGTAGTGAGTAGTAATGGCCGTGTCGGCCTAGATGACAGAGTCTAAGCTGAAGCTTAATCCTAGTAAGACATAATTTCTTCTCATTGGGACCAAACTTCTTACATAATTTACCCTGCTTAATTCCAGGTCAAGACACAAATCCGTCTGCATCCAAAAATCAAAATATCCCAAACATGTAGGGCATGCTTCCATCATATCTGTGACCTGCGTGGAATTCAAAAAGGTCTGTCAAGTATCGCACTCATTTTAAGATATGCACTACAACGTACCGCCCCCTAAAAGACAACCAGCCTGCATATTAGGCTGACTTACTTGTTCGTCCGAAATGCTCAAAATATCTACGCTCCACAAATTCGAATATATTTGTTGTTCCTCGTAAAATATATAGCCTGTGCCAATACGTAATGCCAAAACAACTTTAAACTCCAGAAATTACTTCAATCTCACCTATTTGATCTGGCTTTTCTACCGTAGCTCCTCTGCGGCCCGTCTCCGTGTTGACGAACCTGCTTGCCCTTGATTATTACACATGATTACACTAAGAATTTGTGCACCTCTGAGATCGATCCGCTGAGGATATATGCACTATAGAAGTTTTATTGATTGAACGATGGGACTATAGAACAGAATTGCCATGGTGGCCATCTTGAGCATGCAAATTAGCTGATTTTCGAATTCAAACAGGATACCTCACCAGAGGGTGTTCAGAAAAATATCCGCGAAGATTGGATGAATATTGGCGATTGGGGAGCGTTTATGTTGATCTTGGATATACAAATTAACCCATTAAGGCCTGTTAGTCAGAAGGCCCGCTAGTCAGAAAATTAGTTAGGCTTCATAGTCAGAATGCCCGTTACTCAGAAAATCAGTCAGGCCCGTTGGTTTTAACGTCTCACCACACATAGTGCCCCCCCCCCCCATATACTTACATGTATTATTCGGCCTCCCAGCATTATTTAAGTGAAAAAAATTATATAAACTACTATATTTTTTTAAATCATCAGGACATACTCTACCAATATAAAACATAAAAAGGGTGCTTAGACAAGGCACTTTTTTCTATTTCCACATGGAAATGTTAGGTCCTAATCTAATCTCTGAGAGTTGCCAATGCACGGGAACTATCAAATGCAGCATATGCCTTGCAGCATATGCCTTGTTACTACCAGCGTAAGAATTACATCTATCTTTCCCAATTTCGATATTTTTGGAGCAAGAAACGGTCACCAAATCTAAATGAATTGGTATCAAAATGATATAAATGTAATATTAAAATCCAAGCCTGCTGTAAATCATCACATTTTTTAAGAGATCGTAACTCTCTCACTTTAAACTCTAAAATGATATGCGCGTATGAATTCTTGTGGTGGGACGATAAGGCGCGTTTTAGTCAGAAGACCCCTTATTCAGAAAATCAGCTTACATTATTGAAAAAAACCCCACTTTTTTATAAACTCACTTCTAAATATGACGTTATATAGGCTGATATATTTTATTAAAACATAGGCTCTTATCTACATATATTGTTTTTTAAATACAATCCTTAAAAACTGACATAATTATATTCTAGAGTATTTATCGTGACATCGCAGATGATACAGACAACAGTTAAACAAGATATAAGAGAAATATGTCGAAGAGCCAATAGGGATTTATTTAATATATTTAATTATGTAGAAGTATTTTAGGATATCATAATCTAAGACAAATAGAGCATTTCACACACATCCTCTGTGACATTTATACAAATTAGTGCATGATGGATTAGCCTTGGTGCTTTTGTATATTTGGTGACAATCTTTTTTCTGGGTTTGAGCTACGCGATATTAGGACCTTATAAATATGAGCATCGGATCCAAAGACTCTTATGCATGTCGTGTCCTACTTTATCAATGCGGTTTTGAACCTTTTAGGTTGATTTTTATCTGCAGAACAATAATCCTTCATGTTTTTACGATTTCACCATTTTAATTCCCATTTATAGGGCCTACTAAGCAAAACTATTATTTATGTATTTCTAAGTAGTATTAGAAAATACAATGCTGTTTTTTGCTATGATATACATAGATAACCTTTGCCTACCAGTCAAATAATATGCTCGTAACATCACCATACACAATAGTAATTATATACAATCAGGCACGTTCAGCTCTTTTTATGCCTTTGTGAAGCCGAAACAACAGTATCTGCTAACTTTTCAAGTAAGCAGCTACTGTTTTTTTTTATTTACAGAGCACAACAGGTGTGAGGAGGTATACCAGAAGTAGTGATAGTTGTGTAGAGTATAGTTATAGTAGCACGACACAAATACATACGCGCATATCATTGAAAAGTAAAAAGTGAGAGAGTTAGGCCTACGATCTTTTTTGAAAATGTGGCGATTTATAACAGGCTTTGGGTTGAATATAATATTTGTATCATTTTGATACCAATTCGTCTAGATTGGGTGACCATTTCTAGCACCAAAATCATTGAAATCGGGAAATATGTGTATAAAATGTAGTCCCTATGCTGGTAGTAACAAGGCATATGCTGCATTCTATAGTTCCCGTGTTTTGCAACGCTGATAGAAGGTACTATGACCTTGCTTCGTGTCAGACCCCCTTTCTGTCGTAACTGGTGTCCCATATGGTAGCATTCTTTGTCCACTTCTGTTTATTATATATACGAATGATCTACCAATTGTACGTCTTATAATACTACTGGACAGACATATATACACTAATATGTATGCAGACGATACAGCAATAATGTGTTTCTGTGTGGAATAAAGATGAGGTGTCAAGATTTTTGCATGGGGATCTGGCCAGGGTGCACGAGTGGCTAAAAGCCAATAAATTAAGCCTTCATGTTGGAAAGACCTGTCACCATATCTCAGCACATACGTCATATTACCCAAGACCTATCATGATCCTTGAGAAATAGTCATATAGAATACGTGAAATCTTCTCCATATCTTACTAGACCAGAAATTAAATTTTGGCCAAATCCCTACCATCTGTAAAAAAAGCAAATAGATCTCTTGGAGCCCTAATAAGGGCTGTCTCATTAAGCCCTCCAGAAACAAGCAAATATATGTTTAACACAATAGTTCTTGCCCACCTAGATCATTGCTGTACCGTTTTGGGGTCAACCAGTCAGATGAATATGATAAAATTGCATAGAATTCAAAATCGCGATATGCGCAAAATTTGAAGTTCTCACCCCAGGACACACATATCTGACATGCTCTCTGAACTAAAAAGGCTAAGTGTAAAACAAATAATTATTTTTATGGTTTGCAAAATTAAAAATTCAGCAAACTCAAATGGCATGTCTGATTGGTTTACCTATCCAACTCACCAATACCGTACTCGATCATCCACCTATGGTGACTTCTATGTCTGTAAGGCACACCCGCAATCTTTCATCTCAACTGGCACTCGCCACTGGAACATGCTGGGCGGGGGCCCTAGGGTAGTGGTTAGCACCGCTGCCTTTCACGCCAGAGTTCGGGGTTCGGTTCCCGGTCTCGGCGATTTGAAAGAGACAAAAATGTTTCTTCCCCATCCACGTGTGAAAGTCAGTATTGTGGGGAGCCTCCGTGACCGAGAGGTAGCGTGCTCGGCCTCAGACCGCCAGGGCTCGAATTTCGAATCCTGTGTCTGGAGGACAGTGTCATCTCAATCATCCCACGATCCTCAGGAGGTTCTCTTGGCCCAGTTTAGCCTATATGTGCACAAAGGTGGCCTAAAGCCCGATTCATTTCATTTCATTTTACTGGAACATGTTACCCCAACAATCCGTGACCAACATCAAATCTTTTACGAGAGCTAGCACAATATTTCCTAGGCAACAAGACTGAAATGTATGGTTCAAGTTGGCAAATAAATATGTTTCATAGAATTTACTGTAAATTGATTCATTTCACCTGACCACTCTCCGTGAACTATCCGCCTACATATATGTTTACACAATGTTTAGATTGCATCACTGGAAAACAGCAATGTACTTTGTAATGACTGATTGGTTTAATGCAATGAAAATATTGTCTATTGTCTATATGTCAGCAAACATACATGAACAGCTACATAAAGAAAGGTGAGCTGTGTTCAGTGTGTACCCCATCCCCATAAGCAATTACCCGATAGGACACACATTTTTACCAAAATAAATTACTATAACTGACTTTAATTGTCTTATATTATCAGTAATAACATAGTATTAAATATAGTACATAGCGGCACTTATCTTAGAATATGATATAGGGGCCAATGAACAGTACAGTATATTATACAGTGCATAATATGATAAAATAGAAAATGGTGTAAATATATCTCCTGTCCAAGCATAAATGCGTTTAAAGAATTATACATGTTAATGATATTAGACATGATTGATACCGTATACATGTTTCCCGCACCAAAACCAGAGATAAAATAACTGCGATTACCATAGATAGTAACAAAAAAGACACTCTGAAAAGTTTAGAAACCAATGGGATATATAAAAGTTGATATAACTAGAGTAAGAGTATATATATATTTATATATGTAAAACAAAAATAAGACATATATGTTTTGTTGTAGAACCGTTATCACATGTTTGAATAATTTAATACGTACAAAATAAAATAATAGATTATGACAGTAGTGTATTCAAACACTACAACGATATATACATACGTAAGATGTATGCGCAAGTATTAATTATTAGCTCTCTCTTTCTAACCACTGCACCAAGCCCCCCGCCCCCGCTCTTATATTAATATTATACAATACGCGTCGCTCTTGCAGCTGACCAGTGCCAGGTGAACCATGATAACACGTCAGCCTTGGTGCATAATTCGCCCCGCCCCATGACCTGATGACATGTAATACGTATTTATTTATTAAATCCACAGGGACATGAGACCCCCTGTTGAGTTGAAACAGCCCTGCATAATCAAAAGAGTCATAAATAGTGGACATGGATAGGTGGGCAATTGTACAGAATTTGCAATGTTGTATCAACACACGCCGTCGGCAATAAATCCAAATATATTTTACCATTAATTCCTAGAAAAGGATCAAAAAAATTTCGTCTGCAAACTATCTAACTTGGTACTTTTATTCCATTATAACGATCAGATCAGTTTTGGCGGAAGTCCGCTGGGACCATGGCATGCAAACTTGGTCTATTGAACTCTTATTGGCTTCTAGTTCTTACGACAATCTGGTAAAGGTGGTGGTCACCTTTATCAATTGTTTGCGCGTCGTCTACCAAAACGGGGCTCGAGTGTTAGACGACATCGACCACAGTTACATACCCTCAGTTTGCACGAGGGTAACTAAGACGCGTGGCCATTTGATGCACCAGTTTTTTTTTAGATGACGAGTTTGTTTTGTGTGAGAAAATTATCAATTTTTCACGACTTGCAATTTCGAATCCAGCGCTGAACACGCTGAATACTCACGAGGCGTAGTGACGACCAGCTTTACATAAATCATGGTAGGTAATATAATCATATTCTATTCTTTATGACTTTGTGGTTTTGCAAGGCCTAACTAAACATATTTTTTTCGTTTTCAATATCTACATTACAAAATGTATATATACACGTTCGCCTAAAGATAATTTAGTGTGGGGTCCCTGCTGTAGTGGTTAAAGCTGCCTGCTTGAAAAGTCACTGATCGGGGGTTCGAGCCCCACTCTGGCCTTCAAGTTTCAAAGAAAGCAAAATGTTCCTTCCCCGCTCACTCACTCATAAAGATTCAATACTGTGGGGAATCGGTGACCGAGAGGTAGCGTGCTCGTCCTCAGACCGACAGGGCTCGAGTTTAGTATTCTGTGTCTGGAGGGCAGTATCATCTCATTAATCTCACCATCCTCAGAAGGTTCTCCTAGCCCAGGTTAGTCTATTTGTGCACGAAGGGGGCCTAAAACCCCATTCATTTAATTTATTTCAAAGATAATTTAGTATGTCTTCCAACCTCAATGTTCAGGTCGCTTACTCTTAATTTAGATAGCGTTTTTTCTGTGCTTGAAGTTCAATACAATTTGTAGGTAGTTTACCATAGTCATGATAGTTGTGTAATAAAATGTATGTTCTCTATATACGTACGCGGGTTATTTGCGTTGCTCATTTTGACATTATCGTCAAATAGTGTGTTATAAATACGTTAATTTAGTTGATAGGTCAGTCCCTGTCTAAGCTGCACAAATTTTAGCACATTTAAATTTCAAGCATTTCCACAGCCATTACTTTCTAATGTGGTTCTAATGCATGTTGACCACGTTCTTTTATTACATTGATTCAACTATATATTTTCCACGAAAGCCTGTCTTAATAGATTATCATTTGAAAATGCCAATCATGTTTATACTATATAATAACAGTGATAAAATAGCATGTCAAACTAATATTAGCGAAATGTGAGAATATTTAGCGTTCAGTCAGCCCTAATTGATTTTTTGGTCTAATTCTGCACATAGTGATGTAGTTTTTCATGGCTTTACTTTTATTTTTTTTTAAGTAAAATGAATCTACTTAATATAAATATTTTTGAATGTTTTGATTTTTCAACCATCTTGTCATTCCGAATGTTTTTTTCGTGTGCATATCTAGCGCATAATCATCAGCAACCTTCTTATGCGTTTTACTAGTTCAATATACACCCGGCTATAGGACCGTATATAGGTTTAGTTTAATTTTTACACCAAATAAGAAAACACTGAGATTTATCAATTTATCAAAATTTGTAATACACATTCAGATAAATAAATCATGTCTGTTTTTCATACATAGAAATATTTTTCATTATTTAAAGCTGGAAATTGCGCTAAATCCAGCTTTGAATGAGAAAATAGAACCAAACAATTCCACAGCACACTGTTTAAATCTGGTAATGATATCATTACTAATAGTTTCAAAGCTGTTCTCAATCATGAACGGAGTCCATAATTATGATGTGGTTGAAACTGATTGTGTAAAACAGTGCTCTTAAGAAACTATTTTAACCCTTAAAGCGCTTAAGTTAAATAATGTTCACCCACTTTAAGTTGTGTCTCTCTACCGCGAACCACAACTTCAAGTCAGTAAAAAATACCCAAATGTATTTTGTTTAATTTGTGACCAAACATTCGCAAATCTTGATGTTTAAATACAGGATAATTGCGATTTTAACTGCTAATAAAATGGACTGAAAACGCCTCTAGTCGTGCTTAGGGGTGTAAGGGTTATGATGTTGCTAACAAGAGTGCACTGTTAATCTGTTATAGCCCTGGCAGATCAGAATATGTTGATGTCATGGCAGTTCTTCATTTGTTATAATAGATTCGTGAATCTTTTATACAGGATGTAGCCCAGAAAATACAACACGTTGGACCATTTCTTCTATATAGCTGAACATGTATACTACCTTTTTAATCTGTTATTCATCAATCTTTTAATTTGAGGATGGTCCTCTATTTTTGCATCATCTTTTGCTTTGTTTAAATGGTCTGGCACTTGTTTTTAGATACTGGTGATCGACCGGAGACATCTTTTGTTGGCAGCTGTCATATCTACAGTACTTCTCTTGTACCGGAACATATACGCAACACTGGTTTACACATATAAAACAACCGTTCAAATAGACGATGGGGTGCTATCTGGCAGGGAAGTTGAGACTAATTCATTCAATCCCAAACCTTTGGTAAAGGTACTGATGTGGGCTCCATTTTCTTGTCGTCGGCTGATGAACATTTCTAATCCTTCTTACGTGACTTCTCGTGAATGTGATAATAGTTTATGTCAGTTCACAGCTAACAGGTCTGAATGGCAGGACAACCAAGCAGTCTTGTTTGACATCAGAACTACTGATGCGATGTTTAAAGACGGCAAACCTCTTATCCCACCTCATCATCCTCACCAACAATATTGGCTACTTTACAACGAGGAGGCTATGTTTGAGCACCCTAACTATTACTCCTTATTAGATAGTGGGGGATATAACATCACAGCTAGCTACAGACATGATGCTAACATTCATTTGCCTTATGGACAATGTGGGCCACGCAAACATGGTCCTTACAAGCTTCCTCCAGGATTCCCTAACAATAAAAAGGGGCTTGTGGTTTGGCATGTGAGTCACTGCAACGATCGTAGCGGAAGAATTAACTATGTGAAAGAGCTATCGAAGTACATACGTGTGGATAAGATTGGAAAATGTTTCGGTAACATGTTGAAGGATGATGAGAGACCACGTTTTACTGACAACTTATCTACGGCAGCTGAAGAAAATATTAACAAATATAAATTCTACCTTTCTTTTGAGAACACATTTTGTAAGGAGTACATGACAGAGAAAGTGTTCAAAATACTTCAAGATAACATCTACACAGTGCCAGTGGTGAGGGGGAGTGGACCGTACGAGAACATACTACCACCTGGCTCGTATATTAATGCTGATGACTTCTCAACAGCGGAAGATCTTGCCTTATATCTGCAAAAATTAGACGAGAATGACGATCTTTATATGGAATACTTCAAGTCACGCAGTGATTATCAGTGTATTAATCATTCAACAAAAGAAAATCCATTTCTATGTCGTATTTGTGATAGCATCTCTCAAATGATCAATATAGGGTTTACAAATAGGCTCGACAAAACAAGTTTGAGAAACCAATTTGATCCGGACATTAACTGTTTCTCACATGATGACAATATATCGCGAAGAAAAAGTTTAAAAAGGCTTACAGCTCACTCAGTACTCGTATAGGAGTTTTCTCCAACATTTAAGACAGACAGTTTAACCATGTGAACAGTTTTTAGAATACAGAATACAGAATACAAACGGGAATTATCATTTTAAGTTAAATAAAAATGTACTGATTATATTAAATATCTGCATTGCAAAGCAAAAGTCCGTATCTACTTACTTGTGAAGTAAGCAGATACTGCTGTTTGGCTTTGCATGGCAGAATTGTAGGCTATTAATTATATCAAATATCAGATCACCCGGATTTCGATAGATTTCATCATTTTCTTTTGAATGAAAATACTTCCAAATATGCGAGTTGATATATAATTGAGATAAACTAACTTGGACCTATCAGAGATCTTAAGACCGACTTAACCCTTTAACCGCCAAATTATTCAATCCAAATTCTCACCCACTTGAAGTTGTGTCTCGCTGACACGATCCATAACTTCAAGTGAGTGAAAATTATTCAGATTTGGCAAAATGGAGGTCAACTGTTTTCAAATATTGCTGATTTATGTCACATTTTATCTTTACCATGTTTAAAAGGTGGTACTTAATGTGCTAATAAAAAACAAAAAGCCGAACATATGCGGCACCGGCGGTTAAAGGGTTAACTTGTTATTTTATGTGTCAGTGAAACCATCATGCTAACCCTTTCTCTGCTAAGTTATCTTTTTTTATTTTTCAACCACTATAAGTTGTGTCTTGCAAGCGCGACGGACAACTTCAAGTGGATGGAAATTACACGTATTTGTTTAATTTCAGACAACACATTAGCAAATCTTGATGTTTAAGGACACATTCAATTTCTAACAGCTGTGATTTATCCAGCTAATAAAACAGATTAAAAACGATGTTTGTCGTACCTAGTGATTGAAGGGTCTAATCAAATTAATCCAAGAGATAGTTACACATTCTTTTGCGTTCTGAGCTTTCATTTGAAAAAGATATGAAGATTTCTTGAAAATTTTGTTAAGGATCATTCTAATAATATATAAATATTTCTTAAATATTTTGTTAAGTGCCCTCGACATGCAGCAGGTAATCTGGTAAGAATACTAAGCGTGCAAATAATACACGTATTGTAAAAGTACTTAGCATTAGTCTTCCAGATAGTACAGAGCACTACTATATTTAAATACGAAAATGTATTCAGATACATAACTGGTAAGTCACTGGTTCACTGAGAAGTAATTGATCTTAACAAAGATCAGACAAAACGCTCCATCTAACGTGAACAAATTACAGCTGTTCCCAGGTTGAGGTGCTGTGGCGAGTAGGGGCCCCACTGGGATTGGCTGATTCCGTCATGTGCAGGCTCTCATTGTTCCAGCCATCCTAGGACCAATAATTGTAAGATGTTAGATGGCACAAAGTCTTCAGATAGATGTTGGGGTGGCCCAATGTGGACATTTTGAGAAATCTGTCAAAAACATGCTTTTATAGCGTGTAAAGTGTTGTGAATGTTGAATGTAGAATATTGAACCAACATCAGGCAGCTATAGTTTTCATCATTTGAAGCAGAGAATTGTGTCAGAAATTACAGCTCCAAATGGTTAACACTGCCTGCGGGTTCGTGCCCTGCTCTGGCATTCTGAAAAACATAAGTTTCTTCCCCACTCACCCGTAAAGATTCAATATTGTGGGACTGGGGGGGGGGGGTTCTCAGTAACTCAGAGGTAGCGTGCTAGGCCTTAGACCGCCAGGTTACCATATTCATTTATTCATTCATTATCAAACGATTTGACAGCACAGTGCATACGCTACACATACACATTTATATCATAAATATAAAATATACTTTTTCATCATTACGTTATTCGCTATAATATACCTATCTTGTTCTATCGGATTCGGCCTTGATTTGACGCTGGATCAACGGCTTGGAAGTCTCTTTTCGCTATGGTCCAGTTAAACAGGGGGTGGACGTGCGTGACGTGCGTCCTACATAGGCCTATCTGTATGTTATATTATGCTGGATTGATGTTAGTTATATTCCAAATATTCATGACATAATATTTAAACAAATTTACTGTAATATAAGAAACATTATACCGCGTCACCATATCAATTCTAATTACTTAATATCTTGCTTCTGCAATCAGCCAACCTGCTATTATTCTGATTTTCATAATGATTCGCATGCTTTTTTTTATGTTTTTCTTATTCATTGTTATATATGAGTTTGGCCATATGCTTCATTTTTCATACATTTTGACCTCAATATGTATAGTTCTTGTTTTAGTTAATCACCACAGTGTTACTCGAGCCTTTCATGCGTTCAAAGCTGACTTTGCTTACGTAATTATTAGATTCAAATGAACAAAAATAGGCATAACTTTTAAACCGTACCTATTGAAATTTACAATCGGTGCATTATTTCAAATTTGCACATTTGATCAACTTCAGTCAAATGTTACTATAATGACGTGCAAAGACAACAGGCAGTATCTGCTTACTTTACAAGATACGGCCTTTTGACTTTTCAGGGCAGTTTACTAGTGTGTATTAAGATTTAAGTGTATTAATATTTCGCCGCTAATGCGGATACTACATGCATGCCTCAGTATTTAATACACTACCTTCCTCTAGTGGTTTAATGTTAGTAATTAGAAACACGTCTTAAATGTTCAAGACACAAGTTCATCTCAACTATAGTACATTCAGAAAGTGGCATAGCAGCTTGACATAATTATAACTGTAAGTTTGAAGTTATATTGCAGTCATAATTGCTGGTGTTACAGTCTTTTCAGTACCATACACCTACGGAACATACGGCTTTTCATCCCTGCGCCTGCAATGTACATGCATGCCTAGTGGGAAGAGTAATTGATGTAAATGTAACATACCAAAATGCACATAAAAAATACACAAACATAACAGCTAAACATGTTTCAGTATAATAAGTAAGGTGATTTTTTTTGCATTTTTTTTGGGGGGGGGGGGGTGGTAATTAAATTGATTGATCAAAAGCGGAGATTTAAAATAAATAGGCAGATATTTTGTAACAAAAAATGCCAAAATAACCAAGTTGATCCATATCCAGATATCCATGGTTACGAAGACTCATGATGAAAAGCAGCTATAGTGAAAAAACAACAACCATGGTGAAGAACAGCCATAACGAAGAACAACCATGGTGAAAAACATCCGTGATGAAGAACAGCCATGATGAAGAACAGCCATGGTGAATAACAGCCTTGATGAAGAACAGTCATGGTGAAGAACAGACGTGACGAAGAACAGCCATGATTAAGAACAGCCATGGTGAAGCACATCCATGTTGAAGAACAGCCATGGTGAAGAACAGCCATGATGAAGAACAGTCATGGTGAAGAACAGCCATGGTGAAGAACAGCCATGATTAAGAACAGCCATGGTGAAGAACAGCCGTGGTAAAGAGCAGCCATGATGAAGAACATCCGTAATAAAGAACAGCCATGGTAGAGAACAGCCATGACGAAGAACAGCTATGATGAAAAACAACCATGGTGAAGAACAGCCATGGTGAAGAACAGCCATGGTAGAGAACAGCCGTGATGACGAACAGCAGTGATGAAGAACAGCCGTGGTGAAGAACAGCCATGATGAAGAACAACCATGATGAAGGACAGCCGTGATGAAAAACAGCTATGGTGAAGAACAGATTTGATGAAGAACAGCCATGGTGAAGAACAGATATGACGAAGAACAGCAATGATAAAGAGCAGCCATAGTGAAGAACAACCATGGTGAAGAACAGCCATGGTGAAGAACATCCATGGTGAAGAACAGCTATGACGAAGAACAGCAATGATAAAGAACAGCCGTGATGAAGAACAGCCGTGATGAAGAACAGCCATGTTGAAGAACAACCATGTTGGAGAACAGCCGTGGTGAAGAACAGCTATGGTGAAGAACAGCTATAATGAAGAACAGCTATGACGAAGAACAGTTATGTGAAGAACATCCATGGCGAAGAACAGCCGGCGAAAGAACCGTTGGAAGAAATCGCCAGCCGCCGGACTAATTTAAAAAGTTTTAGAAATTAATCCAGTTGAATTGAAATGATTAGGGCCCTATCGACATTTGCGCAAATGTCCAACTTAACTGTGGTAGGCTCTTTTCTTGCATTGTTGTGACAGGGTCACATTTTACCACCATGATTAAATACGCATTCGCATATATTTTTTAAGTGGTTAATCGTGATTGCCCTTCTTAGATGATACACAGCTGTAGTTGACGACACTTATTTTCTAAAATAAAATATATGGGTAAGAGCAGAATAATTAGTGTAGTTCTATTTAAAAGAATCCATGTAGAACCACATGAATGGAATGTAATAGCTGTACTATACCAGATGTACTCTATGCCCTGTGTTCCACGATATGATTTCACATCTTTCTCTAAAATGTTTCTGCAAACATATATACGCCATTCAAACTGCCAGGAGAAGGTGACCATTATCCAAGTCGCCTCTGTAAAGTTACAAGTCAACCAAGTGTATTTGAAATAAAACATTGACACAGTCGTGGTGCTGCAATTTCCACACGAACAAAATCCCCACAATAATTGCTTTTATAGTTCATTCCATAAACTAGATCTTTTGCCAGTACGTGGTCATTCAGATTTTACGGCTTCATATGGTTAAATCTGTGAAATCATGTACTTTTTCTTGTGTTTAACCCTTACAACGCTGAAATATGTTTATGAATCATGGAAAGTATTTTATTTTTATTTGATATCATGAATGTCTCGGTTCAATATTTCTGCATCATTTGTATACCTGCAGTGTTATGGCTCTACGGCCATTATAAATATTATACTATTTCATTGCGGTGATCGACTTCAGACGTCTGAATCTGATGTCTATAGACGTCAGATTCTGTCGTCTAATGTCGGTCACCGCGCTGACAGGGTTAACATTTAAACTTAAAGTTGCTTCACGTCTAGTCGTGGGGCTGTTAGAGAAAAATGTATACAAATTGGCACAAAAGCAACAGATTTAGCAGAACTGCTAGTTATTAAATTGGAAGTATCTATTTACACCGTCACGGGGCGTACAAGAAAATTAAAACCCTTACTTAACCCAACAATGACAACCAAGCAAAATCGTTCTTTCAATGCCCTGCTGTGAATGTCGTTTTTTTCGCTCATCAACGGAACTTAATAGCCACCAGAAGCTAGTCCGTAATAACAGACTCCGTGTGCGATACAGAGTCTGTAATTATTGCCCTTTGTAAAGATGTGCCCCCAAAATACGGTGCGCATCCAAAGAATTACATTGTTTTATTACGCTATAATTATATGTTTATGCCTACACATGCATTATATTAGTATGACATACGGTACAGTGAACGTCAGTGTGTAGCCTCGTACGATGCTATTCAAAATCATTATTTAAAATCAATTGAATTGTACAGACTAATTCAATTATCATGATTTACTATTGCAGTGTTTACTACTGTTAGCTGATTTATTATCATTTGTAGCGTTCTAGCGCAAATTCCACGTCAAAGGGAAAGGAAAATATAGTTTAAAAACATTTCAACTCTGATAATCTGATAAGCAGTATACATAATATCCACTGATCGGTCGGTATGCTTTCTTTCATTTAGTCATTGGACTATAGTGTTGTAAATACATACACCTACATGCCTAGCTATTTATGTATATCTATTATGTTCTTCAACTTGATAAAAATTATTATTTATATTTAGAGATTTGTTTGTTTGTTTGCAAAAGCATTAGATGTTAAACTTTTTTTTTGCATCCATTCTGTAGCTGTACAAATGGTGTAAATGTTAGTATAGGGCCTAATAATATTTGGGAGCTATACATAATAAGCCTGTAATACACATTGTCTCTAAAAGGTGTCTCTAATAGTGTACGTATGCCCAGACATATTATAAATATTAGGGACAGACGAGGTATATTGTAACGTGAATATTTTGACTTGAATGTTCCGTGATAAGCGAGGGATTGAAATGTTTCTGATATTATTTGAATACACAATCTTTATCGCAATTGTCCCGTACTCAGGTTTGCAATATTGTCGGGTCAATGCAGGACTCTGGTGGCAGATAATCACATTTTCAGAAGTAGAAGTGTTTGCTATTGTTTGAAAATATATAAATAACATAGAGGTATTTTCGAAAAGCACTGGTAATCTCAATATTAAAATCGCACTTATTTTTCTATTAAAATAGGTCCATAACACTGCTAGAACGTGGCTGGTTATCACACAATAAAATAGTGAAATTTGTTGAAAGGTTATGCGTACAAATTTTAATTTCCTTTCCACCACACACTCGAATATCTTAAGATGTTGTTTTTGAGATCATAGAAAACTTATTTATGTTGCAATTTATGTGACGTGTGGCCATTATTTGACACAAAATTACTGGATTAACTTAATTAGCGATGGTGACATATAATTTATTAATCACTAAATTTTCACCCACTTGAAGTTGTGTCTCGCTACCGCGAGCCACAACTTCAAGTGCGTGGAAATGATACAGCATAATTTTTTTTTCAAGCTGCGGATGCGAACCTGAGGTCCTGCTAATATTCACCTGAGAACAACGTACCTGTGATATCTCTCATTGTGTGCATTGTCCACACCCACATCCAAGATGGCGTCCCCGCGGCCAGCCAGCCAGCCGGTCAGCTCACCTGCCAACAAGGATGGAGGTAGGAGAGGGGGTCGAGGAGGGGGGAGTGTATAGCTGACCTATCACGATTCAGACTGGTAGAGCGCCCTGACATTTTAATCCCGATTCCCATCCTTCATTTCATAATATGTTCCTTCAAAATTCATTCCATATTTTCTCTCATTATTCTCACAATTTCTTCCATGTGGATGATCGTCTAAATGTTATTTATCTTCGCTACCATGCGCTGTGGAAAGGGGCACAATTAGTCTGTAAAAATGGGTTGTGAAATTGCAATACCTTTTCAATTGTGGTTTGGTGGTGTAAAATCAATATGAGGTGAGATGGGACAGAGACAAGGTATAAGCATAATATCACCAGCATAAATTAAGAAATTTAACCGAGAACAACATGATTCTTTTTTATTTGAAAGGTCACTGATAAATGGCCTAATTTGTACGTAAAATGTATAATAATGTACACGACACACACAGCTATCATGTAGTTCACAGTGTTAAAGAAATAAACTTGCAATGTTGAGGTAACTATTTTTTTATGCAATACTTTACATTTTACGGCCAGCACCATTCTGTATAGGCTTCGGCATTCTACAGTTCACGCGATATTGCCAGACAAATACGTAACAAAACCTGCCAACAAGAATTGTGTTGTGAAGGAATGGGTGGAACCACGGGAACCAATGCTATTTAAATGTTGGTCCGCCGTCTACGACTCTGAACCACCATTAAACCAGCATTGGGTCTACATTTCTGTCTGCTATAGGGTGCTCGATAAGGGTCCCGTTCTTGTTGACACCTGGAAAGTACATAATCTGCTCATTTAAATAATTATACAGGTGTGATTTTGCATGCGAAATAATAATGTACCTCAGTTAAGAAGACACGTTGCGTCGTCCCAGCAAACACAAGACGTTGAGCCAATGTTAGATTAATGTTGGTCCACTATCTACGACATTGGCCCAACATTAAGCACAACATCGGCTCAATACCTCGTGTTTGCTGGGATTTCCGGTTGTCCAGTAAACATGAGACATTGAGCCGATATTGGGCTAATGCTAGGCATTGCTTTAGTCAATATAAAATGATGTAGTTATCTGATAGCATGGTTAATTGTGTTGGTTTTCATCTATTTCAAGATGCTATTGTGAACGCGAGTTGCAGCTTAGAGTAAATTGAGACATTAACAGGGATTAACCTAAACAAAATAACAGAACTATTTTTTACCCGAACCAAACAATCTAGCAGTTCATTTTGTGACAAACACACTTCGCAATACCTTTTATCAATGTATGTTGAATTGATTCTATTCCCTGTTTATGTTCACCTTTCATAAATGTTGGGCCAGTGTCAGAGATACTGTCCCAGCATTGAAACAGCATTGAAATATCGAAATATCTAGAAAAACAGTGACTTATTCTCGCTATTGTATATACATGTACACAATGAGATGGCCATCTCCACCAATCAGAAGCCTACGATATATCGTAACTTGTACGAGAAAACGACACAGAACGAAGGCCTTCTCAGGGGTGATCATTTGTCATCACACATTTTTCACCATTTTTTCGTCAGCAGCATTGAACAAATGGGATTATAAAGATAAAGTGGTGTATGTGTAATACACAAAAATGTGTTAGTTTTTCATAATAATGAGTGATATTAATGCTATTTATCCCAGCAGACACAAGAAGTTGAATAAATTGCTGGTTTGTCGTTAGTCCATCGTCGTAGACAATATTGAATTAACAAACTGTTCTGCTGGGAATCTGCATGGCGCCAGATCGGCGGCAATGCGGCCACGCCCACCTGATTATAATATGCAGATGAGGCTGCGGGGACCACGCCCGTGCTGCTTTATAAGGAGCGTGCAGACTGCGGGACGAGCAGAGCGCGCTGTTAGGGCAGATGTTAGGGTTGTCAGGATCGGGGTCCGCATGATCCAGGTGTGTAGCAGATAAAGATGGACATCAATGTAAAGGACTATCTTAGTCATCACCCTGTGGAGCACTTTGATGGTGAGCAAGCTAGGGGTCACAAACACATCGTAATCATTCCTGATAAGTTATCTACTTTCTACATTATTCTGCAAATAATTCCTATGTCGACAACTTTTAACATCACTAAAAAGCAGCACTAGTCAGAGCTCATTCATCAGTGACAGACAGCTTCATATTGCAGATTCAAATCATTAACAAACTATAATCTCCTAATCATCAGTTCGTCATCATTATCATCAAAATGTATGTAGTCAACAACTCATCATGGAACAATCACTGAATCATCTACGACAGGCCATCAACGCTAAATGACAATCAAGGGATTTTTTTCAAGATGCAAGTGATGGTCATGTCGTTATGATGTCCTGTGAGTAAAATCGTGTCCGTTTTCTTCAATAGACGGCTTATCGGGTGAGTGTGAGTGACCAAGCTTGTTAACCCTTAAAGCACTAAGGTTCCTCATTTAAAGTTTCACCCACTTGAAGTTGTGTCTCGCTACCGCGATCCACAAGTTCGCGTGGGTGAAAATTACTCATATTTATTTAATTCGACACCAAACATTTACCAAGACTGTTTACAAATTTTCATGTTTAAACACTTATTTCATTCCCAATTTTCTGCTAATGAAATGGAATAAAAATGATTTTAGTCGTGCTTAACCCTTACAGCGCGGGGATCGACTTTAGTCGTCAGAATCTGACGTCGTCTAAAATCAATCCCCGCTCTGTAAGAATTAAAATATTTCAAATGGCCGTAAATGAAATGAAATGAATCGGGCTTTAGGCCACCTTTGTGCACATATAGGCTAAACTGGGCCAGGAGAACCTCCTGAGGATGGTGAGATGATTGAGATGACACTGTCCTCCAGACACAGGATTCGAAATTCGAGCCCTGGCGGTCTGAGGCCGAGCACGCTACCTCTCGGTCACGGAGGCTCCCCACAATACTAACTTTCACACGTGGATGGGGAAGAAACAATTTTGTTTCTTTCAAACCGCCGAGACCGGGAACCGAACCCCGGACTCTGGCGTGAAAGGCAGCGGTGCTAACCACTACCCTAGGGCCCCCGCCCTTCAAATGGCCGTAGACCCATAACATATGCATTCAAATGAATCAGAAAGAGCTGACTAAGACATTTATGATGATTTCAAATTGAAAAAAACTTTTGTCGCGATGTTTTTTACAAAATTATTCAGCGCTTCTAGGGTTTAAGGGTTACAATTCGTGGCCACAAGGTATGTGTGCGGAACGTCCATTTACTAAGCATTATTGGAAATCACTTCCACTAATTTGAAGCTATCCTTAAAATATAGGTCTAATATGACCGTCGTGATATTGTGGAAGCAGCACATCGACAAATCAGTAATTTATATAGGCCCACTTATTTTTCAACCAAAAATATACGTAATTTTTGTTAAAATTTCCCCTCGGTTTATAAAAAATTAAAACAGAGATGTAATTTAATTTAGTGGTTTAATTCTCGTACGGTGGAATGATGATTAAAATATGTCTTTCAAATTCAAATTTCACTCCATTTGACATCACGAGTTTATACCAGAAATGAAAGGCCATCTTGAGTCAAACATGACATATCTGTCTGCACAAATGTAATCAGCACCAGATTGCACATCTCTATCCCTGGCCTATTGAACTTTCACTTACAAGGGGCGTTTGCCGCTCAAAACCACATGACTGGTGTCACGCGCAAATACAAAATGGCGGTGTTGAGTTACCCGGATGAGCGGAGGTTATAGTCACGGGGTCACCCCGATAAACCGCGGGGTCTGTAATTAACGAACACAATAATGTGCCAACGTTGGCTTAAAATATAGCCAATGTCCCAGATGCTGACTAAATGTTGAAGCAACGTTGAGCAAACATGTCATATCGCCTGTAATTAGAGGGCGTTCTGCTGTATTCTCTTCACATTCTGTGGACACATCTTCACTGTGGTGGTGTCACATCACCAGTAAGTGAAAAACGAAGCTCTGCTCTGTCGTTTGAATTTCACTGTTTTACTCCGCAACGCTAAAAGGCAGTAACTGTTCACTTGAAAGGTAATCAGCTACTGGTTTTACACAGCAGTGCAAAAGACCATTCACTTTCAGCGATGCTGACCTGACGGCGGGTATGTCATGCAGGTGTCATTTTGGCTTTTGAATTTGAAACAAAATCGACGCCTATTCATCAGGAGTACATAGACTTGGAGTTATGATGGTTTGAATGTGCTTCAATACTAAGATCATTTTGTTGTCCTACTCCATGTGCTATGCTATTTAAATAACATTAACTCTGTGGCTATTGTCGCTATTCTAAATTAAATTCCAGCAGATTATATTATAACACTGGACTGACATTTAGTTATTTTGACAATCTTTTGGATGCAAGCAGCAACTGTCTCCGTCCGTCTGTGACTCTGTAGTTGTAGAACTTCTTATTGTTAAAGACTTCTATTTTTTTATTGCATGACATCTCCTTTTTTTTATTTCAAACAATTATAAGCATGATTAGCGGGTGGCATGACTTCACCCTAAAATTCAAGTGTGAAAGTTTGAAACCTCGTATATGTTACTCAAGTCACCCAGTGAAAACACGAGACATTGACCCAACAATGTTTTGATGCTGGGCCGACGTCGTAGACGGCGGGCCAACATGAAAACAACGTTGGGTCAATGTTTCGTGTTTGCTGGGCAGTGTCACCCCTGTCTACACATGAAAAGCAAACTTTAATTTATTTAACCTATGATTTTATAACACATGAAATCCCGACACATTTATCTTTTACTGTAACGACTGGTCTGAATTTCATTAAAAACTATGATGCTGTTCAACAATATTTCTATCTTAAATTCTATGAATTTCAATCGCCGAGATACGAGTATTTTCACTTTTACTCTTGATAAAACAACATCACTTTCATATTGATTTACACAGATGAGATTTCAACAGAATTATAACGATGGATCTTGTACAAATACAAGGACTGATGCACTGTTTTTCTCTTGTCCGATCATTTGAACATTATATACAAATTATTCTGCATAAACTATAAAACTAAAAATCTTTTGTTGAAAATCATCAAGTAAAACAAAATATCCTCAGAAGTATTTAAAAAATTACTGTTATTTTGGGAAATCAGTTTTATTTGAGAGAATAAAAAATGTTTTCAATTTTTAGTGTTCGGGTAATATGATATATATTTGAGGATATTTATTTGTGTACGGTCGTTCCCGTAAACACAAAACATTTGTATAAATGTGTACAACGTCGGCATGATCCAGCATTGTACAAATATTTTGTGTTTGCTGGGGTGTGATATCATAACTTACCACAGCGCTCTGTGCAAATCATTAACTAGTGATACTGTGAAGTGGAACCGTCATTATCCACATTAAAATTATGATTTTTTATCAAAAAGAGAATCAAAAAGAGACTTCACCAATGAAGAAGTAGAACATAATCGTCTTGTATTATTATGAACCAGAAAAAGAGATGAGAATATTCTCTAGTTAACGTATTGTGTGGAATAAGGTATGAGTTGTGATATCACACGGCACTTGTAGAATAGACGTAGAATTAGAAGTAGAAAGTAGTGTAGAAGTAGTGACAGTAGAAGTAGATAAGTCGTCGCCTCGGAGCTAAAGGATCCTATCTGCCACTCTGACGAGTGTCAGATAGGATCCTTTAGCTCCGAGCCGACGAAGTAGTCAAAGTAGAAGTAGTTGTAGCATTAGTTACAGATCGTAGAACCACATTTGTCTCCATAACTTTTCAATTCTCGTCTGCAAACACCAACACATAATTATTATTATAAGCCACCCTGTTTGCAAATCGGACATGAACTATTTTGCTGATCTTAAACACATACCAATTGTGATCATAATGTTGAAACCATAAGAACAAACTGCCCCAGAATCGCTCAATACAGGTTGAGCGAAATGCTAACTACTGGAAATGAGGTCTTAAACACTTCGAAATTATCTCAGTATTTTTTTAAAAGACTTTTTATAATTGCTCATTTTAATATTTAAAATATTTAAATAAGAGATCAGATATATCCCGCAATGGTTTCGGAGTGCGGACGAGGATTGATGTGTCATAGAACAAGTATGTGCAGTAGAAGTAGTAGTAGTTGGTAGTCTACAAAGCTTTTCCTTAGCGTTGTATTTACGTTTTGACTACTGTAAATACGCATTGTTTATTGAGTAAGGCAGATCCAGTTGAGCTTTCTCAATAAGTTATGAATAATTGTAAATATATTTTTTGAACTCAAAACACACGTGTACATTTGACACTTGCTTTAAAAAATTGTCATTTTTTATTTCTGCAACAGATTGTTCAATAGATTTTAACGCGATATAAAACAAAACTAGTCAATTGTTTATATATATTTCAATGATCTGCTTGGATACAACGCTACGGAATAGCATGGCATGTGCTCAAATATAAGCATGAAGGCAAAATGGTGCATTATAAGTATGTGCAGGCTTACATTTGAGACATAATTAATTGTTTCAAATAGAAATCAAATTCATTATTGTGATCTTAGCAAGACGCACCTTCCTGAAATACTATATAAAACATAAACAATTCAGTATTACCGGAAATACATAAGAGATAATGTATTTCTGGTATTACCTACAAGCACATATAACCAGCACCATTGTGTCAAGTAGTATAAGTAGATGTACAAATTAACAAGGAAATATGCTAATTGTTACAGTATATCGTAAATATATGCTGTCTACTTTTGAAGTTTGTAAATATATTGAACGCCAAACAAAATCCTCTAAAGCTGATATTCTGAAATACTAGCATATTTTGTATTGAATACTAACATTGAGCAACCCTCCCTGACCAACGATTAACTTTGTTAGAATTACATTTACTATGTTCATAAAACATACTTTTGGAAACTCTCCATTATAAAATATTAATCGTGGTACAGTGAAGGTTGCGCTATCTTGAAGTGTATCACAATTAATACAAAATTGTGATGGTATAATTTTAGAGCCAAGTATTGTATTTTACCACATTCAAATAACAAATAAATGACGTCGATTCGTGAAAGAGTGCAATGCTTGGGCCTAGACTTTGATTACTCATTGTCTGCTCTGCAACGTCAATAGCGGTAGTGCTTACTTACAAGTAAGCATATACTGCCTATTGGCTTTGCTGAGCAGACGTTTGCTTGGTTCACACACGACTCGCTGCATGTCACCCATCTCCTCGTGATCAGTCGTGTCGCGCACAAATGCCTGAAATTATACAAGATACCAACTTTTTACAATTTTTGGTTTATTAAATGAAATCATATCTAATAAAGTGATCTATATGTAAAAATACATATTTTTGATAAAATAAAAGGTCTAATTCTGTTCTCTTTTACATTATGACATTATCTCATCTTCTGAGAATGTGCAGATGGGTCACATTATATGAGGATTATAACAGTGCAGACGTGCAAAGTTAAAATACCGTATCTCTTTACTTTATAAGTAAGCATATACGGTCTTTTGGCTTTGTAGAACAGAGAAGACGTTACTGCTTGCATGCCACATTCTCAACTCTCATTTCTACGTTTCAAAAAGTGTTTACCTCGAGATTAGGTGCATAGTTAAGTTATTGAAGATGACTAACGGGACGAATACAGATAACAATGCCGATACGAAATATGATTGTATACATTTATATCCGTTTAAACTTGCTCGTCTACCCCAACATTTCATTATATTGTATTTTAAATCAACGTCAATGTGACATATTTTCACACAAAAAAATATTTATATAATTTGCGAGCTATTGCTATAAAACAAACTGGCATGCACTTTTAGTATATCTGTGGATAAGCTTTTGCTACCCCATTGCATTACCCCTTGTAAAAAAACCCACTCAATGTAATAGATTATTTGTTTGATGATGAGATTGAAATGGTATTTCACCACTACCATGGTGGTATACTAATTTAACATCATACCACCCGTACCCATGTGTCAGTAGTAGATCTTTTAAAAATTAGAATAGCAGATAGATGTCAGCACTGCTAATCTTAGACATATTGGCATGCTTATCAGTATCTATGTATAGCTAGAATGTTATTTAGCATGTTTCTGCTATTAAACATTTACTTGTAGTCATATATGTTAGATCAGTCATTCTTAGATTAGTCTTTTGAATGGTTACATTATTTGTTCAACCAGCAGCACAGTAGACGTGATTTTGTGATAGTTATAGATATAATACATATAAAGATGGTGGCATCGCATGATGTAGACTTAGTTTTATGAATATTTGTTATGCCACAATTTATGATCACAATTCCACAAGTGAAAACATGGGAGTAACTTATGAACACCTCAACATTGTTAAGATAATTTGATAAGAAAAACAACCATCTGCGTACAGTGCATTAATATTTTATGAATTTGCCATGATCGATTAATCGATCGGAGTTGAGATCATATATAGAAGGACAAAACAATAGCGCTGACTTAAAAAGAAATCGACTTATATAAATAACTATCAAAATGCAACAGTGATATGATTATACGCATCCCTTTTTGACTTGAGATATCTTCTTTCCCCAAACGTGGTTGAATAATATTCAAATTTTGTGAAATTTGGCCCAAACTAGTGTTCATTTTTTCAAAATTTACAAAGTGATTAACGAAAATTTTTTTTAATGGCGAACTGCTCATCTCGTATAAAATATAATGTCTTTATTGTATTTAGGCCGGACTATCCAGCTTAGCACGCACTGAACACGCAGATGGCTATTAGGAATGTTACATTATGTATACTCAGTGGTCTCGCTTCTTTTACTCAAATTGTCGCTCGCACACAGGCAGCATCACCCCTTCTCATCTGCCTGGGTTGATACTGTTTATGATCAGCTGATTATGGCTTAGGTGAACAGAATAGAAACTAAATATGCTACACACTTTGATACTTTGTTGTTTGTCTCACCATTAGAAACACACCTGGTAAATTACATGCAATCTTGATAGCCTCAGACGTTGTCATGTGAGCCATGTCTACCATTATGATACATTTATAAGCCGATGTCAATTAATGACAATTGAAGACGAGTTTTAGAATAAACACATCGCCTGCATCAATATTGTGTGTGAGGAAGAACTGAGAAAAAGAAGCAAGCTAATGAGTACGTTTTCCATATAATTATATGGGTCCCATGTTTGAGCTGGATTGGGACCAATCATGTGTCGTCTGCCTCTTGATCTGACCAATCATATGTCTTCTGCCTCCTGGTCTGACCAATCATGTGTCGTCTGCCTCCTCGTCTGACCTTCACCTTCATCTGTCTGCACTTTCGCGGTTATAAATAAGGCAGACAACACACTCCCCAGAAAACACGAGACATTCATCCAATGTTGATTTAGTAACGGTTTTCCCTCCAGGACGCTGAACCAACATTAAAACGACATTGGATCAACCTCTCATGCTTGCTGGGACCGAAACGTATCCCAGAAAATAAGTTTAAGAAGACTATACATTTTGACCATTCTGAACAATTTTTGTTTCATCTATCCCCGTGTACTTGGGCAGCAAATTGCATCCAAATGTGAATCCTTTGAATTTTCAAGTTGCATTTGACAAAGAATTATTGTGAAACGAGGACTAATCCAAAGAATTACATCATTTTACTGACTTATTCTCAGGCACTCGAGTCGGTTAATCTTATTCAACCAATATTTGAATAAAGATAATAAACAATTGCAGGAAAAATACTAATAAGTGTAGCCGAATTACAGTTTTTATTATTTTGAACATTTAATCGCACCTGATTTTCAGAACTCGAAATTTAATTGGCACTGGGCCAATTCCTGCACATCACAGCAGACAGTGTGGTCAGACAGGACAGGTTTCACGATTTTCGAACATACCCCATTCAATATTGTTCGTTGTCGTTGAAACCTGCCTTGGATGGCTTCTTAATCATCGACAGCTGTGTCAAGACGATGGTGGGAGAGTGAAAGAGAACGTGATTTACGGTTCATTGTATACGGTTCATTGTATAATAATTATGGTAAACACTGTCAATAGATCACGCAAGGTATGAGGCATCGACATGAACCTTACACTCGCGTCAGTAGCGTCAGTAGGTTCTGTGACAACCAGAAACATGTAGGCCTATTTTCAGAAATCTTGCTATTATAACATTTGGCAATTTGCTGAAGCTTTATAGGTTGACATGTGGTGATTTCAGCCAATATATCTTGTAGAATCTACAGCGACAGAAGACAAGAGATTAAGGAGACTACTTGGTCTAGCATGGCTGCTAATTTTGGTTCAGCCTATGTTGCCTGTAGTATCCGGACCCATTATCATCTCACCAGAAACAAAGGAGGAACATGTATCCGCGTATCCGTGTAATCCATGCGTAATAAATGTAGCGTTTTTCGCGAGCGCTATACGAATAGTTTACGAACAGGGCTGGCACATGGAAATGCAGCTCACTAACAAATTGAAGTGACCAGCGTTATCAACGGTAAACATGGTAATCTGGTAATCGTCCAATACTTATACACTGTAATAATAGGGGGGGGGGGGGGCAGATAGGTCTACCATGAACCCCCCTCAGGATCCACCGAAACTATTTTATTCGGCATCTTAGGCATATAGTCAAAGGATTTAGCAGAAAAAATAGTGGCACCAACACATTTTTATAAGCATATATAAAATAACGTCAATGTGCATCAGGTCATAATATCCAGTAAGACAAAATAGTGAAAGTTAATACAATTTTACAATTAATCCTACTTTGGGGAGCTATTTTGAAATGTTTTAATATGTCAAAAATGAATTTTTTTAATTTTTTTGAATTTCACATTTTTCACAAATAGCTTTTAACAAGATATTATTTTATGTACGAAAGGCTCTATGAGCAATATTATTCGGTTCAGAGACATCCCTTAGTCAAATTTAGGTTATTAATGCTTGATTTGTGGAGTCATTGTCATTAATTGTATGGCCAATTTGAAAATGGCCGCCATAAAAACAAAGAATTGTCCAACATGCTTTACTTTATAATTATCCCACAAACACGCTTTTGGCGTTTAATCTTTTATTTTAATTTAAATGTATTAAAAGTATTTTCAAGTAATAAAATATAATATTTACGATATAATCCAAGATGGCAGCCGCAAAGTTGACAAGAAAAAAATCAAAATATCACATTAATTTGCAAATATTTTATGATCACGAGTCTATTGTGTATGAAAACCTCCATTAGCCGTATTATCTGGTTCAAGGACCAATCTTGATTCAAAATCAATTGATTAATGCTTGATGTTTAGAGTAATTAATCATTATGGCTGATTTAAAAATGGTCGCAGTGTAGTCGTAGTAAATAAATGATCCTGAAATACATTACACCTTTCGACATGCATACGGTTTACGAGTTGCCTTATAGTCATCTAACTTCTGTTGACTAATCTCACATTTTAATGTCAAATTAAACCATTAAAAAGCTAGAAAAAAATTTATGAAGGAATCCAAGATGACTGCCGCAGAATTGACAAAATATTTTTTTAAATTTTGCAATGGTTTAAAATAGTTTATGAGAGCACGTAAAGTGTTATACCTTTATGAGCTGTATCATCTGGTTCAAACATGCCGTATTAATCAAAATTAGGTTTATAATATTAATGCTTGCTTTTTCTTAAATAGCCGCTGTGAAATCAATGAATTATCCTGAAATTCATAATTGAATATGGTTTTCATGATCTGACGATAGTGATCTGAAACAATGCAGTTTTGATATCTGATCTTAAAATATCGTGTTCAACGAAATCCATTGAAAATGTTTCAAGTCATTTTACGACCGATTTCAAGATGGTGGACGCGGCACTAAACATACCTGAAACCCTGTAATCACTAATATGTAATATACTGATGTGCTATGAAACGTATCATGGGTTAGAATTGATCCGTTTATTTTGTACATATCCTGAAATTATAGAGCTATATGTTGATATTAATCTGTCACATAGGGACATTGTAATGTCATATACAGGCACTTTGATGACATATCTTTACATCATAGAGCAACATAATTGTACTTGACAAATATTAACATGATTAAAGACCTGACATTACAGTGTTCAATTCCACCTTTACAGGCCACTGTTATAATGAACCATTACAATGATTTATTCTAAAAAATCGTATGTCAAAAGTACAGTACCATCGTGTATCACCCTATATAGTGGCATTATAGTGTATTATGCTTAAATTTTGCATATGTCAAAGTAGAAGTAGTAGTGTTTTGAATCTAAAAAAACATATATACATCTATTGTCACATAGCCTAGTTGCTTAAAATATATACAAACAAACAAACAAACAAACGGACGGACGGACGGACGGACGGACGGAAGGACGGACGGACGGACAGACGGACGGACGGACGGACGGACGGACGGACGGACAGACGGACGGACGGACGGACGGACGGACGGACGGACGGACGGACGGACAGACAGACAGACAGACAGACAGACAGACAGACAGACAGACAGACAGACAGACAGACAGACAGACAGACAGACAGACAGACAGACAGACAGACAGACAGACAGACAGACAGACAGACAGACAGACAGACAGACAGACAGACAGACAGACAGACAGACAGACAGACAGACAGACAGACAGACAGACAGACAGACAGACAGACAGACAGACAGACAGACAGACAGACAGACAGACAGACAGACAGACAGCAAACTAACGCACGCACGCACGCACGCACGCACGCACGCACGCACGCACGCACGCACGCACGCACGCACGCACGCACAAACAGATAAATAAATAAATAAATAAATAAATAAATAAATAAATAAATAAATAAATAAATAAATAAATAAATAAATAAATAAATAAATAAATAAATAAATAAATAAATAAATAAATAAATAAATAAATAAATAAATAAATAAATAAATAAATAAATAAATAAATAAATAAATAAATAAATAAATAAATAAATAAATAAATAAATAAATAAATAAATAAATAAATAAATAAATAAATAAATAAATAAATAAACATACTAAATAGGCGGTCAGTTCATATCTGAGATAAAAAAATGTTTTTCATTTTCCATGTGACAGATGTATGGCTAATTTATATATAATTAATCAGCCATGTTGCGGAGTTCTATCTATCTCGCATCCAAAAAATAATAAAGAGTTTTAATTTAGATGCAATCAGTTGAAGTCAGCTCAAACAACCGTCTCGCAGACATAGGGCCTACACAGGTTTACGCTCCATTCGATAACTTACACAAGCACAAGCCACACTCCATGTACATGTATATCGATTATTCGCGTCAAATTAATTTACTCTAGTGAGATACAATTTATTGAGGCTCTTTTCTTTCAAAATGTATCTCGGATAACATAATAAAGCGTACCATGAGCGAGTACCGTGGTATGCTAAAAGTGACTACCCTGTATATGTAAAGTCTTATATAAAGGTAATTGTAATGGCTTACCAAGTTGAGCAGACCTGAGGCTATAATGTGGACAAGATAGATGGGGTTGAATTTGGTAATCACAAGATAGTTTACCATGACATTAGCTGTATTAAACACAAGTAGAATTATTTATCATTGCTATCCTAGAGTGAGCTTGTGATGAATCTGATTTGGAGTTAGGAGTGGTAGATATTTTAAGACCATTAAATTCAGATGTAGTAGTCAAAATGATTTGTTTTATGACATATCGACATGAATGTACATATTGATATGTTGAAATTTATTCTACAAATTGTGCTCCAAAGTAACAGTGCAGTAATATCTTCCCGTGGAGAAAAACATTTCTCCTTCACCATGATTACTTAATCAATCGTGTTTGAATCGTCAGTATACAATTGCTGCTTCTTCCATTAAATCGTCGCCTCGGAGCTAATGGATCCTATCTGCCACTCTGACGAGTGTCAGATAGGATCCTTTAGCTCCGAGCCGACGAAATGTTGAGAGCATATTAACAGTTTTATTTTAAAATGATTGTGCTGGATCATACCAGTGTTCAACTCCTTGGAAGTAGGTCATCTGGGATACTGGTAGGCTGAGTGTGTTTCTGAGAAACTTGTCCATCATTAAGTTGTGAAAGTTCTTGACTAATAATAGACACTAGGCCGGCTTGATTAGCCACTGGATTAACAAAACAGGTTATTGATGCCCGTTAATGAATGTTATTGATATACATCAAAGTTCGCAGGGATACACTTGCTGCCATGTTCCACTAGGTCATAGCTATATGGTCATAACTGTCTGATGGGTTGAACTTGATGCTAATGAATTCGAAACAGTTTGTATTAACCTTGCTTATACCAGTATTCTATTTCATCTCGAGCTTAAACTTTCAGTTCGGCCGCCTATTTCTGGGGGTGAACTTATTGTGTCGGATCCTGGATGTCAGTACATTTGATGTTGATTCTGTTTATATTACTTGGGTGGTATCCTTTGAAAAACATTTATAACAACCGAGTAGCAATCCGAAACAAAAAATGCCAAGCATGATCATAAATCATATTAACTGTTAACATAATTGACTATGATATTTCCAAAGCATCTGCATACGCTGTAATTACTTGATCTGAAACATGTATAATATAATAAATACACAGAGCTCTACATATGTGTCGCAGTTGATAGTCCAACCAAATATTGATAAAAAATCCAATATGATATATAAGAGGAGCTATGTACAGTTCACAATAAGGTAACATTAGATGGTCCAAGAACAAAATTTATTTCAAAAAGTAGTACCCATGTGATTATTCAAAATACCCTTATTTATATTGTCATCATTAAAACAAACTAGTTATACTATAACTCACGCTTAACAATCTGCAACCCAATAAAATCTGTAGATTTGAAAGCATCAATCGATTGAAATTTCGCAGATTTATCAGAGGCATAACTTAAAACTTTCCGTTTTTCCTTTAAATAAATCAATCTAACTCAGTGTGTGACAGTTTGTGAACCAACGATTTCATCATGGATGCTGTTACCATGTATAAATATATAAACGTTATTTACAATTTCAGTAAGGATATTGTTACCATAACCATTGTTACCATATACATATATAATCAGTATTCATCATAGTTTTCACTTTTGCTTTGATGAAACTCATACTCGGTGTGTGACAGTTGGTGACCCAACAATTTGATTATGAAATTGTTATAAACATATCTGTCTGTCTGTCTGTCTGTCTGTCTGTCTGTATGTATGTCTGTCAGTCCGTTACTATATATAAATATATAAACAATATTAAAAATTCTTATTACACATTGTTCTCACGTTTTTTCAAAGTTAAACTCAGTGTGTGACAGTTGGTGAACCAAAATTTTAATCATGAAATTAATTGTTACTATATGTAAATATATAGTCATCATTAAACATAGTTTTCACCTTTCCTTTAGAAAAAACGCACACTCAGTGTGTGACAGTAGGCAAAGCAGCAATTTCATCATGTATATATTATTACCCTGTACATGCTGTATAAATATATAATCATTATTCATTATAGTTTTCATTTTGTCTTGAATAAAAACTCACACTCAGTCTGTGACAGTTGGCGACCCAACAGTTTCATCATGGATATATTATTACCATGTATAAAAATATAATCATTATTCATCATAGTTTTCACTTTTTTCTTTGATAAAAAAAACTCACACTCAGTGTGTGACAGCTGGCGAACCAACAATTTCATCATGGATATATTATTACCATGTATGAAAATATAATCATTATTCATTATAGTTTTCACTTCTTTCTTGGATAACAGTATAATATCAACTGTATACTATAAACTTAACTTCATTTGTTCCCCTTCATTATGATTCATAGCTATTTGCATAAGATGCAAATATTTGACCTATCAGACAGTTGGCAAACCAACACTTTTAACATTTAACATGTTTATTGTAATCATGTAATACATGTGTCCACATTATTCAATACAGCTTTCACTTTATTCATTCAGAAAAAAACTAACAATTTCATAATTTAGCATGTATATTGTGATCATGTCATGCATGTGTCCAAATTAGTCAATATAGTTTTCATTTTATTCATTTAGAAAAAAAACTCACACTCAGTCTGTGACAGTTGGCAAAACAACAATATCGTTATTCAGTATGAAATATTGCAAGCATGACATACATGTGTCCAATTTATTCAATATAGATCTCATTTAGTTCATTTAGAAAAAAACTCACACTCAGTGTGTGACAGTTGGCAAAACCAACAATTTTATTATTTGGCATGTATGTTGTAATCATGCATTAATAGCTTTCACAATCTTCATTAATAAAGGTTCGCACTCAGTTTGTTGCATGAAAGTATTGTAAGTGACACAACGGAGCGGTTATTCAGTGTGTGTAATGTGATCATGTAATAAATATATCCCCATTATTCAATTCGGCTCTACCCTTAGCAAAAGAATCATGGTCAGTGCGTGGCAGTTGGCAAACCAACAATTTCATTATTCAATGAGTAAAGTGTGATCATGCAATGAATGCGACCTTATTATTCATAATAGCTATCGCTCAATTCATTAATAAAAACGCACACGCAGTGTGTGACAATTGGCAAACCAACAAATCAATATTCAGCATATATGGTCGAGATCAATATCTATGTGATCAGCAAGGCTTTTCCTTTTCCTTTAATAACAAAATCACACTATGTGTGTAAAATTCAAACGCACCACGCAAATTCAAACAAAGTATAATGTTATCAAGATAACAATAAAACCGTTATCAACTAAGATGCTACAAATATAGTGTGAATAAAACACAGTATTGGATATTATACAAAAAAACTCCGACTCGTGTAATATTCTCGGGTTGTGACACTTAAATGTGGCTCTCAAATTGGGCTAAAATTGATTGTCTACAGTAACTATAAAACAGTTACAATTCAAAACAGCACCTCAAAAACATCCACATGACACATTCGAACTTATAACTTAGCTCAAACAATAATTTGGAACTACGAAATGGCCGTATATGGTTTTAAAAAGATTGATGTTGATTGCTCACACTGCTAGCATTGGCGGCTTAATCAGACACAGCAAGACGAAGCAAGAATCATGCAGATGATAGAAACAAGAAAACAAGAAATCAACAGACTCAATCCTCGTATATACCTCACAAGATATAAAATAATTTGAAGGGAGCTGTTCCTTCATAAATGTAATGGTCCCCCTTCACACAGCTATCAGGCTGAGCTTAAAAGCCGATAGGTTGAGCCTGAGAGCCAGTAGGCTCAGCTCATGAGCTATCATCGATGTTGCACTTGTGAGTCAGCAGGTTGAGCTTGAGATTCAACACGGGTGAACATAAAAGCCAGCCGTCTTCAAACTTCAGACTTAAAGAATGCTAAGGTTATATTACATTTGTACAATTATTGATTATCTGGCTGATTAAAATATACCATCAATAGTACTTGTTTTCGGAAATTTAGATTTGACGACCAAAACAGTTATTATTTGATATAATTTAACAAGGTAAATTGATGGATTTTGACTTCAATAGTATAATTTGTAGGCCTAATCTACAAGATGCGTAGTCTTCTTATAGTTCGGCCAGTCTCAGCCTTGAAGGCACTGGCTCAACTGATCTTCTTTGTCAATTGACCCACCTATCCCATAACAACATGGTATTTATTACATGAATGTAGCCGGTGAAAATAATGTTTTCCACATATTTTAGAAGTTCTGGAGCTCTGACCTTGACTAAAACACATGACATTGACGTTTTAACCGTTTAATCATTCTAAAAGCTCTACCATTCGATTCAGCAAACAACGCATCTGTATAATAGACGGAGAACTTTTATATCCGCATATCTACTGCTCACCAAGATTTGACAATAAAGTTTTTCGTTGGATTTCGACAGTTTTAGAAATTTCATCCTACCATAAACACATGACCTTCAACCATTATAAAAACCTTTACTATTCGAGTCACACACTACACAAATCCCATAGTACTTACCAAAAACATTTAAATCCACATAGTGGTCATAAAATCGATTAGTCATGTGAAAAATATATTCCCCCCCCCCTTGATTTGGGGAGTTTTCGAACTCTGACTTTGATGAAAAGACATGACCATAGAGGCCTAGATGTGACCGCGCTGTGGGAAAATAAGAAATTCCCCTGGATTTTAGAAGTTATAGAACTATGACCTTGCAAAAAACCAAATGACCTCGACCTTTAAGCATTATAAAACCTTTGCTAGTCGATTCAACAACTCCAAACCCCCCAAAATAGGAACCAAGAACATTAAAATCTATATATTACCCGGTGATCATAGTATTCACTGAATGATACGTGTTTTTTTCGTAGATTTGGGCAGTTTTCTCTGGACTTGACAAAAAAACACTAACCTTTGACCTTCAATCATTCTGCAAACCATCACAATAATTGTTTCAGTACCTCGAAAAACTTATAATAGGTACCGAAAACATTAATATCTAAAGGGCCTATATTATTCACTTAAATATAGAAAAAATAAGAGGTTTCCCCGGATTTCACGAGTTCCATGCCCTGGCCTTGCCTAAAACACATTATTATGAACTTCAAAAAATATAAAACCTTTACCATTCGATTCAGCAAATAAAAAAAACATCTTGATAAAAAAACAAAAAAATTGAAATCCATATAGTAGCGGCTAAGATATGTCAATATTAAACTAAGGGGAATTGTAAATTGTGTAAATTCCACTCCAATTTAACACAATTTGGGCATTGAAATCTCGCGGAATTACATGGTGGACCCTACTATGAGGCACTATCCGATTATTAAACTCATTAGAAGATAGTTTTACTTAAAAACAGCATCTGAGAAGAGTAGCGCGCAGCGAAGTGGGGTTTGGGGGTGCTCCCCCGGGAAATTTTGAAAAATATACTTGTTTATTTGGCATCTGGAGCTATTTGAGTGGATCAACAGCAGTTTTGATTAATCGGGGGTGAGAAAAAAAAAATAACAAAAGATCATGAGCAGGCAATGGCAGCTTGGCATCATTTTATTATATAAAATAATAAACAGATAACTAATAATATCAATTAATGCCAAAATGAAAAATTCTACAGACAAAAATGCTCCAATATCATTATTCGGAATATCACATAAATGCTTACCCGGTGTGAGTGAGCCGCCTAACTCAATTACTGCGCGAGGCCCAGTCACACTGACCGCCATTTTGTTTCCACAGCCAGCTGTGTAAAAACGACACTCGCGCTGCCTACCAAAAAACTCGGATGTCATGAAATTGAGACGAATATTTTAAAGGCCTACGAAGACTAGGCTATTTTCAGCAGACGTAAACTTTTGATCGTATTAGAACTATAACATTTAAAAATGGAGGTCACTGTGTCAGAGCCTTGCGATGTCATCAGGGTAATAAATGCTGACTTGTTATCAAATAGAAATAAAAACGTCTGTATCTGGTAAAACAAATATGCAATAAGCGTTATAAGAACGGATAAAAATCCCTGGCGGAACAACTGGCCCCACTGAGCCTGTTGCATCGCGGAATTAAATGGAAAACAACATAATAGCACTTTAATAATAGACCTATTGTCATATTGATTTCCCCACGGCATGAATTTATGAAATATGACATCATAGTCATTCAATGCAAGTACGGTATTACAGAAGGCCCATATATATGTTTTCATGGGGTGCATCCTACTAGTAAATCTGTGTTGAAGTTAAGGGAAACCTTCTCCACCGATTTCCCCAGGGATATTCTCAAAAGTGCTTAGGCCTAGGCTACTAGGTGGATTCTGATAGCTTTATAGGAACACTATTAGGTGAAGGGTAAAAATCAAGGGTGTCGGTGAGACACTGATTTCTAATGCAGTAAAAATTAAATGACATGGATGAAATTTTCAGGAACACTTCCACTGCTAGAAATAGTTAGAGCAGCAGATGGATCAACACTTGACAGAACTACTTTCATAGAAACAATCTTCTACATGACAGCAGTTGTTTACTAACATTTTTCTGTGAAAGCTTGCCTAACAAAATTCCCTGACTCAGACAACTACAGCCTATGACACAACTATCCGGAGCGCATGCTTTTCGTCGATTTCTCCGTCAATTCTGAACCGATTTCCTTGAAATTTTGCACAAGACATTTTCTAGTCATGTCCTAACATCGGTAATGTTATATTCAGAATTGCAAAAGTTAGACCATTTGACATTACACTAATTCTGGAATATTATTACATGTCAAATGGGCTAACTTTTGAAATATTGAATATAAATTTGAGATTTTTTTACTGGTGTTAGAACATGACTTGGAAATGTCCTGTGCAGAATTTCTGGGAAATCGGTTCAGAATTGACAGAGAAATCAACGAAAAGAATGCGATCCAGATAATTGTGTCATAGACTGTAGTTTACATCGTTAGGTCTGCATAGTCATAAACAACAGTTTTGCCATAAGAAGCATGCAATTGTTTTTTTAAAACATTTGGTTATAGCCTAATTACTAGGCAAAAACAAGTTGCTGAGCTAGTGCTGGGTCAACTTTGGCACAACGTCTACGGCATTGCACAAACGTAAAACCTACGTTTATTCAATGTCTTGTGTTGCTGGGAAATCAGCGAAATTCATTCACCCTGGTCAATGTGAAACTGACTATTATAGAGCAAGCTATGTATGCACTCACTAGACCTATGTTATAATACGGCAATCATAATGGTGTTTGGCCAGCAATGTAAACGACGGCCACCATTGGATCAGCGTCACGTGTCCACTGAGAGTACACACGCATGTTGCCACCCACGCTGAACCTCTGACAGTGGCGTGCAGCATGAAGCCAATGTGCCTGAAACACCATAAAATCGTGATATATTCACAATTATACTTAATCTTAGATGCCGCGACGATTTATCAGTCCAATATTTAGCTCATTAGAATCACCAACATTTCAACTACATTGTAGGCACTGTAGCTCGTTTTCTTTACTTCATTGAAATTTTATTGGCATGTTTTGGATTATGGGGTGGCCATCGTTCCGCTAATTTTCTCTTCGAACCACGCTGAATACAGGGGTGCAACTGATGCAGCGTTGCACAGCTCACAATGTGAACGTGTGGGCCTTATTCATACTAGGCACATATTGTCGGCACTACAGGTTTAAGCGACACCAGCCATGCTAGAAGCGGCGCCCAGGTTATTTCAATATTTAAATGGAAGTGTCTATTTACCCCGTCACGGGGTGTGCAAGAAGACTAAAATCCTTATTTAACCCGACAATGACAACCAATCAAAATCGTTCTTTCAATGCCCTGATGTCAATGTTTGTTTTTGGCGCTCATTCACGGAACTGAATAGCCTACACCAAGACCTTATCAAAATGAACAGGTAAGTTATGCCGCGTAAAAATAAACTTGTACAAATGTAAATATATCCCTGACTCCTGACAACTATTATCGCTTGCAACATTTACAAAAGATATGAAAGCTAGATTACTACCAAATATATGTGAATTGGCAACTACACGTATTATCGTCCGTGGCCGCATTTGATTTATGCTAAATTTCCATACAAACAGTAGTCGCAACAGGTTTGATTCCGACGCCCGCTGTGCATTTTACATTGCTTAGTATTTGAGACATTTACCCAAGGTTACTTTATTGTTGGTCCACCGTCTACGACACTGGGCCAACATCAAGCCAACATTGGGTAAATCTATAGTCAACTTAATGACGGGGAATGTCGGCCGCAGGTCCAGGCGGGGAGGGGGGACGGCCCCGTTTTTTTCGACACACTATTTTGAAAAGCGACCTAAATTGGCCTTAGCATACCAACAAAAAACTTGAGGGCCGGCACCAAGCCCCACCCCACGTTTTTTTCAAATCCTGAAAAACAACCTGGGCTAAATAACAGTAAAAACTTTCCTATATAACCCACATAAAACAAGTGGGTCATTAAGCTATTTCATTCTTCGTCTTCAACCCACATAAAATCACCCGGAATAATATGTGGCCTACTTATTTAACCCACAACAAAGCATCCAGGCTAAATAACTATTTCTACATCAAACAACCCGGGCTAAATAACGATTCCAACCTTCTTGTTCAACCCGCAATTAAGAATCCAGACTATATACCTATTTCAACCTTTGTATTTAGCCCACAACAAAGCATCTGGGTTATAAACATTTACAGCCTTCTTATTTAACCCACAGAAAAGCAGCTGGGTAATATAGAACTATCTCAACCTTCATATTTCATCCACACAAAATCCACCGGGCTAGATAATTATGCCAACCTTCTTATTTAGCCCACAGAAAATCACATACTGGGCTATTTAACTATTTGAACCTTTTATTTAACCCAAATAAAAGGTAGTAGGTTATATATCTTTTCAACCGACATATTTAACCCACAGAAACATCCCGGGCTAAGTAACAATACAAACCTTCTTATATAACCCACATAAAACAAGTGGGTTATAGAGCTATTTTAATCTTCGTCTTCAACCCACATCAAATCACCTTGAATAAATAACTATGTCAACCTATGTACTTACTTAATACACAACAAAACATACAGGCTAAATAAATATATCCACACCAAACAACCAGGGCTAAATAACAATTTCAACCTTCTAATTTAACCCGCAATCAATAACCCGGATTATATGCCTATTTCAACCTTCGTATTTAGCCCACAACAAAGCATCTGGGTTATAAACATTTACAACATTCCCATTTAACTCACAGAAAAACAGCTGGGTAATATGGAACAATCTAAACCTTGATATTTTATCCACACCAAATCCACCGGGTTAAATAGCTATCCCAACCTTCTTATTTAGCCCACATAAAATCACCTACTGGGATATTTAACTATTTGAACCTTCTATTTAACCCAAATAAAAGGTAGTAGGTTTTATATCTTTTCAACCAACATATTTAACCCACAGAAACATCCCGGGCTAAGTAACAATACAAACCTTCTTATATAACCCACATAAAACAAGTGGGTTATAGAGCTATTTCAATCTTCGTCTTCAACCCACATCAAATCACCGTGAATAAATAACTATGTCAACCTATGTACTTATTTAATACACAACAAAACAGACAGGCTAAATAACCATTTCCACACCAAACAACCCGGGCTAAATAACAATTCCAACCTTCTTATTTAACCCGCAATTAATAACCCAGATTATATACCTATTTCAACCTTCGTATTTAGCCAACAACAAAGCATATTTAACTATTTGAACCTTCTATTCACCCCAAATAAAAGCAAGCAGGTTTTATAACTTTTCAACCGACATATTTAACCCACAAAACACATCCCGGACTGAATAACAATACAAACCTTCTTATATAACCCATATAAAACAAGTGGGTTATAGAACTATTTCAATCTTCGTCTTCAACCCACATCAAATCACCGTGAATAAATACCTATGTCAACCTATGTCCTAATTCAACCCACAACAAAGCATCCAGGCTAAATAACTATTTCCACATCAAACAACCCAGGCTAAATAACAATTCCAACCTTCTTATTTAACCCGCAATTAATAACCCAGACTACACTGTATATACTTATTTAAACCTTTGTAGCTTCCAGACCACAGAAAATCTATTTAACCCAAACAATACAAGTAGGTTTTATAGCTTTTTAACCGACGAGTTTATTTAGCCCACAGAAAACAACCCGGGCTAAACAACAATTCCACTCTTCTTTATGCCTACACATAATAAAGCATCCAGACATAGTTTCACCTTATTTAGACCACTACAATGCACCTGAGTTTTATAATATTAAAACCTTCTTATTTAACACACAGAAAAACAGCTGGGTTTCAGAATGATTTTCCAATCTTCATATTTAATCCACAACAAATACATCGGGCTAGATAACTATCCCAACTTTCTTATTTAACCCACAGAAAATCACCTGGGCTATTAAACTATTTAAACCTTATTTAACCTACAGGAAAAACAGCTGGTTATAGAAAGATTTTCGTATTCAATCCACACCAAATCCATTGGGTTAAATAACTATTCCAACCTTTCTTATTTAAACCACAGAAAAGCAGCAGGGTTATTTCAACATGTTTGAGCAAGTTAATCTACAGTATATCTGGTGCAAAATGCTCGCTATGAGCGTTAGAACATAAAGCGTTGTTGCTACACAGTACACCTACGTAGCAGAATTTCGTTCTCGTAATGATTAAATTGTGCTATAGTGATATTTGTTTTTGTTTTCTTTGTACAGGATAAAGGTACAGCGATACAATTTTTAGATCATTCTCCTGGAGACACGATTGCCCCGTGTACAGATGATACAGTAGTGTATGAGAGATAAATGTAGGTATGACTATCTACCTAATTTATGTGTTACCCAACAAATATTTAAGTTCTTGTAGTTATTATATTGTAAAAAAAATTATCAACATAATAAATGCAAATTTCGAATTTAATCACCACGAATTGAACTTATTAAAAAAAGAAATAATGTTTCATTGATCCACTCATTATTTTATTTTCAGCGAGACGCCAGTGGTTTTAGAAGAATATATATGGGCACTCTATATGAACACTCAAAGTCACTGGCTATTTTTGTTTGATCTGTATAAGAAACATAAACAAGATCTACATTATTTTATGTGTGATATGATTTTCTTCATGTCTAAAAACTAATAAATGGAATTGCAACATTTGTAATTATTATTATCTCATCATTAACTTTATAATTGAATGTGTTCACATGGTCGCAGAGTAACACAAAAGTTATCCACAAAACGATTACCTACTTCTTGTCTGTACATTATCAAATTCTCTAGTAGCTATACAAACTACAATAATATCATTCCGGGACAATTGTAAACAAAGCACTAAATTCTAATACTTCCATTTGTATTAATTAAACAGGATAGTAGGCCCACCCCCTACACTTTTCGCCACCCAATAGAATACTAGTATATGTACACAGATGTAAAATACAGAAAATATGTGCCCCTGAGCCCTTGTTGATAGGAAAATAAGATGTGTTTTCGCTATGAGGCGAAAATGAATGCATATCTGCCAAGTATTTTAATTGACAATCACTACAAATCATTGCGCTATGACCAAAACCTTTTCATTTCGTACTCATACAAAAGTATGAGGAATATGGACTAGCGGTACTTGGGATTAAGCGTTCACAATGTATTTTTGACTTTTTGGAAAAAAAACAAATTCACTATACATTCTATAGTTCCTCAAATATTATTATAAATAAGTATAAACATAATGCTATTTTAAAACTTTTTGGTAAATCATAAATGGTACCTTGGATAAAGGCGATAATAACTTAATTTAATCAAGCGATGATAATAGTGTTCACTTTGCCCTAATCAGTTTTAATACAAGGACAAATTGAACAGATTGTTACTACTCCCAGAAACTAATAGTCGTCACAGACTGGAGGAGGATAAAACATGGGCCTACTCATAAAACAGAAGGCGGATAGTATAAATTAATTCACAAATGTGACGCAACATGCCAAAACCAGGCTCTTCTCGAAAATAAAGTTTTTTTAAAAAAATCCACCATCTGATAGCGCTTTATGTTCTGTGCATTTTAAAACAAATTGTATGAAAATCGGACGAGTATTTCCAAAGATACAACTCCTCAAAACAAAAAAGTGCAACACAATTTTCTGGCATAGTACTATTGAGAAAACTGTCTTTAAAGGTAACCATTAAAAATAAGATGACTTGTAAACTTGTACAAGAAATCACAAAATTTGTCAAATGTATATACAAGAAAAACAGTTTCATAGAACATAAAAAATGAAATCGGATGGAGCCCAACCCAATTACACATGGTGACATGGGTTGGAGTTGGGCTTAAGAGGGGTGTTACCCCAAGGTCATCTCAATGTCATCCCAAGGTCATCTCAAGGTCACAGCAAGGTCAAATCAACTAAAAAGAGCAAAATATAGTTTTTTTTACCAATTCTGTTAATCTGAAGTGTATGTGATGGTAGAACCCCGCCTAGACCCCAACATGGAGTTATACTGAACATAAACAAGAGGTTAAAGGGGATATATGGGGGTCGGAGGGGTGATACCCCATTAAATCACCTTGATGTCACCCCTGTCTGAAATGGCATAAGTGGACCAAATAACACAATGATTGTCATGTTTGGACTAATGGTCGGTACTTTAATTTATTCTGATAAAGCCCAATCCAAATATGCATGATGACATGGGTTGGGGTTGAGCTTCATAGAGCTGTTACCCCAAGGTCATGGCAAGGTCATCTCAAGGTCACATGAAGGTCAAATCAACACAAAGGGGTGAAAATAGCTTATTTTTGCTGTTTTTGTTTAAATTTAGCTCAATTGAGATATCTATGATTGTTGAAACCCAACTAGACACCAGCAATGAGTTATACCAAACATACCCTAATAGGTTACAGGGGTGATATAGGGTTTGGAGAGGTTATACCCCAGCAAATCACCCATATGTCACCCCTGTTTGAAATAGCAGAAATTGACCAAATAACAAAACGATTGCCATGTTTAGACCAATGGTAAATACTTCAATTTTATGTGATGAAGTCCAAACCGTGTACACACGTGGTCCAAAGGGTTGAGGTTGGGCTTTATAGAGCTGTTACCCCAAGGTCATGGCAAGGTCATCTCAAGGTCACAGCAAAGTCAAATCAATACAAAAGTGTTGAATAAAGCATATTTTTGTTGTTTCTGCTCCAATTTTGTTCACTTGAGATGCCCATGATGGCTAAAACCCAGCCGGACCCCAACATGAATGTATACCAAGCGTACCCGGGAGGTTACAGGGGTATTTTTGGGTTAAATAGGTCATACCCCGTCAAATCATGCTTATGTCATCCCTGTCTGAAATGGGCCAAATAACAAAATGATGGCCGTGCTTAGACCAATGGTCAATACTTCAATTTCATGTGAAGAAATCCAACCGAAGTACACACGGGGGCATGGGTTGGGGTTGTACTTCTGAGGGGTGTTACCTCAAGACCATGGCAAGGTCATCTCAAGGTCACAGCAGGTCGAATCAACACAAAAGAGGGGGAAATAGCATAATTGAGTTGTTTTTGCTACAATTGTGTACACTTGAGATGCCTAAGAAATAGCAAACCCACCTGGACCCTAACATGGATGTATATCAAGCATACCCCAAGATGTTAAAAGGGTAATAAAGGGGTTAAAGGGGTAATATCCCATTGAATCACCCTGATATGCCCCCTGTTTGAAATGGAAGAAAAGGACCAAGTAACACAATAATTGCCTGGTTTAGACTGAGGGTCTTTACTTTAATTTAATACATGTATGTTATGAAGTCCAACCCAAGTAGGCTTACACATGATTAACTGGGTTGGAATTAGGCTTCATGGGTGTTACCCCAAGGTCATGGCAAGGTCATCTCAAGGTCAAATCCAAGAAAACTGAAAAGTAACATTGGTTAGCATAAAGGTACACTGATATGCTTATTTTATACTGGTGGAAATTTGAACCATGATAGCGCTAATTTTATTTCTACCAACTTGTGTCTGGCAGGCTACCGCGATCTACAACTTCAAGCGGATAAAATTGCTCATAATTTGAATAAAAATATAGTCCTATGCCAATCAACACACTTAAAAAAAATCAAAACAACATTACATTTATGAGATAATATTTGTCAATTTAGATATTTATTGTTGATCACACCAAGGCCACATGAAGGTCAAATTTTGCTAAAATATGTTAAGTAGACTTTGGTGTTTTTCTAATGAATTATTCAAGATACATTTGTACACAAATTAAGAATACAATTATTCAGCATCTTGTTATTCAGTGATTTGAGGTATAAAATGTTTTATTATACACCAGTGACCACAACATTATACTATAGTCTAGCATAGCCCAGAGGATGGACAAGCTTCTCCCCCACAATGTCACTGTTGTGTACTTTAACAAATAGTCATATAGCCATCCAAAATTGACCTCATCCATTTCAATTAATTATTCAGGATACAAGTGTACTGAGACTTAGAAGATCTTCCTTCATTCAGCCTCTGATTATTCTGTGATTTGGTGTACAAAAAGTTATATCATATGCCAGTGACCACAAAATTATACTATAGTCTGTCCACAATTTTACACTTCTGTGCACTGCAACAAATAGAAGTCATGTAGATCTGGTCATCAAAATCGACACCATCCATTCTTTTATTCTACAATATCTACAACTCCAGGTATCATTTTCTGAAACATACATTACACACAATAATGAAAAGGCTATTACATCCAACATAATAATTTCAGATATTAAAATATTTAACTTTTTTTTTAATGCTGGGAAATTCTAATCAGTTGTTAATAGTGATAGTTAATAACTTGTAAATCTGCTGATATAGCTATTTGAAACGAATACTACAATACTAGCCTGTAACTTTAAGATACAACTGATGATCACACAGGATGAGGATACAAATTTTAAAAATGTACATAGGCCTACCTAATGTTGAGACTGAACAATTCACTTACTTATCTCACTGAATAAATATATTAAGGTTACAAAGAATGTTGGCTCAACGCTGGTCCGATGTTGTATACAGTGGACCAACATTGATTCAACATCTTGTGTCTGCTGGGATATGACAGAAATACAAATTATTGAACAATATAACTGCATAACATGTATAAAGACCATTATTCTGGTAATGTTTGTAGTGTCTAAGAAATGAAGAAAAGAAAAAAATGTGATTTGCTTGTTTTTTATATAGTGATTATTTCATAATTCCAACTTGCAGGATATATCAGACAATTTACCAAGAGAGTATGACAAAAATCAGATATTTTTTGTGGTGGGCTATGAAATGGGAATATGGTTAGGTTTACAATTAAACCTGCGCTAATGATACTAACCTTACTGTACATATTTAGTGACTTTTTTGTTTTCTAGTCTGGAATGTCAGATTGCTAGCAGCTGCACATATTTACTATCATGCCATTTTGCAGTGAGAATTTGATCGTTTCTGAACAAAATCACTATATTCTTTGGTACCTGCCAAATGTAAAAACAAAAGACATTTGACATTTTGAACCATCATTTTTATCCACCTGTTTATTCATATCTTATATTATAGGCATACATATTATACAGTAGTCTATATCCTTACAAATCATATAAATTTTAAATACTGTACTTAGCTCAAATGAAGTTCATATCATAAATGTGCTGTAATAATTTTACTAAAATGTATCTATTGGAATAATGAAGCATTACATGTGACTTAAATTACATTATATTGTGAAATGACTTACATATTACCGGTAGTGTCTTGCTGTCAGTAGAAATATATTTTATGAATATGTGAAAGTTTGAGAATTACATGTCTGTTAAAAAAGGTTTAAAACAATAAATACCTAACTAGTCTTCTTCGTCAAATTGAGTCAAGCAAGAGTTGCCAAGATTTAAGGAGCACTCCCAGTGACAATTTCCGCATGCAGCCTCAACTCAATTGAAGTTGCTGTATCAACTTGCAAAGCTGTTTCAACCTGAAAATGATAAGTAGCCAAAAATGAAAAATAGCAAAAAGTAATTTTAAGATAATTTTATTTTATTTATAATTTGCGCACAGTAATCCATATTCAAGTTATGATAAAAGAAATATGTTTTCAAACTGAAAATCAAAAATGGAAGTTAGCTTTCAATTTTCATTTTTGGACAAAATCCATCGATAGTAGCCTACTGTTGGACAGACAATGACATGAATGATAAGTCTATAACTTTAGTCTAGACTAGGCTAACATAATTAATTATGCCCAGATACCTATGATACTCGGGTTCATATTAACCAAAGAAGAGTGAATGTATTTCGCTGATGTCTCAGTCAACTCTCAACTAATTTTCATTCAGGGCCTAGGGCCTTCTATTTTCAGTGATGCAGTGACTACCCTAAGAAAAATGTCAGCAATTATAGGCCTAGGCTAATACTAGTCGCAGCATAACTTGGGTAAAAAAAAAATTGTTAGTCAATAAATATTTTTTAAATATCAAAACACAAGGTTTGCGATGAGGTATGAACTATAGTCTAGTAGGCCAACTGGCTTATTATGTACTAAAAAAATCGCACAATATTCAAAGTATCGTTAGTCGCCACATTCATGACTAGAAGTAGAACATTTGAATAAATATTGTGTGAAACGTAGGCATTGGCCTAAAATGTAAAATCTCATAAACATGGTCAGTGCCATTGCCCCCCCGTATTGGTTGATAGGCCTACTAATAGGTGTAGGCCTAGGTCTAGTCCTAATTGACAGACTCTGAGTGAGAAAACAGCGAAATTCATTCAAACTTGACGTGGTTAGGACTTAGCCTCTTAGGGCCTAATCACTAGCCTATAGCTGATGTGAATCTGAATTCTATTTTCACTCACACTCAGCGTCTCTGAGAGAGCAGGGACAGTGTGTCACTGATGTGACTGTGATTGTCAGACTGAGTCTGAGTCAGTGAGAGTCAGTGAGTGTCACTCACTCACTGACACTCAATTACTGACGCAGTGACGTGAAAGTGACACCGGAAAAAACTGCAAGTGCGAGCTTTAGAAGTTTAGGCCTTTATAGTCTTTACTAAATCTTTAGACTGTGTCAGTGTGTTCGACTGTGAGCCAGTGCAGTGGCTGGCAGTGTCCGCGAATCAAGTGTCACTGTGACTGTCAGTCAGTGAGTCACACACTGCCGAGCCGGAGTCATCCCCCAACAATTTTGATTTTCAATTTTGGCTTGGCACGGGCGATATTTGAGTAGACTAACGAATGCTTACCTGTGACTGTGTCATTTTTTTCATCGGCAGGATTAGTTTCAGGAAATGTGCATCAACGATGATATATTCTGCTTTCAGGTTCAGCAAGTGAACTTTCAAACACATTTTCTTGTGAAATTACCCAAAACGTGGACGTAGTCCTAGAAATGGCGCGGAAAAAAATGTAAACAATCGACCAGTGAACTGTTTCCGGTAGAGTCTTGACAGTCATGTCAAAGGTTGCCGGCAAAAATCGTATTAAAAACCTTCGAATCAGATAAAAAAGGTGGAAATAACTTCAATAATGTGTTAAAAACATATTATTCAACGTCAAAACACTTAATTTGAAAAAAGCATAGACAAAAAATTATTCGGTATTTGGCAGTTTCAAATCTGTTTTACGCAAATCAACACTGTGCGAGAAGCGCCTGGTTTTGCTGTGGCGCGTCACAAATATGTATTTTTTTTGTTTATAACTAAATGTAATAATGATAACAGTAATTTGAAACATGTATTGCAGTAATATCGTGCGCTCACTATGTCACCTCAGGAAAAAGTCATCGCCATGGAGTGGTATAAAAAAAATATACTTTAGGACTAAAATCTGATTCAACCCATCAACATTGCCTTGTTAAAACAGGTCAGACGTTTCACTAACTGATTGAAAATATTCACTTTTGATGGCCCACATACCTTAGAACGTTGGCAAAATAAATATGAATTCATTAATGTCTAGATGGTTTAACACTTACAATGCTGAAATATTTGCGTATCAACCATGGAGACCAAAGAGTTGTTCCAATTTGAAATCTTCACAAATAGCTTAGTTAGCTCTTTCTGCTTCATTTGAATAGCTATGTTATGGGTCTATGGTCATTACAATTTGCTAATTCCTTTAGTGCGGGGGTCGTTTACGTCCATAGACGGTCCCCGCACTGAAAGGGTTGAGAATAATTTAGGGAAAATATCACGGTAAAATATAAGCTCCGAGCGTCCCCACCATAGCGGTATAGTGGCCAAAATTAGAAGACAGTATGTCAAAGCTAGTAGGCTATAGACTAAACCAGCTGAGAAGTTTCGCTCACTTATCAATAATATTCACCTTGACGACCCCAACCTTAGAACCATACTGCGCATGCGGGTGGTCCTACGACATGTGTTCAGTAAATAGTGACGACTCGCCTACTTTAATATTGGGTGGTCGGCGTTGCAGATGCAGAAAGGCCTACTGGTCGTGTCCGCTGGGAAGAGACGGATGGAGGGAATAATGTAGGTGGGTCGTTGTGATTCGCTGAGTAAACATTTAGGGCGCCTAATACAAAGGCAGGCATGCCCAATAAGGTCAACGTCGACAGGAGTGGGTCTATCGCAACGTATTTTTTTTGATTCAGTGAAGTATAACGACCCACCAACTTTAAATCATAACTGACATGTATAGACTGAATAATAATCGGATAGGATAGATTATTTAATAGGCCTACACACATACTTGACCTCGCTTAGTATTGGTTAGTTTTGATAATATTATGTAATATCCACATGAAAAACACTTAATTATCATATTCCTGGTTATTATCAGAAGAGTGGTCAGGCATGTACATCAATCGAGAGATCATCCACAGTCGTTCGTCATACGGACCCTCGGGGCCCATGCACAGGCCCACGTCTTAGTGCAGCTCTAAGCATTTAATATTTAATTCGAAATAAACATATTCAGTGTGTAACAAGTCCCGTCTTCTCATCCCTGAGAGATGAGGTTTACCCAGTGTGCAGTGGGCCCCTCGTCCCAAACTGGGACTAAAATATGTGGTTTACAACCAGCTCCTCATCCATCCTAATTATCGTATCCCCGCGCATGCACTTATATTCGAAAATGCACTTAGTTTTCGAAAATAAGTGCATGCACTTTTACTCGAACATATAGATAATTTTAAATTTATTCCAATTTGTTAAAATCGTAATTATTTGATTTATTCCAATCCAAAGTAAACTGAGCTAGTTTAGTAATCATTGGGATAGTTACTTTGAAGTTACCTTGCAGGAATGACTCTAGGAAATAGCTGTTGACACTACCTGAACTGTTATATCACACCTCATTTGTCCCCACTTTTCAGCTATCATACCCATACCCTATCGCTTTGACGCCTTGAACTGTTGGCGCATATCTGTATTATGGGGCAATTCTCTCCTAATATCTACCCGTTCATAAATAATATTGTAGTTTGTATTTACATTTTTTTATATTATTATGGGCATTAACTAGTAATAGTCTATAAGTCAATATAGTCATATTATTATTATTCTCACCTGAATTATATGTCTTGAGTTACATCGTGGTACGCGTAGTAGTTTTCGAATATAAGTGAATGCACTTGGTATTCGAATATAAGTGCATGCATTTATAAACGAACAAGAATATTTTTGGAGAAATGACATTCGAATTTCACTTATAAGTGCATGCACGTTTATGCGCGGGGATACGGTAAGGATGAGGTTTAGTCAGTGTGGAATGGGCACCTCACCCCTTCTAATATATGAGGTCTACATAGTGTGCAGTCAGCCCCTCATTCTTGACACTGCATCAGATGTGATGTTTACCCAGTGTGCAGTGGGCCCCTCATCCCTGAGAGATGAAGTTTACCAGTGTGCAACCAGCCCCTTCTAAGGATTAGGTTGACCCAGTGTACAATGAGCCTCCCCCCCCCCCTCCCCCTGAGAGATGAAGTTTACCTTCTGTGCAGTGGGCCCCTCATCCCTCCCGAGAGATAAGGTTTACAAGTCCTAGTGTGGAGTTGGCCCCTCATACCCCCTGAGTGTTGAGGTTTACCTAGTGTGCATTGGCCCCTCATCCCTCCTGAGAGATGAGGTTTACCTAGTGTGCAGTGGGCACCTCACCCCTGACTCTGCCTGAGAGATGAAGCTTACCTAATCTGCAACCAGCCCACCCTACAGCCCCTACTTCTCTCTGAGATGAAGCTCACCAGTGTGCAACCAGCCTCTCATCCCTCCTAAGAGATAAGGTTTTCCCAGTGTGCAATAATAACACAATAATGAAACAATGATCTTGAAAACTTTGCTTACTATCAAAGTATTTCGCTAATTTTCTCTCTAACTCCAATTTATCCACCTAGCTTTTCTAGCGTAGATAGCGTTAGGCCAAAGTTTCGTAAATATCTGCTTTTAAAATTAATCTGTATAAAAAATATTTCAATTTGTAGCATTTGCCGGGTCTAGCTACAGAAGAAAATATATCATACACATGCCAGTGTAGCACCAGATGGTTAACATGGTTAATATGGGAGCAAGTTCATACTCTAGCCACCAGAAGATTATTATATGAGACAACACTTGATACTCCAGCCTCCAGACAGTTAAAGCGACGCAATCAGGCTAAAATCATAAAAAATCCTTATTTTTTTTGGCTTCTTAATATGGCCATAATATGTGAATATGTCCACAGACTAGTATTGCGTATGTTTTTTTTTAAATTTTGTGTTGCGCATTTACCCGTTAAGCGAGAAATAATTACGCAATTTAATTTCAGACATGCATTTTTAAATTAAGAAATACAGAAATAACTGATAAACGGGGTTTTCCGCAACCTTGCTACGTTGCCACAGCAACCCAAAATTTAAAAGACTTCCGTAATTGTAGTCTATGGACATGTTCACATATGAAGGAAGTATATTAAGAAGCCAAAATAAAATTTTTGATTTTTTGATGATTTTAGCCTGATTGTGTCTGCTTTAATACAGAAGACATGTAATACTCTAGGCAACAGAAGGTTAACATTAGATAAATATAATAGTCTAGTCGCAGAAGATTAATAGTTGAGACACGTGATACCAGAGACCCCGGAGGATTAATACATGTGTTCCTCTAGTCGGGAAAGGGTTAATAAATAAAACATATGATACTCTAGGTATGACAAGGTTAATATAGAAGAAATATGGTAATCTAGTCCACAGCGCAGTAATACACGAGACACACGTGATACTATCGACCCTCTGGAGGGTTAATACATGTCAAACTCTAGCCTATGGAGAGCTAAGAAAAAACATCTATGAAGCTCTAGGCATGAGTAGGTTAAAAAAAAAAACATGATAGTGTAGTCCACAGAGGGTTAAGACGTAAGAAACGTGATACTCTAGAGGGTTTATACTTGCGAAAGTCAACAGAGGGTTAATAAATAAGACATGTGATACCCCAAACACCAAAAGGTGTATATAGAAGCAATTTGATAATCTAGTCTACAGAGGTTTAATATTTGAGACACGTGATACTTACGACTCTTTGGACCTCATAGGGTTATTACACGCACTACTCCAGCCTATAGAGGGTTAATAAATAACATACGTGATGAACTAGGCATCAGTAGGATATAAAATAAGCTAAACATGATAGTGTAGTCCACGTAGGGTGAATATATTAGAAACGTAATACTCGAGACCACAGAGGGTTAATACTTGGGATAGTCTAGTCAACAGAGGGTTGATAAATAAGAAATGTGATACTCCAGACATCAAAAGGTTAATATGGAGGAAATTTAATAATCTAGTCCACATGGGGTTAATATTAAATCAATACCATTTATGATGCTCTAGGCATCAGTAGGTTAAAATAAGATAAACATGATAGTGTAGTCCACATAGGGTTAACACATTAGAAACGTGATACTCTAGAGCAAAGAGGGTTAATACGTGTGATACTCTAGTCCACAGAGGCCTAATAAATAAGATATGTGAACCTCTAGGCATCAGAAGGTTAACGTAGAGAAAATATGGTAGTCTAGTCCACAGAGGGTTGACACATGAGACATGTCATACTCTAGACTCCAAAGAGTTAATACATGTGATACTCTAGAATGGAGAGTGCTAATACATGAGATATGTGATATTCTAGACATCGGAATGTTAATATAGGGAAAATCTGATAATCTCATCTCTTGGGGATGAGGGGCTCACTACACACTGTGTAAACTTCACCCTGAGAGAGTGAAAGGCTCGCTACACACTGGGTGAACCTCATCTTTCAGGCCCAGTTATGGATGAGGGGCTCACTGCACACTGCCGGCTAAATCTCATCTTCAGGATGGATGAGGGATCGCTGCACACTGACTAAACCCTTATCTCTCAGAAGGGATGAGGGGCCCACTACACGCTAGGTACACCTCATCTATTAGGAGGAATGAGTTGCCCACTGCACACCGGCTAAACCTCATCCTTAGGATGGATGAGGGGCTGGTTGCACACTGGGTAAACCTCATCTTTCAGGGCCAGTCAGGGATCAGGGGCCCACTGCACACTGGGTAAACCTCATCTCTCAGGCAGTGTTAGGGATGATCGGCTCACTGCACACTGGGTAAACATCATCTCTCAGGAGGGATAAGGGGCTCACTGGAGGTAAACTTTATATATCAGGCAGAGTCAGGGATAAGGGGCTCACTGCACAATCGATAAATCTCATCTCTCAGGAGAGATGAGAGGTCCACTGCACACTAGGAAAACCTAATCCCTTAGGAGGGATGAGGGGCCCACTGCACACTCGGTAAACCTCCTCTCTCAAGAGGGACGGAGGGCCCATTGCACAGTAGGAATAAACCTCCTCTCTCAAGAGGGAGGATGGGCCCCCTGCACACTGAGTAAACCTCCTTTCTCAAGAGGGATGAAGGGCCCATTGCACACTGGGTAAACCTCCCCTCTCAAGAGGGATGAAGGGCCCACTGCATAGTAGGTATAAGCCTCCTCTCTCAAGAGGGATGAGTGGCCCACTGCACACTGGGTAAACCTCCTCTCTCAGGAGTGATGAAGGGCCCACTGCACACTAGGTAAATCTCCTCTCTCAGGAGGGATGAGGGGCCCTCTGCACACTAGGTATACCTCATCTCTCAGGAGGAATGAGGGGCCCACTGCACACCAGGTAAGCATCCTCTCTCAGGAGGGAGGAGGGGCCCACAGCACACTGGGTAAACCTCCTCTCTCAGGAGGGTTGAGGGGCTCGCTGCACACTGGGTAAAACTCCGCTCTCAGGAGGGACAAAGGGCCCACTGCACGCTGGGTAAACCTCCTCTCTCAAGAGGCATAAAGGGCCCACTGCACAGTAGGTATAAACCTCCTCTCTCAAGAGTGAGGAGAGCCCTACTGCACACTAGGTAAACCTTCTCTCTCAAGAGGGATGAAGGGCCCGTTGCACACTGGGTAAACCCCCTCTCTCAAGAGGGATGAAGGGCCCACTGCACAGTAGGTATAAGCCTTCTCTCTCAAGAGGGTTGAAGGGCCCACTGCACACTAGGTAAACCTCCTCTCTCATGAGGGATGAGGGGCTCCCTGCACACTGGGTAAACCTCCTCTCTCAAGAGGGATGAAGGGCCCCCTGCTCAGTAGGTATAAGCCTCCTCTCTCAAGAGGGATGAAGGGCCCCCTGCACTGTAGGTATAAGCCTCCTCTCTCAAGAGGGATGAAGGGCCCACTGCACACTGGGTAAACCTCCTCTCTCAAGAGGGATGAAAGGCCCCCTGCACAGTAGGTATAAGCCTCCCCTCTCAAGAGGGTTGAAGGGCCCACTGCACACTAGGTAAACCTCCTCTATCATGAGGGATGAGGGGCTCCCTGCACACTGGGTAAACCTCCTCTCTCAGGCGGGGCTCGCTACACACTGCATATGTTTATTTCGAATTGAATACCAAACGCTCCCTACACTAAGATGTGGACCTGTGCATTGGCCCCACGGGGCTGCATGACGAGTAACTGTGGATGATCTCATGATCGATGTACATGCCTGTCGGCCTCGGGAGTGCCATATGGAACATACTCCACTAATCGATGTAGTTGCTTTTGAAAATTAGAAATGCGAACATATTTATTGTGCTAGTCGAATGGACCCAATGTAATGCTTCTTTTGACAACCAATAAGAAACCTCGTTACATCATTCACGGGGTGCCCAAGGACACTTTAATTATCTTGCATACACCGCAGCGGGCTGTATAACTCTAATTTTCCTCTATTTCGGCCGCCACGGTATATCGAAGGCACAAAATCAGCGGTTCCACGCCCCGTCACGGGACATGGAAGAGCATTTAACTGTTATTTGCCCCGTCACGGGTTATCCAACACACCTTTCTTGCCTTGTGGGCCCCGTGACGGGGCAAATAGACCCGGCCTATTTAAATAGTGGTTGACACTAATACGCTTTGTGTGATATTATTTTCGGCCTGGAAAGATATTAAAGTGAAATCTGAAAAGACTGACTTGTATTAATGACTTAGTGCCTAATAGTTAATTCAGCATGCAGTCTGTGATTTAAAACTTATCGCTGGTCGATGCTACAGACCCTACAGATCGCTAGCAGGGGGATTCGGCGACCAGTTCACATCGCCCACCGGTAGTTTTAATCGCCACGGGCGAGCGTGTATTTCCACCCCATGCAGAACACTTTGGAAAAAAATGATGTTATCCGAGTGCACTCTGAGGCACTTTCAGACTGAAATTAGAGGAAAACACATTTAGGTTTCTTTTCAGTTCTGGACTCTTTGGCCAAATTTTTACACGTCCATTACATGTGCACTAGAATTCAGCCCGTCCTATTAGAAACTGTCCGTCCAAAAGGACGGGTGGACGCCCGCCCCCCTAGCTAAGCCGGTGCCCTCTCCCCTTGTTTGCAAAGAAAATGAAAATATATTCCATATCGTGCTGTCAATCCAGTAGAAGTATTCCAATCTAAGAAATCTTATTTAAAACTTTTTTTCCTTGGGGAAGACCCCCCCCCCCTCGAACACTCCTGGCGTAAACCTTGACCATCAAACTTGTTTTCTCAAATCATCAGCTAAAGTTCCTTTTGTAGGGTGCCCTATCTATATCTGCTTTCACAAGTCGCCATCAGACTGGAAGACTAGTGTTGGATCAATATTTATGATTTCGTCACTTATCTTGATGCAATTATTCGAGGCCATTGAAATTATATATAATTATATCTTTTTTTTCTTAAAGGAATATCACAGAATACATTTTCATCAACATAGTATTTACTGTTATAGCATTGCGAGCTTTGACATGAGCGGTAATTCCCGTGTTAATATTATGTAAAGTCGGTTTATCACATGAAAAGACTTATTTTGACTCAAAAAGCCACAGGTAACTCTCTCTCTCTATTATAGTTGGTTTTCCCTCTCTGTGTTGCTCAGTAACTTGTATTTCATTCACCAGATGTGTATTATTGAATTTGCCACACAAGTGGTTAGACTTGTAAATGCATTTTTCATTTACCTGTTAATATTTCTGCGTTAAAGTCCATTAAAGAATTGTCTAAGTATATCCACCATGGCCGTGTACTTGAGCCACAATGTAGAATTTTGGTATGGTCGACGGTTATAACAGATATATTTATTGGCATGGGAGGACACATTTAGCTTAATCTGCATGGATTCATATGAGTCATAGTAAGATACAATATCGAAGATTGTCCAGGGTGGCTGCCTTTCGGCGCTATTTGCATTAAAGGTGTGGTCAACTGTCAAAATTCGCGGGACAAGGGTCCCCCAGAAGGCAATAGTGCCCGTGGGTAGGCCAAGGCTCTATTCCATAATAATACTAAATATGCATTTCATACCCAAAGCCTCATTAAGAGCAAGTTCTCAAATCACAGCAAGCTCATATATACTTGAGCGACATCTATGAGTTAATAACTCAAAGCACTTTGCCCTTACCCCCACTTAGTCGCTGGCTTGCAAACAAACTGATTGTATTACTGCCGGATTTGGAAACTGCTTGACCCCAAAAGTTTGTATTGACACTCAGTAAACACAAAACATTTGTATGACTTCATGCAATGTTGGACCAACGTCGAAAACGTTGGGCCGACGTTGTATAAATGTTATGCAAATGTCTTGTGTTTGCTGGGAGCTGCAGGATGACTTTCTCTCAAACATTGTACATTTATTCAATGTTGGTTCAATGTTGGGCCAGCGTCGCAGACTTTGGCCTAGCATTAAAACAGCATTGGATCGATGTCTCATTTAAGTAGTATCTTGTAATCAGTTCAGTGGCTATATTAATGCCCTCAATCTGTACTCAATAGGCAACTGTTGGCCTATACTTGACCGTCCCAGGCATGCGCATTTTGCAGTTGAACACTAGTTTAAACTAGACAATCCTGGTCTCTTTTTCCAAAGGACATCAAGAGATGCAGATAAGTTATTTTGGTTCATTGTATGATAATGACTATTTTGCCCATATCATGGTATGTGTTACACACTTACAACCATCTATGGTTATGGTGTTTTTGGGGAATATTATCTGCCTCATACTGAACAACTTGATCGGATATACGATTTGAAATGTCTGTATCCTGATACACTTCGTTCATAGGCGAAATAGATAGCGTTTTAACGTCGAATCACCAATTAGATAGCTTGAAGAAAAATGGAAATTGCACACCAATAACATATATCTCTAGACAATCTGTCAGAGACTGCAAACCTCCGCTGTGTAATACAGATCGCATCTGGATCCTAGATCCGGATCATAATCCGGATCATGTCCAAAATTTATTAGATTGTTTCTTGGCTCGAGATACACCTCTGATAAAAGTGTCATGCATGTTAACCCCTTCATTACTTTGTAAGCAAACCTGCTGACGGACGTACAAACAAGTCAAAGCGACCAAAACATAACCTCCTTTGACGAAATAATTAGGATTTCCAGGCTTTTTCTCACCTGTATGATAGTATTAGTATGGGAGGTGATATAATACATAAATCCCATCTTATAAACAGTCAACTATCAAAATAAATGTTGATCTTGGCAGTTTGTCTATCAAATAAGACATTTTTAGGGATTTGGGCGGCCATATTGGATTTATGCAAATTCGAAATATTACTTAGCCTAAGTAAACATCTGTGTCCTCTAAACATCCACCTAGCCATATCAATCTTTGAAAACATATAAATAGCTTGCTTAGAATCAGTTATTTCAACAAATCCCGAATCTTTAGGAAATTTGGCGGCCATAATGGATTTATGCAAATTTGACCTATTTTTCTAGAAGGCATTTCGGGGCTTTTTTAGTATGTTGATCTAGAGACGTTTCCAAAATGCATTGTTTAAAAAAATTATGCTGCTATTGGTGCCGGGCCTGTCACTACATTGATAGACTATAAATACAATAAATACGCTGGCCATAACTTGGTCCTATTGAAATGTCTTCATTTACATATATGTATGTGGAATTAATGATATATCTATGTTAATAAATATAACGATTTTTTTTTGTCAATTTTTATTTCTCTCCACATAAATCTCAAATAGTTCATAATAATGAAAACATATTGAAATTGTTAATTAATTAACATACTCTTCCCCTATAAAATGTATGATGTAATTTTGTGTTACGGCCTATGACATGTTAAAGGAGTAGTCCACTATGTACGAACATCGAGCCACATATGTACCCAGAAAGCACCGCACTGATTACAGAGATAGAGGCAACTGGGGTACAGCTAAAACCAGCAACATACGAGAGTGGTCTATGGCTGGGAGCCAGTGTCAAAACAGTCGCTTAAAAGGAATTAGTCGCACCTCCCGTTGGAAAGATGTGCATCTTACGAGTCGTTTGAGCATGGCTGTACAGTTGTATCTATATGTGTAAGAATGTTTTAGAGCATTCATGACAGGGGGGTATTTCAAATGAATATGACGAGGTGGAGCTAAACGACAAAAGACACGTTTAAAGAATGATTTATTTAATAATAACAGCATTTAAAGTATGTTTGATGACTCATAGGGGCCTAGTATTCATACATTAGATGGAAAGAAATATTCTTTTTCTAATTTTTTTGCCTAAATATCCCCAAAATTTAGGTGGTGGCGAATAAAAACACAAACAACTGATTTTACTATCTTCACAAAATTTGTATTATTTATTCATTGTCAGATGAATATGTACAAGTCTTTTTGGTGCGAGTTAATTTGTTTATGTACATTGTGGCCTCTAAGGCTAAGACACGATTATTTAATCCATTAGAATTAAGTTGAGATAATAAAGGTCGCCTCTCTGTAGCCTTTTAACGCCCGACGGTTCAAAGAAACCCCCTCTACCCATATACCCACCCATTTATCATACCATTTATAAAGAGTTTTCAAGATTGACATGAGATGAACAGAAATTCATCTTGGTGGCCAGTTTTGATGATGGTGCACGTGATCATCTCAATACTTTCCTCAACGAATCGATGTTGTATTGAATAATAATGGGCTGCAATGATTCACGAAACACTAAAATACAGTATAATTATATAATTTCAATGAATATGTACCAATTACTGCTCTTCTCTTTATATTGAGCGAAAGCTTTTTTGCTCAGAATTTTCAAATTTCGCTTACATTAGAATATGACCTCGCCGCATCACGTGACCTTGACCACCAATCATTTTAGGAATATTTTTATTGTGTAGGCTATACATTGAACAAATAGTACAATTTAGGATAATTAAAATCGATCTACCGATTTGCTAATTACGTACAATAATTAGATGTTAATTAGATGTTAATCGTGTCAGAATTGACTGCTCTATATCAGCACGACAGAGTACATGTTACAGATCATCTGGGCCAAAAAAAATGGTAAGATCGTTTCCATTAGCTCTAAAATGGATAAAGCTTTGTGCAAATTGTTTGTGTTTTGCTGAAGCCAGAAATCACATCATTATAAAAAATAAAGCTTTGTTGTAATATGTTTAGGCCTTCCTAGTCTATTATTCTAAAAATGTTTACAATTTCAAGTCAGTAGAACAAGTGATAAAAAAATCTTCTAATTTCAGTGTTTCCCCATGACATGCAGTGTTTTTTATCAACTATTAAAAAAAATCTAATAAATAATTTAAATAGTTAACGTTTTTTATCAGCGAAGATCCGTAATGATCTACATATCAAGCACAGTTTGTCATGTATATTACATATAATAAAATCAATAATGATCACAAGTCGCCCATATTTTATTTGAGCAATTTTACATTTTTCAGGACATATACCTTGCTGAAACCAGACAATTTGTTTCATAGTATTTAGAAACATTGTGTTTAAAAACGAATGCTTGGGCACATTTGAAGTATTTCACGTTATTAATATTTTAGCAGTAGGCCTATACATTTACACACAAAAGAGGGCCTAATCTAACAAGTTTGGATATAAAACAGAGCCAAGAAATGAAAAGAATCGGGCTTTAGGCCACCTATAGGCTAAACTGGGCTAGGAGAACCTCCTGAGGATGGTGAGATGATTGAGATAACACTGTCCTCCAGACACAGGATTCGAAATTCGAGTCATGGCGGTCTGAGGCTGAGCACGCTACCTCTCGGTCACGGAGGCTCCCCACAATACTGACTTTTAAACGTGGTTTCTTTCAAACCGCCGAGACCGGGAACCGAACCCCGAGCTCTGGCGTGAAAGGCAGCGGTGCTAACCACTACCCTAGGGCCCCCGCCCAACAGAGCCAAGAGAAAGAAGTTGGAAATTTCGAAAATTAATCTTACATCAGTAGTTCTAAACAACTTTGTGTAGCTCTCTTAGACGAGCAGTGGAAGGCCTACTGTAGATCAGCGAGTGGCACTATTTGTGATTTTATACATCAAAAGAAGATCATCTGATCTCACTTTGAGACCAGATGAGGGTTCAAGTACATCATCAGTACAATCAGCTGCACGTTTGGTTTCATCCATGATATTTGGATGACAACTCGATATTTAGTGGAATTCATTGGTATTGTTATTTCTCAAGTTCTAAATGTGAACTTATCACCATGTGATTCACTGGCATATGTTATTGTTCTGCTTAATCGTTTGTCATCATTCTGACGTACTGTAAAGCATCCATTGTATAAAAAATGAAAATATGTACATTTCTATACCACAGCTACCACTAGGATTGAACTGCTTGATTATCAGTATAGCACTATCACATATAATATAAAGCATATAATATTCTACTTTCGGAGAATAACTAATTAAATTGTAAAAAACAAGCTGAGAATAATTGCAGCGCAAATCGGGCCATCATGTATTTACAAAAAATGTCCTTTAGTGTAGTATATGTCCACACAGTATTATTAAATATGACTTTTGACCCTCTTATCAACCCCACACCAAAATAAATTTGCAAAGTCGGATTACTGGATATTTAAGGTTGATTAGCTGAAAAGTAATTATTTGCTATTGAAATTTGGGGGGCATTGTTTTCATTTTTTCTCCCGAATTTATATCTGTCTTCCAACTGCCTGATTATAATCTTCATGGAAGAGGATTGCCAGAGGCAAATCTGGCACCAGTGATCACTGCTATGGGCAAACGTAGGTGGCCTTTTTCAGTTTTATGTATAAATAATTTATCCAGGCAAAAAATGCAGCTACCCATTTTCATTTGCAAAGTCACGGCATGACTTCGTTTTAAAGTCAAGGTGATGGCAGTAGGCCTTTGTCACCAATGTCAATATGCCTTCTCGTGTTTTATATCTATATTACATATCGGCCGATGTTGCCGTTTCAGCGTAACCCCCCCCCCCCCCCTTTCAGCTTACCGGGAGGGCACGTTCAAACTAGTTTCAACGTACCCCCCGGTACGCTGAAACTAGAAAAACACCAGTTTTAAGTTAACTCCTCCAGTTTCAGATTACCACCGGGGGTACGTTGAAACTAGTTTCAGCGTGCCGCAATCTTGTTGTTTGATGTCATGTTTTACTTAATGTGCTAAAAAAACGAGGAAACAAAAATAATGGGGACCGGCGGATAAAGGGTTCACGTTTCAGCTTTTGACATGTAAGTTCTATTTTTTCGGCGGTAATTTGGTTTGGACGGTGATTTCGGACTGTGTACTATATTTGTAATAATGTCGGTAATTTCGAACGGGGACGGGCGGGGGCCCTAGGGTAGTGGTTAGCACCGCTGCCTTTCACGCCAGAGTTCGGGGTTCGGTTCCCGGTCTCGGCGGTTTGAAAGAAACAAAAAATGTTTCTTCCCCATCCACGTGTGAAAGTCAGTATTGTGGGGAGCCTCCGTGACCGAGAGGTAGCGTGCTCGGCCTCAGACCGCCAGGGCACAAATTTCGAATCCTGTGTCTGGAGGACAGTGTCATCTCAATCATCTCACCATCCTCAGGAGGTTCTCCTGGCCCAGTTTAGCCTATATGTGCACAAAGGTGGCCTAAGGCCCGATTCATTTCATTTCGAACGGTGATTCCGAACGATATCTGGTGAATTTCGGCGCCGCGCTGAATTCGGACGGTGATTTCGGACGGTGCGCAGTGAATTCGGACGCCGCGCTGAATTCGAACTGTGATTTTGGACAGTATTCAGTGAGCTCGGATGCCCAACATAGTGTTCTTTTATATCACTATTTTTGTACTAATATCGATAATTTTAGATGGCGATTTCGGACGGTGGTTTCGGACGGTGGAATATCCAAAGAACCCTAACATAGTATTATTTATATGACTATTCCACATGAATATTTCTGGACTAATATCGGTGATTTCGGATGTTGATTTCAGACTCTGATTTCGGACGGTATGATGTATAAGGAATCCTTATACAGTTCTCATCTTTTTTCAATACAGTCAATATGCATATCATTATATACAAAAAGCAGTGATATACCGGTATAGTTATGATACCAGATAAGTGGAACTCTCTGTACTTCTCTACATATATTTCGTAATATCCAAATACAGTCTATGTGAATCTCACTGCGAAACGTGTATTTATATAGGCCCCTACACGTATTCTGTTTCGAAAAAGACACAGTTCGTATATTTTAAATGCTTTTTAATATATTCGCATTTCAAAATGGCAATGAGTTTTACACCTGATGAGCATCAAGACCCTCGGTATGTCATAAATATCAGAATATATATTTGTCAGAACTATGGACAAGCAGTATACTGGACTTTATATAACAAGACCGATACATTTTATTTCCTGGTACGAGTCTTACTACTTTCTTGCGCTTTCTTGTATGTTTGAGTTTCATACCATTTTATAGAAAAATAGTTTCCATCATTATCACCATGATAATCAGTCAGTCTCTGATAGTGAACGTTTTATTTTCAGTTTTATTCCAGCGGCAGGTCAGTGGTATGTGCAGATATATCACTTAGTTAATCTCATCTACAGTTTGAACTGATTTTACCTTTATTCTAGTCGCCTCTCGAATGGCCGTTTTGACCTTTAATGGCGGTGAGCAGTATTCTGCTGCTATGACGACGACACTACCTTGGCACAAAATACACAAATGCCATGAAGCCATCATTTCGACATGTTAAAACACAAAGAGATGGTACATTTCAATTCGAGGATAATTACAAATTGTGTCGTATTACCAATTAGGCTACCCAGCATTACATGTATATGGTTGTCTAACTCAACAGCGGCATTGTTGAGATACATGTATGATTGTGTAGTTTATAATGATTATGTCATTTTGTTTGGCCACGACTGGTAAATGGCACAGTTGAAACGGAGACCAGAGCAGATGGTAATGTAACCAAGGGTTACCTAGCAACGAGACTGGACCTGTTACTTATGTTAATATTTTACTGGCACCGCCTACTGAGCCTACAGAGCCTGGATAAACGTATCATTATCATGGATTCGCGTCTTTCTTTTTAACACAGCAGCAAAAAAGTATGTACATATTTAAATAGATGTAGATTACATTATATCAACACAATGTTCAAATTTGACAGTTTATTATCTGGTAGACATTGATTACCGCTGTTTCTCACTTTTGAAATGTTGCCTGTGACAACCAGAGAGGGCTCTCTGTTTTTTCATCCTTTTAAAGGTTGCAATTGCTAACGCAGCTCCAATCGTCTGGGTTCAAGATCGATATCCTACAAGTTGTATCGTGTATTTTTTCTAATCGTCATATTCTTACACAACATATGTAGATCTGGTAATTTTCGCGTGTTTAGATTTTCCGGAATTTGTGATTTTAGAACTTTTTGTCAAGTTTCGAATTCGCGGATTATCGATTTCGATGATAGGTGACGCTATTATAATAATGTTTTCGCGAGATTCTCGAAATTCCCGAAGAATAAAACCTCGCGAATATTACAAGATCTCCAGTATTATGAATATTATTATTGTTATGGTGCATACGGATCACACGGTCAACTGTTTGACGACGTTTATATTCCGTAATGAGACGTCCACCCAATGCTGGGTGAATGTTTGGCCGACGTCGTAGACGAGGCCCAACATTCAGCCAGCATTGGATGGACGTTTCGTGTTTGCTGGATGGCGTCCCATGACATATCACGATTCCCACCCGGGCCGTCCGCATCAAACTCAGGCAATAAGCGTATCCCGACTGAATTCTGGATCAGCGTCTTAGTCACTGGTCCAGCCTTGTCCCACTGTAGGCTGAATGTCTGGCGTTACCAGGGCGGGCCGTCACACCTGTACTGGGCGCAGAGTGATTACATGACCTGTGTACATCTCATTGTGATTCCACAGTCGACGCAGAAGCTGGCCGTATCGCCTTATAAGGTATCATCAATTGTCATAATATCACGATGACTGTCCCCACATAATTAAAACAAATCTTCTGATGTTTGGATCTTAGAGGTATAGTATCACGATAATTGTTCAAGTGTGAAATAAATAATTCTATAAAGTGTGGACCTTTACAAACACTGAAACGTGTGGTTCAGAACAACATTGGAAGTACTACTACATTGCAAAAGCAAACAGTAGTAACTTCTTATTGGAAATATAGATAGTTTCACCACTGTTTCACCTTGCATTGATTATTTTGTCTCATTTTCGCGCTTATTATTTCACAAAACGTGTATGTCACCTTCTCTCTGGAAAAGCGCCCCCTGGTGAATACACAAGCAGGCCTCTCTGTCTATGATTGGCTGCAGTCATCAATGATCACGGACTCCAGCAAAAACAATACCAAACGACCCAAAAGATCATATAAAATCCTTCTGGATTTTCGTTTAGACGTAATTAACTCACTATGCTTTAGATATTGGATTATTTGAGAAAATACATTTGTTTGTTGCCAGCTCAATCTCCTCTCAAAATATTAAGAAATTACTCCGATGTAAAATGTAACTAATTAAGAAAGAATAATATTTTGCACATTTGGGACCGATTGTCGAATACTACAATCTTTTAAGATAACATAGACATGTGTTATATCATACAAACACTTTGAGTTCATTTTGCGTTGCGCATTGTTGTCACTGAAGAATAGCATCAGTTTAAAACTAGTTAGGAGATAAAACAGTGCCACGTATCTACTGATGTAGAATAATTTTATTTATATTTCTTACTTGAATGTTTTTCTTTTACAGCATGACTCTAAACACAGACCTTATCGTTTTCATGACAGAAGTCATCTTTGTAATATTCACATCCCTTGCCGTATAGACATACCGTAAATCCACTGCAAGCCACATTGTTGTCCCAAAACATTACACAATTTATGTATGACATGGTATGCCTAATACACCTTTCCCAGTAGCAGCATGCCACACACTACTGTGACTAAAAGCTGAACTATTTAGTTGGGAGTCCTGTCACACTTCTATTACAACACGCCACACAGTGATTAAAACCGAACTATTTAGTTGGGAGTCCTGCTTATGCGCAAAATCGTGCAAACAGTGTATATAAAGACACTTAAACCCTCAAAGCGCTGAATTATTGTTCGTATAAATAAAGAGACCAAAATGTTATTTTCAATTTGAAATAATAATAAATGTCTTAGTCAGCTGTTTCCGCTTCGTTTGAATACCCATGTTATGGGTCTACGGCTATTTTAATTTTTTTATTATTTTATTGCGGGGATCGATTTTAGTCGTCAGAATCTGACGTCTATAGACATCAGAGTCAGACGTATAAAGTCGATTCCCGCGCGGAAAGGGTTAACCCATAATGGAACCAAGGGTGTTTTAAATGTCAGATTATCCATGGAGTCCTTTAAATGTCATCCCGACTCGGGACGCCTGCCTTATCACGTGACCAGCTCCTGCCCAGCAAACACTAAACGTCGACCCAATGTTGATTTATTGTTGGGCCAGCGTCGCACACCATGGCCCAGCACTGACCCAGCATTGGGTCGATGCCTCGTGTTTGCTGGGTGGTAGGTCAGAATACAGGTGAGCTGGCCGCTTACCTGACTACATACATGGCCGACAAGATAGTCACTTGTGAAAAACTAGGAATGATACCATTACGAAATACAAATTACTAGGTGTGAAAATACAAAATGAACGTATTCTTTGAGGTAATATTACACCCAGGTATTACTTCGCAATTTTATTCACCCCAAGTCCAACTCATGGGGGTCAGGTTTTCGTAAAATGACCAGTTTTGATATATCAAATAATAGCTCAATGTCATATATTTCAATATTTTCTGTTGAAATTATTTTTATTTAAAAAATGCCACGTGAGGCGACAGTATGGTGCTTTTACGAATAAGTATCAATATATTCTGCACTTAATTAAGAAAACTATTTTCGGTGTGGTATCATATGTTAATATGAATGAGAATGTGAATGAGAATGCATAAATCAATCTAAAAGTACACTGTTATGTTAATTTTTTCCGTTTTCTTTAATTCTACGCGTGTGTTTATACATACATGTAATAATAAGTATTTTATATAACTCTATTGAGGCTCATCATGCGTTGTATCAATACGTTTATAATAATAAGAATAATATTGTGACTACATTTAAATATATATTGGAATAATAATTTAGTAGTTTAATTTTGGCAAATTTTACACGTTTTGCTTTTTACACTTATGTCTAATGAATCCATAAATTGATTTGCTAATACTATTATTTGATTAACAATAAACGTACATTTTCCTAAATCCTTAAAAATGAGTATAGATTTCAATAGGACTAGTACCGGGGGTATATTTGTTACGAGCCGAGTACACAAGTTATGCTGCTGGACCAAATTGTTAGTAAAACGAGACCTTTGAAATGTATTATTTTGATATATGTTTGGATGTCTCTTGACCTGACCCAATTCTCTTTTCTTATTGCCCTGCGCTGCCGAAATAAAGATATTGTTGGGAACCCAGCTACATTAACATAATCAACAACAATTAAAAAGAAAAAAAACCAATGCAGATCAATCCCAAAGTAATCATTTAACTGTGTCCATTATTGATGGACCACATTTTTAAATAATTCACAATATAATAATAATAATTATATATAATCAAATATATTGCCAAATTACCATATTAACCGTGTTTTATCACTATAATCGGTAAACAATAATAAATATGCCTATATATTAGACCTACATCTCGTAGCATGCGTCACTACTAAAAGTATATTTTGTAATAATTACAGTAACATAAACAGCTATGCAAATTTGTTTTAGCTATAAAAGCTAATGGCACTCGCAGACCTTTCATACGTTTGATATGCAACCTGAAAAAAAAGTGTAACCCATTGACAACATGGAGGTATCAGCTCTTGCTTTTGATGTTTGTACGTATTTTCGCGTACTCTATATATTTTCTAAATAAAACATTATCTTAAATCACCACAGGTTCAATTCATAGGATTGATCTGACACCCAATAGAATGATCATACATTTTACTAATTAGTGATGCATGATAGTTCATTATCAGTATGTATTAATATTAATGTATACAAAATCACGCCGGGTCATATTGTTGGAGTGCGTTCACTTTATTCACTGTATTTTACTGTATTCCGCTTCTGACATGTTGCCAGTTACATATCATGAGAATGGGAATGACAAGCACAATAGCAACCACTCAAGTTTTAAATGTGTTAGTTAGTCTACGTTGACAAGTGTCTATAAAAGGATAAAAAAAATAGAAATATTTGTTGTTTTCATCAAAGCGCATACATTTCAGGAGTGAGCTGTGAACGTGTTAGATTATACAATTGTATGTGCTCAAGCTAGTATGGAGCAGTTCTTTTCAAAAGATGCTGGCGCCCAGGACACTGTGTTCTGCACGCAATTATTTTTTTTATATATAAATGAACCCAATTTAAGCATATCACACAAGATAAAAACTCAAAAAAACTGGTCCATAATCATGATAATTGGAAATGTAATAGCAGCATTGAATTGTGAAACATATTTATTATCATATAATCAGATATGAAATAATTTTCAGCGTTTCCAACTTATGTATGATTATACGAGTAATTTTCATCCAGTTGAAGGTGTAGGTCGCGGTAGCGAGACACAACTTCAAGTGGGTGAAAATTTGAATAGACACGCCGTGTGACTGTCCTCTGGCATATAAATGAGCATATTTTATGTAGAAATACCCTGTGATGAAAAATGTGACGTGCACAAAAAGTGGACCACATTTGGAAATAAATACTATATACTATATTGTTCATCCAATTTTTCATCCATTTGTACATTTACTATATAGACATAGGCATATGAGGATCATAATTATATAAATAATAATAAATATATATATACATCTAACTTAATAATAGTAATACTCATACTTGATAAAATGTAATATTATTTAAACAGATGAAACCACTCAACCATTCATCCACTCTTTGAGCTGTTGTTGACATTTGATAACGACTTGCTATCTCATGTAAACATGTATATACAATGTGATTTTATTATTTACAATTTGTATTATTTAATACAATGATTCATAACAAATTTAAATACGACACTTTAGCGTCAGCTTCTGTGTGAAGTGAGTGGAAAGCATGGTAGATAAACAATCCATATCTCATGGTTCATGTTCACATTCGGTAATTGTAAAAACTGCGCAATCTTATTGACTCAGCAGATACGCGGAGAAACCGAACAAATACTACCTCCACCAAAGGAGGTTATGTTCTGGTCGTGTTGGCTTATTTGGTTGTCCGTAAGCAGGATTACTTACAAAAAGTGTAGTCATTCTGGCTCTAAATCCACGGAAATCTGGACAAATTGCTAACAAAGGTTTTATGATTTATTATGGTAGATATAGGTCCCAGGTAGCAATACTAAAAAGTCCCAAGCAAAACTTCTGTTCAAATTTGTTAAATTGACGAATAGTCAGCCCGCTAGGGGTACATAATGTGATGAAAAAATGGTGTGATGGTATATCTTTGCTACAAGCAAACTAACTTCAGCAATGTGTTTAGTAATTGTCAAAGAACAATAATTGGGTGGCTGACATTGTTTTACGTGTCTCCTTTTTCGCAGAATGGCAAAATTCAAGATGGCCGCAATATACACTAGCTATTATGCTAAAAATCACATATTTTCACCAATAATATTTACATGGATAATATCCACAATTGCATTGTGTATATGCTATATTTTTATCATAATAATTCTAACCCTTTGAGTTTCAAGTTTTAACAATGAAAACCCATGTACATTGCATTTAGTAGTTAATCATATAGGGCGATGCATATTATTTTAACTCAGTGATTGAGATTGTGTAATCTGATACAATAAAGATAAAAAATGTCGTTGAACATTCTTTATACATTAATTCAAATGTTTTCACAAGCTACATTTGTCCTCTAAATGCTTTATTGAATACTTCCATAAAGTCCATTCTTTGTTAGTTTTGATGTTTAGGAAATTATGTCAAAGCATAAATAGTATGATGACAAACAACACTTATTTAGATCGCTGCTGTAAGAGCCTTTGACCTTTGCCATTAGAGACATGCTCTACATGAAATATCAGTTCTTAAACTGTAAAATACTTAGATATTGTGTTCTAGCCACTGGCATAGATCACCAAGAGAGCCCAATCCCAGAGTCAAACCCTCTCCTTAACCTCGCTATTATAACTTGTTGACTCATGAACTTGATATTATCAGAAATGTTGATTATCCAATACAAATCTTGAGCTGTAATAAAAAAACGGTATCAATTGATGACTTTGAATTGGAAAAATAATTCCCATAACTTTAGGCCACGATCATTTAGTGATCGCTTGGAGTTGAGTTATTTTTTTTTACTTAAAATATACACTTAATAGGCTCATGTGATTAATACTAATACTTGACAGATAAACCAAATACCAATATTGAAGTTGTCACTCCGCCACATAATCTACCCATTAAATACAAGGGCATATTATTATCTAGGCTAAAAAGAATAATTTAAACAAGAATACATCATTACACATATACTTAAAAAAAAAAAAAATCACTTAAAATATCTTTATTTTTTTTCAGAAAAATCGCTAAATCAACTTTAAATCAACCATTCGTTGCATTTAAAGTCAAACTGATAGCTGCAATCGATTCCTGGTGTCCAAAAAGATAAGTAACGATACCTAACATTTGCAAAATGGAAAACAACAAATTCAACTTCCGAGTATTGTGTATTGGAAAATAGTTTTAGACAATTTCTCAAATTTGAACAGGAGTTTTGCTTGGGATTTTTAGGAAATGTTAGTCGGGACCTATATCTACCATACTGCAACATGAAACCTTTGTTAGCAATTTGTCCAGATTATTTTGCCAGAATGACTACACTAAAAGTAATTAACGTATATGCGTGTGTCTCGGGCCAAAGACCAATTAATTAAATTTTGGAGATGATCCGGATTAAGATCCGGATTACACGGTGGAGGTATGCAGTCTCTGACTGATTGTCTAGTTATAGGCCTAGGCCTAGTATGTTAGTAACTCATGATGAATTAACAGTGCACAACAAACTCATGACGGAACTTGTTTCTAACCGTCATTGTTATGTTATTTAAAAAGTGATATAATACCTTACTTGGGCCATTCCTGTCTCTGCTATGCTATTCTACTTCGATTTTAATAACAAAACGACGGGCGGAAACGGGTGACACCGTCATGTGCTAAACAATGTCACTCTCCGTTGCAATTGGTCAGAGGCAGTCTACTTTAAATTCTCCTTCTAGTTAGAATTCACCGTCTTTATATTCCAATCGAAAGCGATAGTGAACATTCTCTGTCATTTGCTAAAATATATGAATCTTCATTGTACCATACACAAAATAACAGTTTGCATGTCGGAAATTCGCATAAAATGAATTGTCTAGCAACTCATTGTTAGGTCAAAGTTGGACCACCGTCTAGCTAACAAACAATGGGTGAATGTCTCGTGTTTGCTGGGATAAGCGCCTCTACCACCACTGCACCAATGCCCCAAATTTTCCTATTTATAAGGGGCAGCCAGAGTGAATCTGCATGTGTAGGTTTCTCAAGTAAAGTCTGGACAGGAGAGAAGAGGCGTCGTTATCAGCCTGTGAGCTGACAGGAGCTGTGGGGATTGACGTAGGAGCCTGAGTAGGAGCAGGGAAGTACTGGCACCTATGACAGACGCTGGCTTCTGCTGACAATCTCTTGGCTCCTGGACAGTCCTGCTCTTCACACACGTGATTCCTCAGCTGCTCTGCTCTCATGCTAGCCGTAGTCTGACGCTTCCATTTTGTACTGAAATAGAGATTTAACGTTGGTATATTTATATTATATAATTATGCGTTTTGCACTATGGCGTATAGTGCAAATATTGGCGTATTAAATAATGTATATTCAAGATATAACGGTATTATTTCATCAGAATAAAATGAAGAAAATACGATAATTGCGTTGCTTTCATAATGCACAACAATACAATGGCATTTGGAAGCACTTACACGTGTAGTGATTACGTAGTGATTAAATATTGCACTGTATCCTGAATGTACGACTAATAAACATAGCATTATAGTGATGTGGATATAGAAATAAATGTATTTAAAGAGGGTACCTTTAAAATAATTAATTAATTTTGTATTTTGATTAGTATTTAAAGTTTGTATTTAATGGCTCAGAAGAGGTAGAACTGTTCTTTTATTCGGTGTCTACACATTTATTATTATATAAATTTATCTCCACCAGAACATCTTATTATACTGCATGCTTACCGTCTGTTTTGATACCATGTTTTAACTTGAGTTTCTGACAGTGTTAGCCTGTCTGCCACAACAGCACGGTCTGTACACAGAAATAAAAAACATAATTATCTATTAATATCGTCCTATGATTGTATAAATATTTGTTTATATTTGTATATATATTTGTTTTTATTTACATATGGTTACATAGTAAAGTGTTCTAGTCTAAAAATCGAATACTTAAGCCACTTCTGCATTAAGAGATATAATACACAATGGGAACATTTTAAATATTGACATAAATACTAAATGCAACATAAAGTAATACAAACTGCGTATGGTTATTACCAATAATACACAATGAACATTTTTTGGAATTGTTAAGATGTGCGTGCGTATAATTGAAGAAATAAACATTAGTTTTTATTTCTAAGGTGCGACAATTTCCATGATCTAGCATTTGAGAAATATAAGAGTCGCCACGCAAAAACGGCGATCAAATATTTTATTTTATAGTATAAAGTTGGTTAAGATTTGCAAATATATATTAAATTGTGCAAGTATTTTTCTTCCTAATAAATTAAAGTGTTACTGTTAAAGTAAATACGATGGCGTGTTGTCTTGATATCTATTTTTTCCTCTTAAATTTCCATAGACATTACAAGAAAACATACATGATCTATCTGATGGTAGTTAATATTTACCTGCAACACTCAGATATTTTTGACATCGGAATTTCCGCTCAAGATATTGCAGTTGCGCATGCGTGAAAGCTGTACGCCTGCGTCTTGGTTTCTTCTGCAAAAATAAATGGATTCACTTTTTTCAAACTCAAAATATCAATTTGGGGGCTCGTCAGACAAAAAGTTGAAAGTATATCACATTGAAAAATCAATTTAATGTACATTTCATAGCTTTTAGTCGTCACACAGTGTACACAATACCCAACAGAGAGGCGGATTCCCGAGATGCTATTATTATTTTTGTACCGTAAACACATTTACTTTTTGTCTAATTGTTTTTGTCATGGTACATATTTTTATCAATCAATATATTTATTCAATGTTATTTAAACCTAATAAGATTAATTTAGCTTGAGGTCATTCATAGATAAATATCAGCATCATAATATGGGCGACTTATTTACGAATGAATAACGTCAATAAGGCTTGTTTAAAAAGAAATAAATCTGAATTTAACTATTCATTTTCAATTGAAAATTATTTTTAAGTGCATCATTAAACAAAATGATGAAATATTACTTTGTACTATGTTGCGAGGGAAGAAGGGGTGCTTCATAAAGACCATGGCTGTTGATAATGCTGATTTTTGTGCTCGACTTCCTCAACAAGCACTAGACGTTGACCCAATGTTGTTTTATTGTTGGTCTAGCATCGTAGACGGTGGACCAACAATAAAACAACATTGGTCAGCGTCTCGTATTTGCTGGGTCTCACAAGATCGTGTGAATATAAACCTTATCAATTTCCAATGATGTGGTCGCCTCATCATCCTCAGACTCCCCCTGGTGAGTAAGGCTTACACTATGAGAATCCACGTTTTCACTGTGTGGCGCTAAAGTGTGTAGCGGTAGAGTCGCCTGGTGATTGAACGTGTTCCCATCCTGGTCAACATCTGAGACAAAACAACATATTATACAGCATATCTGGTAATTTTCGCGTGTTTAATTTTTCCTTAATTTCTAATTTTGGGACTTTTCACGAAGTTTAGAGCTCGCGAATTTTCATTTTTCTTAGAAAACAATTTCTATTAGAAAAAAAAAATTTCACGATATTCTTGAATTATAATATATAAATGGTCTGGCTTGGCTAAGATTATATTCAGTTATTAGTTTAATTTAGATTAGATTAAAGATTAGATGGATATACTGGTATACTATTTTGGCAATTGATTATTGAAATATTTCGACAAGAGTAATATATAACCACTCAATGTTTCTTCGTGCATGCTTCATATCGAGAGCAACCCGGCCGGCCTGTAATATATATTTTCTCTGAGAGTGAAAAATATGAACAAATTCAAGATGGGAGCGTACGATTCTGTGAAATGCAGGGACGTCACCGGAAACTGTTTTGAGTGGAACTCGGTGAAAACCGAGTTATACTGTATAACACCCCCCCCCCCCCCATTCTTCATTGTATTAGCCGGCTCGGTGAAAATATTGGAGGTCAAGGCTGAGTTTCACAGAATACATATTCTCGCACTGTTGATTTCAATATGTTTCTTTTTCTGAGTTATGACATCCAGTGTATAATTTATTATATAACTAAATGTTCTATTCAAATTGATCTCCTTGTCGGCTGTGTGAGATTTCAAAATCGGCCTATTGCATTATGTTGTTTACAAATCTCCCATCGGCGTATAATTTATGCAGTAATTTAAAAATACTTGTTGATCTACGTCAATCTTGCTAAGGGCTATTGCCATGCCCACCATCCCAGCAAACACAAAGCAATTGTATAACATTTATACAACGTCGGCCCAACGTCTACGACGTTGGTCCAGCATTGCATAAATGTTATACAAATGTTTTGTGTTTGCTGGTATAGCTTTATGTCCGTTCTGAGAACATCGTGATGCTCCATTAGTAATGTCATCTTCACTATAATAGGCCTACAGTAGAGAAGACATATTAATTGATGGCTAAGGTTTTTATCATTGTCTGTTTAATACTGATAAACGTGCTGGCGAGGACATTGTCATACATTCTTGAAATTACCTTTCGATCTGATTGTGCCCAAGCTTCTCCTTTTAAAACCATGTACTGCTAGCTGTGTATTTCTGACGCTGATCATCACACATAAATAGTTATTTTTCTAAATAAGAGTCAAAGTAGAGCAACTAGACTATTTAAGATTAAATATTATGAAAACCACATAATGTCTTTATTTTATGGAGAATAATACAGTTTTGTTTTAGAAATTTTGCAGATATTTATATCTCCCCTTATATATTTTTCTAATAACACAGCGAAACATAGTTCATTATCCTGTCCTATGAGCTATGCTTTTAAACATTTACATGTAACGTATTCAGATTAGCGCGCCCATAATAATGAAACTAATATCTCACAGAAGTATAACTATGCTAATTCATGACAAATATCGGAGAAATAAATCTATAGTGGTGGACTTCAGACTTCTCGAAACCTTGCATGATAATCAGATCATCACTAGCAAGAATAGATAAGACATAGAATATACAACTCGAAATGCTGCAAAATGACAACTATGCAAATCGAGTTGAATCAGGAATGATTATCATAATATATTATGATGCAGTGATCCCCGGGATTATCATAATATATTATGATAATCATTCCTGGATTATCATAATTCCAGGATTATTATAGTATACTATGATAATCATTCCTGATTCAACGCAAATTGAGGCAAACACCCACTTGACACATGGCCGCGTTACATGCAGAGCACTGACATTAGTCAAGCGGGTGTTTGCCTCAATTTGTGTTGAATGAGGAATGATTATCATAATATATTATGATAATCATTCGTGATTCAATGCAAATCGAGTTGAATCAGGAATGATTTTCATAATATATTATGATAATCATTTCTGATTCAACGCAAATTGAGGCAAAGACCCGCTTGACAAATGGCCGCATTACATGCAGAACACTGACATTAGTCAAGCGGGTGTTACCTCAATTTGCGGTGAATCAGGAATGATTATCATAATATATTTTGACAATAATTCCTGATTCAACGCAGATTGAGACAAACACCCACTTGACAAATGGCCGCGTTAAATGCAGAACACTGACATAAGTGATATACCACTACGACTCCATCTAGGGACTGCTTCTGAGAAAGTGTTGCATATAAGATTATTAAACTGCAGTTACAAGTTTTAATACTTAAAATCGGCCCGTAAACATTTAAATTACAGTACATCCAATACATGCATTCTGGCGGCCATTTTTTTCTCACTATTTCAGAAACTTTGCATAGCAGCTGGCCCAATTATATAAAATAATTTTTTTTTTTTATATAAAATAAAATGTCCGGTGTATCAAAAATCTAAGAAATGACAAATTTCTCAGAAATAAATTAAATGGCATACTGGCAGCCATTTATTTTATAATTTCTGGCATTCTGGCGGCCATTTCTTTATTTCCTCATTTTTTCAGAACTCTTGTATAATAGCTGGCCCATTATGTGAAATAAAATATTTTTTAATAAAAAATAAAATGTTCGGTGTATCACAAACCCAAGAAATTATAAATTTCTCAGAAATAAATTAAATGGCATACTGGCAGCTCTTGTATAATAGCTGGCCCATTATGTGAAATAAAATATTTTTTTAAATAAAATAAAATGTTCGGTGTATCACAAACCTGAGAAATTACAAATTTCTCAGGAATAAATTAAATGGCATACTGGCAGTCATTTTTCAAAATTTCGCTAACGGAAAATTTCTGTGTTACACACGAATTATTGACCCACGATAAAATATGCTGCTATAAAATCCAAATGGTTAATTCTCGGGAACAGAGGGTTACTTTCGCATTCGTTCTAAACCACTCTAGTTTACAATGTCCTCATACCTTACCTGATTAATATGATCATGTAAAATAATTCTGGTAAATAAATTTATCTCTCAGAATTATGTATCATATTTATCATGCTTTCATAGTTACTAACTATCTATAGTTGCCGGTTGCACACTTCGTTCTTGACTTCCAGTCAAATCCATTACAACATTTATGCTGTAAACTTAAACAACTCAATCGGTGCGTTTGTTATTTTATTATCAAATCGTTATCAATTCATAGGAGCGGCGTGAAGTCATCGGTTCCTTTTAGCAGGTATTACAAACGAAGTTGTTTATATTGTATATTCTGTTCTAAAATAATTGCTGATTTTGCTCCAGGAAATAGTTCTGGACATGATGAGATTTCCAATTCTTTGATAAATCTCATTAAAGAATACTTTATAATACCTTTGACACTTTTTGTAAGCCAATCGTTAACGACCGGCATATTTCCACAAAAAATCAAAAATAGCTAAAATTTCTCCCTTATATAAAAAATCCGATCCAACAAACATTGAAAATTGTAGACATACCTTTTTCTTACAATTATATCAAAAATATTTGAAAAAGTTTTTTTTGGGTAAATGATAAATCTTTTACAGACAATAGATTATTTAATATTAGCCAATATGGCTTCCGTCGGATTCGTTACACAAAATTAGCTACCCTCGAATTAATTGACAGAATAACAACGTATATGAATAATGGACAAATTCCTATAACCATTTTTCTCGACCTAAGTATAGCTCTTGATACATTCACTCCATATTCTTAGACAAATCAAAACACTACGGTATTGAGGACTGAGCATTAAATCTTTTAAATAATTACTTGTCGGATGGGCAGCAATTTGTACAAATAAACAACATCAAATCTAGTCTTTTCCAGTTGAAACAGGGGTGCCACAAGAATCTATTCTTGGTCCACTTTTATTCATCATATATCTAAATGATTTTACAAAGGCAAGCGATATCTTTCAAATTATATCGTATGCCGATGATTAAAATATTAATGTTCTGCTGAACATAGAATTATAAAAAAATGTATCTGGCTAAAAATTAATTGGCTGTCACTTAACTCCACTAAATCCAAATTTATGTTTTTTTATCAACGTCAAAAACGAGTGAAAAAATTGAAAAAATTTCAAATGAAATATGTAAAGCTCCTGATTTCCTGATATCCTGATTTCTTATTTTGGACAACCATGTCAAAAATAAGATGTACGGGAATTTCGTCTCTATGTCTAGCTTAACTGCTAAATGCGCAGCACAAAAATTAAAAAAACTTTTGCAGTTCTAGTCTATGGACATGTTTACATCATATGGTCATATTGATAAGCCAAAATAAAATCACCGATTTTTTAATGATTTAAGCCTGAGTTAGTCCCTTTAAAGTCCAAATGAGGTCCCCAGAACTACTCTGAATAAAGTAATTCTTCCCTCAGAGTTATCTATCTTTTCTGTGTTTTTTTTATACAGCTTTCATGGTGAACTGTCTTGTGATTACAAGCTGGATTGTCCGCATAATGGCCTCAGATCTGCTCAACAGGGTATGCTATTTAAATTACCTCTGTACAAGACTGTTCAGTTCCAATGTAGCTATCTGTATCGCACTGCTCGCTTATGGAACGCCTTACCTTTTGTTATCCGAGATACCTATCTTTAAGAAGAACCTCAATCAATTATATCCCGCTGTGGTAAATTCATTTGATGTGAATAATCGATGTACCTGGAGCCTGGCTTGTGTAAGTTGTCGAACGTAGCAAAATCTTTTGTGTCTTAAACTACCTGTGGAATTTGAATCAACTGTGAGACGGCTATTTGATCTGGCACCGACCAATGCATTAAGGGATTATAACTAGAGACGGAGACGCTCAACTAATACTAGTGTATTGAATATCTATCAAGGTAGCATTTTTCGGCTGCGCGACCGCTATATGAGCTGACGTCAGCCAATGCATTTTAGGGTAATAGTAATACTTTCATTTGGGAATGTATGTATGTGTAGATGGTAAAATTAAAAGCACCATATCGTTTTTTACACATACTCTAGTTGTCCTATTATGTAATAAACAACTACAGCGTTTAGATGTTTTAATTAGGTTTCTACGCTTCCCAGAGTGTCTTCTCTGATACATGGTGTAGAACACCTTATCTAGTCTTGGTGCGGGAAACTGATGACAGTTATTGTTAGGTATCTTTAATTATAATAAATAGTATGTACACAAAAACAGTTGGTTTTATACTATACTGTTATATATTATTTTATTGAATAATTTCAATTCACTTGGGGCCTAATATTGTTGACAGGAATCGTAGAGATCGTCTCGACCTGTTGCCGTCTACCAAAGTTAATAACATGTTGTACAAAAATACTCAAGGAATAATGATTATTTTTTCAACTGAAAAGTTTAAAAAATTTAAAAAAAAAATCAAGTTTTGAGAGTGCTTCATCGGTGCGATTTAGCCTACTTTTCCGGATACAAAAGTGGTAGGCGGAGCTTATTTGTGACGTCATTGCGGAGGTTTCTGACGTCAGGTTTGGGGATTTTGTCTCATTGGTTTCAGGTCATGCTGATGTGAATGGTGATGTACAATGTATCTTCAAATTGTCGACCCACGTGCTGCTAGAAGGCCGGGACAACCCTACACATTATGGCCCGTCAGTGCTCCAGCTCCAGGCTGAAGTCACATATTGACTCGGTTTCAATACCGGCTAATTGAAATAGTTCGTATACCGCCATTCAAGTACAAAACGTTGACTACTTGACTGCTGGGTCAGCGTCATAGACCATTGTACGAGAACGTCTACCATATTTGGCAAAAAACGTATACATGTTATTAATTGGCGGACTTTGTGCGTAATATATTATATTGAAACTCCACCCATCCCAGAAAGAGTGTATATTTCCAGTAAAACATTGGTATAAATTGCCTTATTCCTTATATCTCCTTTAGCATATTTTTAAAGTATGAAATCAGACGTGAAAGTGAGTATGTATATGTTGATTTTATTTCAGTTGGGCAGTTGTAGATAAAGTGCGGGATACCATATGAAATAAATCAATGTCATTAACCTTGACGTCTAGTATTGGCATGGTGGTTGTTGGATTCGAAAGATAGGTTAAGGAAAAAAGGAAAACAATTATTATTATTAACACAATAAGCTCAAATTACAGGTGATGTAATCGAAACATATATTGGATTTTTAGGAAATTTAATTTGTTGAATAGTGAATCAGCGTGTGCCACATATTTACATCCTGTGATGATTCTAATATAATTTTACAACATAAATATACATGTATTGTTATAACCCCACGACATCAGGCAAAATTCATAAGAGGACAAACACATGATTTGTACAAAAAAAGAAGAAGTATGTTAAATTGTAAATTAAATCTTAATCTTGAAAATATTCCCATGCATCCGTAAATTTTCAATGAAATCTTATTAATGTGTTCGGTCCATGATAAATCTTTGCTTAAATATATTTCAAAGAAATTAAAACTTTCAGTGTTTTTAATGAGAAGGACGGGATTATCAATTTTTTTAACTACTACAATTTAAACACTTTATTTTCCCATTTCCAATATTTACAGGGAGATTATCGAATTTTAGACAGAGGCATAGTTTTTCCTTATTGATTGTGCTCACATTTAAGTTTTTTTGATTCACTTACAAGTGACGCTTCGTAAGCAAAAGGTATAAAATTTAATACACTTGAAACAGTTGCCATGTTGCTAACATATATTAAAAATAAAAGTGAACCTAATATAGAAACTTGTTGAACACCCGTACGAATTGCCGTTAGGTCTGAGTTTATAATTTCACATATTGTTTTTTATTAGTTAAATAATGCTGAAGTAAAAATAAAAAAAAATCTGTTTTGTAATAGTGATTTAATTCTGAATTGAAATATTACGATCTAGTGTGTCCAAAGCTTTGGAAAAAATAAATGAATTAGCAAAGACTTCATAATTTCCCCAGGTGATATATTGATATGCATATTTTAATCAGGCGTGCGCAAAGATAATGAAAACTTTCAGTCAGGATAGCTCGCTATTTTGGTTACAAATCATTAAATTAATATTTCAAGGGGAAAATATGTAATCTAGGCCAAAGCGCCAAATTATTTTTATCTTCTTGAAGTGAATACTAAATACTGGTTTATACGAATTATCCTTCGTCTCAGTCTCCGGTGTCCATATGTTCATGTTTCCATGCCTAATTAGGACCAGCCTACGGCCGATATCCTATTAAGTTTGTGTCCTATTTAGGAGAAAGAGAGGTACTGTGTGGGGGGAACGGTTCACATTTCTGTACACCAGTCCTTATGAACATGTGCAATATAACGTTCCACGTCCTTAGGTTAAGTACTTTTGTCTTTAACAAGTGTTGAGAAGAAAAAAACTATTCACGATTATATTTGTGGTTAGGAGCTTAAAAGGTTTTGGTTGGAATAATGTTAGCCCAGCGTCGCAGACGGTGGCCCAGCATTACATCAGCTTTGGGCCAATGTATCGTGTTATCTGGTGTTTCAGGCGCCGGGATGTTAAACCGTCACCAGCATAATGCAGCCGTCAGAAACGACGGTACAATCACCGTGCTGGTTCAATGACGGGCCAGCGTCGAAGACTGTGGGTCAACATTGAAAAATTGCCACGTGTTTGTGCAAAGTATACAGCAGACCCCGTGATAGATTAGTGTTGGGCCAGCGTCGTAGACAATTGTCCGGCATTGAACCAGCAATGGGCTGCAACGCTGGCCCAACATTGAACCGGAATTTGGTGGGTTGGCCTACATCCTCTGTACCAGGTACATCGTAGACAAGTATTGAATGAATGTTGGCCAGCACTGGCGATGGTGGTGGAAGGAATACACGTCGAAGATATTTGAACTTGTCTCTTTGGCTTAATTATATCCTGGACATTTAGGATTCTGGCCCATGAGGAAGACCAATACACTATATTTTTTGTCTATGGCAGTCAAACAGACTAAAGCCGGGCCTTGGAGTTCTGGAACTCCTTTTCTAGTTCTTTGTTAGTGCATTATTCTTGTCAATGCTGACCTGATTGAAAATCTTCCGATGAGTCCAACTTCCCCATAGCTCGGTCAAGTTTGGAAACGAGGGATGTTCCAACATAATTGGGATCACTACAGCGTTTACAAAATCAGATCAATTTATTGTAAACATAAGTACGAAATGCTCCTAATGCGGGGATGTGAAATTCGCAAAATCTTACGCAAACGTTCCCAAAGTTTTCTCCAAACCTTCCCTATTGCCAAACGTTCTCCGTGTTCGCTGAAAGTCCTCCTCGGGTTTTGGGAATGTTTAAAATTCCTGCGAATATCTGTGGATCTGACATTTTCCCCCAAATCAAAAAACAGTTGCTGTTTCCCGCAAATATTTACCAAGTTGTGCAAGCTATTCACTTAGTTCGCCAAATGTACGTCAAAAACTCGCCTCTGTTCGCCGTTTGTTCACCAAAAAATTTTCAAATAGTCTGCGAATTCCCCGATTGATCGCCACGCTCGTCAATTAGTCGTCAAATGTTTTCCGAACCATCTCAAAGCAAACACCTTATCGTCGCCTAATGATCGCTGAATTATTCCTTCCATTTTTTTGTTTCGCAACTGTCTAAGACCTTTTTGGTGAGCTAATGGCGGTTATTATGTGAATATTCGGCTAACATTCAGTCACCAAAAGTCACCAAGTGTTCCCCAAATGGTCACCAAATTGTGGCAAAGCGTTTCAGGTTTTTTGCGACAACGGAAAACTCAGGCTCACGAATAGTCGCCCGAATTTTAACATTTACAAAAATTCCAGGCGCCAGTCCGGTGAGATCCCCTTACTAGTCATCAACTGCGCGCATCTTGAAAGCACACAATGTAGATTTTTTCAATCAGCGAACAGTTGGTGCCAAATATTTCGCCATTATCGTAAAATCTTCGCCGATTTTTTGTCACAAAAAAGTCGCAATTTCGCCAATTGATCGCCCTCTGGTGAAATCCCAACATTAATACACTGTTTACACGATTTTGCGCATAAGCAGGACTCCCAACTAAATAATTTAGTTTTAATCACTGTGTGGCGTTTTGTAATAGAAGTGTGACAGGACTCCCAACTAAATAGTTCAGCTTTTAGTCACTGTAGTGTGTGGCGTGTTGCTATTGGGAAAGGTGTATAGTCAGCATATTGCGATGTGTGGAACTCTCCCATATGATGTTGGGGCAGCGTTGAGGGCATAGACGACATTATACCACCACTGGCTCAATGGACCAACATTATACCACCACTGGCTCAATGGACCAACATTATATCACCACTGGGTCAATGGACCAACATTATACCACCACTGGCTCAATGGACCAAAATTATACCACCACTGGCTCGATGGACCAACATTATGCCACCACTGAGTCAATGGACCAACATTATACTACCACCGGCTCGATGGACCAACATTATACCACCACCGGCTCGATGGACCAACATTATACCACCACCGGGTCAAGGGAACAACATTATACCACCACTGGCTCAATGGACCAACATTATACCACCACTGGCTCGATGGACCAACATTATGCCACCACTGGGTCAATGGACCAACATCATACCACCACTGGGTAAGCGCATCCTGTTTGCGGTAGTTGATATGGTGGTGTCATTAAGTAACACCTTTTTTATGCCATCTAATTAACCTCTATCTACTACTGTTCTCTGAAATGATTCTTGACTCCTCAACTGCTAATTAGCATCGGCACCCCCTTTCCACACCCACCCCTCCCCCTCTACACTAAGGTGGGTGTGGACTATTATATCAATAAAGATAGGCAAAAAGTATTAGGTTTCGTACCTGAACAATTTCATAACAAGCTGAAAATGTTCAGAAAAACGTTCAGCAGGAAATGTTCAGAAAACGACCCCCTACAACATACTAAAAGTCCCCGAGAATCCACCCTGGGCCTATTGATAAATTTTAGATGACGTCCAAGATGGCCGCCGATTTCACATTTTGTCATATCCTGGGTCTAAATCATCATAAAATGTCATTAATGAGTCTGACTATAGGTTTTTAGGGACGAGGAATTCCATTTCAACAATATTTCAACACTAAAATAATATGTTTAGTGATTTGTTTACATATACATATGAACTTATAGTTTTGGTGACATATGTACTTTCAAGGTCTCAATTAGCAAAATCATAAACGTAGGAACAAGTGTAATAACTTTGTTTCGTGTAATTGTGACTGACATATCTATTTATTGTATTACTTTCATGATTTAAGGACATCTTCGATGTTAAAAGGTCAATTTCAAGGCCAAGTAATCGAAAATATGATTTTTACCAAATAAAACTAGGAACATGACTGTAATACCTAATTTTCATGGGATTTTGACTGGTAATGTTTTGATAGAAGGTGACTTTCAAAGTCACAAGGTAAATTTTAAGAACAATTTTCTAAAAATATTATTTTCAATAAATACAAATAGCAGCAAGTGTAATAGTTCTTTTTTGGAGAATCTATTTGTGGTGATTCATTTGGTGATTCTAAGGACATCTTAAATAGCAAAAAGTAAATTCCACGATGAAAAATTAGAAAGTATGCTTTTTGATGATTAAATGTCATCTTGAGTGTCGAGTCGTAACTTTTAACCAAAGTAATATCTTGTTTTAATTTAATTTTGAGTAGAAAATCAACGCCTTCCCATTCCCTTTAATGTTTTTGTGTCGCTCTTTAATGCCCCCAATCTCTCTTTAACACATCTGCGTCACTCTTTACCGCTTCCTCGTCGCCCTTTAGTACCTCTCCACCACCTATTAACACACCCAGTCGAACTTTAACGCCTATTCGTCGTCACTTAACGCCTCCGCATTGCTCGTTAACGCAACTTTTCCGCCTTATATCGCCTCCCCATTTGTTATTCCTTGTAATTCCTTGTTAAAAATGGCACTTTCAAAAAGTTACATCAATTTTTTTCACATTGTGCAATACAAGTACCAAAACATTAATCATTAGAGACCTACCAGAATTAGATTATCTAGTGAAAATCACATCTTAACGAGATATTATGGGGGCTTCAATTTGTGGCATACATGTATATGTTTTTCATCTCCCCCCCAAAATGTTTAAAGCGGTGGTGGGGGTGGGGGCGGAAGGTAACCTAAGAGAAAAGCATTTAATGGGTTCCTTTTTATGTCAGTGGATATTCGACCTTGTGACATGTATGATCTAAAATAAATCTTTTTGAAAAGGGTAAATAGTTCTTTTAAAAAAACATTAAGCAATTTTCTACAATATGGACAAATACTCCATTTTAGGTGATGAGTCAAAAATAATCGTGTAAATTACATTAATAAATGTCGGAATAACTGCTGTATATCCAAAATTTTGTACAAGTTTTACCTACATCACTATACAAACACATGTATCGTGTAATAATGTTATAATTCGGTCACATCAGGACATTGAACCAGTGAATTTTACCACACTTGATACTTTTGAGTAGACATAACACAACAGTTATATACTATAAAACTATTCATATCAATTTCCTTCTTTTATGGTCATTGGCGGCCATCTTGGATTTAACACCTTTTCGTTAGTCAGATTTGGATAGACTTTTTTTCTAGCTATTAAGTACATAGGTGACAAAACCACTGGAAAACTTCTTGTTAGAATTTTTTTGGGGTACCAGTGGTTGTTTGCATAAATCGACAGATTGATTTTGTTTTATGTAAACAATAAATAACACTTTATCTAATTAATATAATTTCAAAATCGAATTCCTTGCCCTCAAAACATATGTTTAGACTCTTTATTTACATTTATATGATGATTAAAGCCCGAGATATGACAAATATTAAAATTGACGGTCATCTTGGACGCCATCTTGAATTTCTCAAAATGCCCAAGGTGGATTCTTGGGGACTTTTAGTATGCTGTAAGGATCATTTTCTGAACATTTTCTAAAATTTTCAGCTTGTCATGAATTTTTTCCAGCTTTTCACTCATATATACCCTAATATTCTCGGCCTAAGAGGCAAGCAGCGTAATCAGGGTAGTCACCACAGCCGTTTTCAACAAATTTATTGTAAACTTGAAGCTTGACACTGTTATATCAATAGGCCCTACACTGATAATATTATTATGTATACCACAATTAAATATTGTAGGGTTTTTTCAGGCTGAACAATATTTAGGGATTTTAACGAAAGATTGTTTTTTGTCAAAGCAATATACTAACATTAATGGGATTTCAAGCTCAGTTGGAATTCATCGAGCTCTAAATCACAATATGACAGAAAGTAAAATAGTATATTGCTTTGACAAAAACCTTCGGTTAAAATCCCAATTATATAACGTTTCACTATATAATTGGTACATTATACGACGACGGCGCCATTGTAAAGATATTATCTGGTCATCGTGAACACCCAAACAAACTAAATAATAATTATGATTTATGATTATTCTATTATGACAAACGTTTGCTTTATCAAACAAGGCGATGTTTTTTGTTTAAATAATGATAGGCATACATAATGACTGATGGAATAACAAAATATTTTAAAAATTTTGGACAAAAGAAGTTATTTCTCATTGATTGTTGGACAACAAATTAATATCGTATCTCTGTCAAACATCGCACTTTCGTGAAAAAATTATATTTACGATTAATGATAATGTAGCTATATATGCAACTTTTAAAATAAAAAAACAAACACATTTTTGTGAATAGATTGTTAGCTAATTTGACAACAATGCAACACTGCAACATAATTACAACTGTCCAATAGTTTACCAATTTGTTATGCCGATACCGCTACTATGTAAATATTTGAAAAATAATTTATATTTAAAACTAAAGTAGAATTGTTTGCAAATCTTAGAATTAATGAATATAAAATTAGTTATACTGACCAATTACATTAACGACTAGTTTGATGTTGCAGTATCAATGGCAGTTTAAATACAATATTGTCACATCCTATTATAACATTATATCAGTACAACCTAATTTTTCATGAAAAGTAACATCTGGACCGCCGTACAAAGCCAAAATGCACTAAATAATACTTACCTCTGAGTTACAGAGCAGTCTGACTGTATATCGGCCAACAAACACGAGAAACTGTTTGTCCAACCGTCTACGACACTGGCCCATTATTTACCCAGCAATGATTCAACCTACGTGTTTGCTGCTTAGGCACAATTAATCAATGTGTCAGCAGGCTAGTTATGGCTTATTTTTTCTAAAGATTGTGTGTACATTATAATTGATCAAATCACTGTAAAACTTCACTTGATAAAATAACGTGATCGCGCAAATATATTAAATATATTTGTATGAATGAATTTCACCTAAATAAGTACATTATGTATTTATTTATTCAAGCTTTGTGATTTCTAGTAAATTAGCCAATATTCACATATAACGCGATGACAATCATAGCGCCAAAAACAATGACAGGCAAGGGACGATGTCTACCATGTGTATTTAACTACTATTTTAAAGTAACTTTGTTATCCTACATTTCTTTTTAAAGCAATGATTAAACATAAATTGTGCTCGATTTATACACAACTTGACGAAATTTGAGTGAGCTCGATTTTTATCAGTGTTTATTTTTAGTCGTTTAGGTGAATCATAGAAGTTATTTTGTATTTCTCACTTCCAAGCCCACGCATAGCATGTAACTCTTTATGCCATTTGTTTGATCTTACAATTCCATTTTATAATAATTGATTCGCTATTAAGACAAGGAAATAGAATCAGAGACATTAAACCTTGATGAATTTCTACGGATTTTAATATAATAAAAGCTTTTCCAGTGTTTCAACACAGTGCCATAGATATAATGGTGCCCAGATCGCCAGAATCAAAGTTGAGCGACCGTTAGGTCCAGGCTCACCTGGCACATTTGATTATATTTAATCGAAAAGTTTCTCCAATCCAGTTTAATTCGTTGATTTTTATACTCACCTAAGTAATTGTGGACATTGTGTTCTGTATCCAGTAAAATATGTGATTCTCTGTCGCTGCGGAGATCCACTGCTATTCCTGGACATTTGTCGTCACAGGTCACATGATCAGGCCCATCCAGTATGTCCCGAATGAAGAACGATGGTCTTTTTATTTGCGACATTCTGAGTAAATGTGTGAAAACAAATCTGCAATACAGGGAAGAGATTCACTATTCTTTATTCGCTTATAATTTGTCAGCAGTTGTCAGATATACCACTAAATTGAACTGCTTAAATATCTTACTATATAGATTAGTTTGTGAAATGCCCAGCTTGGTTGATAGCTTTTTTATCTCTTCTGGAAGATTTCGTCTCCGGCTTCTGTGTCAATGCAGCTAAATTTCTAAACTTTATTTCGTGATAAAGATCGCTACAAAACAATCGCCAGCAGATTTATCTCTACTATGTGATCTTCTCCCAAACTGGTGTCTTCTGACAGATGAGCTTAAAATGTATAGGCTAGTGTGAAGACGTTTATATTTGTGCTAATAATATAATGACAAAATAAAGCCCGATGACTGCACTAGATGATGCGACTTGTGAACAGTGACTGATGTCTTGAGGCAGGTAGAATTCAACTGTTGCTGCTCAGTAGAAGACACCTGAGCAACTTTGTTTCCCTTCTGGATCCACTTTGTGAGTCCATGCCGCTATGGAGAGGCGGCGTCCTATGGTATCACCAGGCGTTAATGTTATTCCCCCGAGTTATACACAGGGCCCAAAACGACGCCAATCACCACCACGTTAACTAAGTATTTACAGAAATCAAAGGCGGTGTTTGTGACGTGATCACTGCGATGATGAACTACACGCGTCCGTGTTTGTCTCCCAGAGAGCCGGGATTGAGACTAGTCTGCAGGAGCACCACAAGATGTCCCTCCAGTAGCCGCTCAGTGCCCAATTAGGGCAGCATGAGACCAGACAGGGGGTGGAGTCCATGTGGGCAGGTAAGGGGCGGATAGCCACGCCAGATTTGGCATTACTTACAAATGTGGTGGAGAGAAAGTTGCAGATCTTGTGTTATGAATTGCAATGATGGCTAGTTATGGGGGATATTTGTCAGGATCTTTTCCAGAGGAGGGGGGTCGGTAAGGCATGGCTTGTGGCCGACAATTCTGCCGCCAATTGAGCGATTTCTGCCGCACGAATGGCGTCCAATAGACCACTAGGGGTGTAAGATAGCTCACGGTTGGGTGCCCACCCCGCCACAAGGCACGACGCCTGGTGTCAGAAAAGGGAGTCACCCGTTCTGATTACCCCCTGGGGGACGCTGCAGCCCTACTTGAGCATTAAGCGACCACAATTAGGCCAATGTTTGGCGGGCTTGTTTGAAGCGATAATTGAATTAAGGTGCGCACTGCGCCGCTTGCCGTGTGCCTTATGACGCACATGCGCCTTAGCGCAGCGCCACATACCGGATGTCAACGTTTATGAGCTGACAATGGCGTGGTGATTTGCCTCGTTTTGGTGCCGCTGGCTCCAGACTGGAGATCTTTTACGTGACCAAACCGAGGCTGGAGGATGATTTTCCGCCTCAGCAGGCTCGGATAAAGCCCCATCAGCCACGGCGAGTCCGTAATCAACTGCCTGTTAGTACCAATTGGCTAACATTTACACAAATATCTAGCATTTGGAGGGGGTGTCCCGGGCCGCCACACAACGTGTCCGCTACCAATGACGACAGTGAAGCAGGCACTGCGGCGCTAACGATGCCAAATTAATCTCCATTGCTGCAGGAATTTTCCGGTTTGTTTAACATGGTCGGTTCTTGAGCAGTGTGACATCTGCCAAAGACAAGGATTCAGGACTCACACCGCACGCTGGTACGGCATTCTGCCATCCTCAACTATAATAAATGAAATGAATCGGGCTTTAGGCCACCTTTGTGCACATATAGGCTAAACTGGGCCAGGAGAACCTCCTGAGGATGGTGAGATGATTGAGATGACACTGTCCTCCAGACACAGGATTCGAAATTCAAGCCCTGGCGTCCTCAACTCTAATAGATCAAGTGTCTTCACAAATCTGTGACTGTTGAAACCTGAAATAAAATTGTAAAGTTTTATGATTAAAACAAATCGATCAGAATCTAATTAGACATGCTAAAATGTCTTAGACAATGCGAATAAATATAGTCTACAATGACCTTCTTTTTTACATGCAACAGAGAACACACAAACTATTTCTTGAGAGTTATTAATGTTAATAAAACCCTCACTAGCCTTAAATCCGAACTTACGCAGTTTCTTCGTTTGCAATATCTTCGTATATAATATAGAGCATAAGCTTAATAACTGTACTTAAAATACTTGTGCATCTCTTGAATTGTCGCATTTTAATGTCTTCGTCATGACCCTAGCCTTAATTTTGCATGTTTTTGTATGTCTGCTATATTTATATCTATATGCTTAATTGATTATGATTACCTTTAGTACGTATGCATTTTCCAGAGCTGATGAGCGAAAGCTTAATGAGTCGCACATTAAAAATACAAATTGAACACAGACTTGGAATTTTTGCAGTTTTTTTTAATGTATTTGTTGTCACTTAAATAAAGCCAGAAATATAGCACCCAAGCCCGAATACCAGTGAGGGGGGAGGGGGGGTGAAGATATTTAGCTAACATCTGTGTAACGAGAATCTGCTTCGCAGACGTTGTTTCGCAATTATACAAAGACTACACTATTATGCATGTTTTTTTTAACTACACGGGTGTCTACTACTTATTATTTATGATAACTTTTAATTGGCCAAGTCTGCCTGGTGTTATCATACATTTGATTGATTACCTTATTATTGTAGGTGGATCCGAAAATCTGACGTTGATCAATTATACTGCTCCCTTGGAGTTGAAAGGGTGCATTTTACATTTTACAGCGTGTGAGATACAATGATACTCATCGGGATCTACACTATCACGGAGCTAAGCAGAATAGTCTGGTGGCACAGAATAACTTTTATGCCTAACCTGGCAATGAATGGTAACAAACGTTTTTTTGCATTTTTTGAATCTCTATATCATGTACGTCAAGACCCGGTATCACGGAGCTAGAACTTCCACATCGGATAACTGAGCCATATTCGAGGGACCTCATTTTAATAGCACTTTTAGTTTTATGGTAAAATAATGTAACATATCGGTATTAAATCAGACATCACAAAATAAACAGTGGGATACTCACGCAATTACAATAGAATGTACGAATTTAAACTGCGATTGTCCTTAAAGGTAACATTTCAATAGAATGCAATCAGCTATTAGTAAGACAAGAGACAATTTATTACGTTTGGTTCAAAAAGTACTTGTGTAATTGCCAGAAACGCTCCCGACGATATACATTATGGTAAAATGAATGTTGTTATTTCGGCATCTAAATCTATAAGCAAATCTGAGAGAATCGGGACATTCAGCTAGGGAATTTTCGAAGGTTGAATTAACGCACTTATTGTTATTATGAATGCCAACAGACCATGACTGAAAAAACTGGTCCTCGAACCGCATGTTAAATTGAGATTTAAAATAATTGAAATCCACTGGTAAATTTTATTCATCCCTAAATACTTGTGAGCCACACTCACTTAAAGTAGTTTAATGTACATCAACCACTAATTGTGGTAAAAAATACTAAGATGCAGTTTAAACAATAGTTATTATAGCATATACAACTAATTTTAGTTTCCTGGCTATTAACCTTGCCCATTTTTCTGCTATTTATAATAGATATCTTCCTAATTCCCCATATACCATGACTTCGGACGTTGATTTTTTAGGCATAAAATAATTTTACAGAACTGTAAATGAAGTTGTTCTAAAATATCACATCCTTCATAACACAAAATTTCACTTCCACATAAAATTACTGGCTGCGTCGAATAGTTCAAGTTGAACGTCTATGGGGAGGTGAAGTTTCCTAGTTTTTGTTAGCTATTGGTATGAGGGCAAACATATTAACGACGCTATATCAATGACCGATCAGGAAAAACTGTTTTTAACCCAAAGTGCAAGATTCGCGCCAAAATGAACACTTAAGGGTCCCACTATTGCACGTTTTCCTTTCAATAGAAACTCTTGCCTGGCTACCCGAAATTTACCGTTGTAATTAAATAATTATAATACCCAGGTATGTATAACTGTCGATATATTGACCAGTTCTGTTTCTTTAAAATACATTTGTTTTGGTTTCTGATTTTACCTCTTGAAAAGATCATTACTTGAGTTTTTGTAACATTTGTAGAGTTTACAGTTTTTACAATATTCTGCCATGCTGTTAATAAAAGTGGTACTTGTAGATCGCTAAGTGTTTCTGCTAAAATCACGGTGTCATCAGCGTACAATAATAGGCGAAGTTTTGAGAAAAACACAGCAACTTCAATGTCATCAACGAACTCCGCTCCTGGGTTATGTATATAATTTAATCCGTCATACTTCAATGATAATAATATTTTAGATCAGATATATATATTCAAAATAACAACGAGGAAAGATTCCCCCTTGTCTAACCCCTGCTTGGCATGGGAATAATGTAGCAATTGATTCATTATTTGAAACACATGGTTTTATTTTTATATATAGTTTATTCATCACTCTAAACATTTAACCATTAACTTGACATGCAAGAAGTTTCTGCCACAACATTACTGTATTTACAAATTCAACAAAAAAACATTTCATCTTTTCTTAACGTTTTAACTGCAAATTTATGATCGCTTGTTGAAAATCTCGACCTGAAGCCTGCTTTGTCAGAACCAATTATTTCGAGTCGTATCCATCTTCTGGTTGAGCATTAAATTCACAAGAATGGTCCTACAAGGTGTCTGAGTCTGGTTTCTATTTTGTGATCTTCTATTGTCGCCTCTTGGCCTTTTCAAGATGGCCTTTTCCAAGGTCAAAGGTCAAATGAGTAAAAATGTGATTTTTAACAATTAAAGCTATTTACTACTGTAATGCCTCGTTTCTGTGTAGTCTTGACTGAAGAATTCAATTCTAATATTATTTTGATGATTCAAGGTTAAAAGTGTCAATTTAAAGGTCAAAATGGCGATAAAAAGAGTTTTTAACAAATACAAGTAGGGACAATTGTAATACGTCATTTTTATGTGATTTTGACTGGAGAATACGTTTCTGATATTATTTTGATGACTCAAAGTCAGTTTCAAGGTCAAAATGGTAATTTGAAGATTAACTTTGCGAAAATATGTTTTTTAGCAAATACAAGTAGGAACAAGGGTGATACCTCTTTTTTTTGTGTGATTTAGACTGGAGAATACGTTTATTTTATTATTTTGGTGACTCAAGGTCATCTCCAAGATCAAAAGGTAGAAAAAAACGCTGTGTGTAAACATTACCCCTTCTTGGCTTTGTCAATATGACCGTCATTTAAAAAAAAATTATGGTCGATATATTTCGATTATCTTACTGGAATTGATAACCAAAATTATAAAATTTGATACAGGTATCTTTCTGAAAAAGGGTTTCAGGAAAATGTGTTGGCCAAGCAATTTGTCAAAGGGGCATTGAAATACAAGATGGTCGCCATTTGTGCAAGGTCAAGCAATACATTCATATCATTTTCGATAGCATAGAAGAAAATTCATGATTTAGGTGACTACAATAAGAGTTTTCAATTATGCTCGCTATAGTGGTGTGACAAAAAGTACTTTAGACATTGCATTGTTAGTAAAATATAATAAGGCCGCTATTTTTTCAAGGTCACCCAAGATATAGATACTATTGTCGACAGAATAGAAGTCTATTCATGATGTTGATGTCTACTTTATGATTTTCAGATATGCTTTAAGAAATACAAGTAGGAACAAGTGTAATACCTGTTTTTGTGTAATTTTGACTGGAGAATGTGTTATTTTATTGTTTTGGTGATTGAAGGTCATCTTTCAGATAAAAAGGTCTAAAATCCGCTGTGGGCTTAGGGGTCTTGTCAAGTTTACAAAATCCCAATCCTAAAATCCGAGAAAAAATTATATTGGCCAGACAACCCTAATCGATTTTTTTTTTGGGGGGGGAGGGGAAACATGTACAAAAAACACAGAAAAAAAGCACAAAAAAACACACAAAAAATCTGAGTGGGGCTTGACACACCGACCTACTTCCGAGTGTATCTCAGATTTTTTTTAAATGCACCTTGATAAGACTCCTTACAACACTACCCCCTTTGCAGTTTTCAATGTAGCCGTAATTTTTCAAAATGGCCTCCTTCACCAAAAATACGAAAATATTGGTCAATATACATGTATAACGTATTTCGATGATCTAGTGTCGAATATCATGACAAAACCTGATCTAGCTACAAAAAACACACCCGATATATGTTTGCTAGACAGACATATTTTCTGATTTCGTTTTCTGTGAAACGCAGTGACGTCACTCGGTGAAAACAAGGTTATATAACACCCCCTCCCCCATATTTCATTCTGTGAAACGCAGTGACGTCACTCGGTGAAAACAAGGTTATATAACACCCCTCCCCCATACTTCATTGTATTAGCCAGTTCGGTGAAAACAAAGAAGGTCAAGGTCATTGAGTTTCACAGATCACAATGAGTTGCCTTCTAAATTCTCAGACTATTTTAGTCCACAGGCAGCGTTAGCTTGGCGTTTCGTGATAACATCTCACGACGTCAAGAATAAGCACCGCCCCATACTTTAGGATTTGGAAAAATCGATCCCAGTGGGCTAAAACGGGCGGTAAGTTAGTCATTTGAAATAGAATGAAGAATGAGTTTGTGCAAAGTAGGTCATTTATCGTTAAAAAGATGCGCTTAGCGTTTTAAATAATAAACGACATTGAGATAAGTTTTTCTTCCCCAGGACCTTGCCTTTTTCGTACAATCTAGAAAAAATGTTTTTTAATACAACAAACACAGACACATCCTTATAATAGTCATTTATGGCACAGTAACGTTACAAATTAACAACTATACATCAGTGATAAGAGCAAATTTGACTGGTGATATTAAAGCACAGTGTACATAAGCCACACCCAATTAAAAGCCTATTAAATATATTTTTTTAATTTAGCTATTATGGCCCAACTTATATCTACCCAATGACGGTGCTTTGAACAGTGTTAAACTTTAAATCCACAACCATCAATTCGTTAAGTTTTAAGTGATAGTGCGTACAATATTTGTACCAGCAACTTTGTCAATACATACTAGTAAATATATTTATTGCTTAATATAGTAGTTAGTTACAGTTGAGAATTGTCAGCACAATCCGAATTTAAAATTCAAATAATAGTAATATAGTCACTGACATTAAATGTGCACAAACAATTTTCAAAATATCAATATATCTCGATACAAACCAGAACGACTTGAGATGAGAGGAAATGCCTGATATTTCGAGCCCTCAAATGTGTAGATAGATCACTGTAACATGATTAGCAGTTTACGGATTAAATACAGAGGTCATAGTTTGTACCGCTTGATAATATTTCTGTTTATAATACTGTGCTTAAATGCAGAAAAATGTATTAAAAAATTGACTGAATTTATATATCTGTAACTGGAGATCACACATACCAAACTCTAAGCCCAGAGTTCCGAAATGATAAAAAAACTATATGTAGCGCAAAATAGAATGTACTTCCAATTTCAACATGTATGTAGTATCTCGGTGATGTTCTTAACTAGATCCCTATATTTAGGACTAATATTAGTATGGTGTATCTTTCGTCGTTGATACTATATATACTGTGCAGGGTGCATCATTGCAAAAGTATGTGTGGCGTCGATCCAGGTTGTAAACACTTAACAATTGAACCGCTCAATTAAATAATTTAAATTTTCACCCACTTGAAGTTGTGTCTCGCTACCGCGACCCACAACTTCAAGTGGGTGGAAATTACCCATATTTACAAATCTTGATGTTTAAACGCTCATTTCGTTCCCAGTAACTGAACGACTAATAAAACGGATTTAAGCGACTGTAGTCTCGCTCAGCGGTTTAAGGGGTAAGGATCTACATCTACATGTTCTCGCTCTGAAGGCTATATAGTAATCTATTCTTCCATATACAGGTACAAAACATGACAATTGACACAGCACAATCAACAAACAGTCTTTCACTAATCCTCATTCATCGTCTATAAATACAGAAAAACAGCTTTCTCCTTTTGCGTCGGACAAAAATCTTTCTTGAATAATTAAATTTGGCTTACGTTTAATGCGAAATTCGATGACATCATTAAATAACAATTTCAATGATTAGCAACTTCAATAACAGTTTATGCCAACTTATTTCTAAAAAAATTACACATGATATTAATGACATGAAATACAAATTTTATTTACAATTTTCATTTTGTATCGGGATAAATATTATAACACAAGTGTCAGATATTAAACTATAAGAGTGAAGATACAATGTTTTATTCCTATCACTCATACCTATTTATGATCAGCTGTGTTTTGATCAGATACAGACCTTGTCATGGAATGATAAATACGACTAATTTACAGCTAGGTCCTATTGGTCCTCAAAATACATAACATACACCATACACACACTTTATTATTAGAGTTGCAAGTCACGCCTGTTCTATTATCTTTTAATCGATATTAGAATATTTTTGTTCTATAAAAAACTGTACATTGTGTAGATGCTATTTACAGTGTGACTATATACAGAGATGACATAGGCCTACGTGATTGTTAAAAAATATACACTACTACACTACATTCCTATTTACACAACAATACAAGTGATATATCGATTTCAAATGTTTTTTAAACAAACACAGTTCATTCAATTACCTTGAAGTATTACCCAACCCAACAATTTGATCATCATAATATTATTCCAGATATTGGCCCTGATTTGTCACGATGTCAACCAATTAGAGAACACATATCAATGTCAATTTTATAGATACCGGTTCTGTATTGCCATCGTGATACATAATTTTCTTTAGATAAACCGATGAATTTCTATGAATTATTTTCGGACGAACTAAAGATTAACTGATCCTACATCTGCCGTACACATAGTACACAGTATGGTCGTTAAAATATTCTATTTATTCACTTAATATAAGCCACTTAAAGTTGTGTCTCGCTACTGTTACCGCGACCCACAACTTCAAGTGGGTGAAAATTGATCATATTTGTTTAATTTGAGATCGACCATTTGGAAATCTTCATGTTTTAACATCCATTTCGTTCGCAATAGCAGTGATTAAGTCGGCTAAGAAAACGGATTAAAATCGACTATAGTCGTGCTTAGCGTTGTCAGGGTATGTGTATTTCTCGACCCAAATATAATTATACATTTTCAAGCGTCATAAAAGCGAAAATAATCTTAACCCTTTAACCGCCGGTGCCGCATATATTTGGGTTTTCATTTTTTATTGGCACATTAAGTACCACATTTTAAATATGTTAAAGATAAAATGTGACATCAACCAGCAAGATTTTAAAAGAGTTGACTTCCATTTTGTCAAATCTGAATAATTTTCACTCACTCGATGTTGTGGATCGCGTCAGCGAGACACAACTTCAAGTGGGTGAAAATTAAAATTGAATAATTTGGCGGTTAAAGGATTAATACATAAACCTGTTACAGTCAATTTGGGATTACCATAACCTTGGTTAGCTCATTCTGTTTTATTTGAATACCTATGTTATGGACTGAAAGAGTAGAATATTTATAATCTGAGTGGGGCTTGACACACCCACCTACTTCCGAGTTTATCTCAGATTTTTTTTAAATTCACCTTGATAAGACCCCTTATAACACCACCCCCTTTGCCGTTTTCAATGTAGCCGTAATTTTTCAAAATGGCCTCCTTCACCAAAAACTCGAAAATATTGGTCGATTAAGGAATAATACATAAATCTGTTACAGTCAATTTGGGATTACCATAACCTTGGTTAGCTCATTCTGTTTCATTTGAATACCTATGTTATGGACTGAAAGAGTATAATATTTATAATGGTCGTAGGGCCATTATAAATATTTTACTCTTTCAGTACGGGGATCTACATCTATAGACGTCAGATTCTGACGTCTAATGTATGTCCCTATACTGACAGGGTTAAATTGTTCATATTAGATGTTCAGCTAGTCAAGTAATCCTTGACGGGAACTGTGTGTAGGCCTATATCTTACTTTGTTAGTAAGATATACATGTATACATGTAAACTGTATGTATATCTTACTTTGTTGGTAAGATATACATACAGTATACATGTATATCTTACTTTGTTAGTAAAATATACATGCATACATGTAAACTGTATGTATATCTTACTTTGTTGGTAAGATATACATACAGTATACATGTATATCTTACTTTGCTAGTAAGATATACATGTATACATGTAAACTGTATGTATATATTACTTTGTTGGTAAGATATACATACAATATACATGTATATCTTACTTGGTTAGTGAAATATACATGCATACATGTAAACTGTATGTATATCTTACTTTGTTGGTAAGATATACATACAGTATACTTGTATATCTTACTTTGTTAGTAAGATATACATTTATACTAGTATACTGTACGTATATCTTACTTTGTTAGTAAGGTATACATACAGTATACATGTATACTGTATGTTTATCTTACTTGGTTAGTATGATATACATGTATACATGTATACTGTATGGGTGCACCACTGTATGTATATCCTAATTTGTTAGTAAGATATACATGTATGCATGTATACTGTATGTATACTTACTTTGTTAGTAAGATATACATACAGTATACATGTATACTGTATGTATATCTTACATTGTTAGTATGATATACATGTATACTGTATGTATATCTTACTTTGTTAGTAAGATATACATACAAACATTTTGTATCTATATGCAATTTTATTTCACGGAACTTGTTCTGTTTTCACGGTAATTGGTAAAGATTACAGTGCATAACTTTATTCATATTATACTATTAGAAAAAAGCTAAAATTATAGCTAATTTACATTAGTCAAACCGTGATAAACCGTGACAATTATAGCAAATGTTCTCAATGTAGCTCAGAGAATTATCGCTGTGTTTAATTCAGTAACATTCATATTATTTTAGTCATGTATTTTCCTGTTCACAATGTTGTGCGGTCAGACGTATCGTAGGCCTATGTATCAAAACATTCTGAATCGTATTTATTATAATTCTTTTCAGTGGCTGTGTATGTTTTTATATTTTGATTTTCATCTTTATTGCATAAATTGTGTTGCCAGAATATTGGACAATGTCTTTGATATTGATTCAACATGAGTTACATAGGCCTACTGGTCAAAAAAGAAAAACATCAAACGTCATTATCTAAAAGTTTACATTGCTAAAGAGAACAACCATTTGGTCCCAAGTAGTAACCACCACTTTATTACTATGTTTTAATAATCTGATTACAGATCATAATTTATAACCTCTTTGCTATAATTAATTTGTATTCATAGAATTTACCATGCATAATGCTATAAAATGATATTAACAAGGGGGTGCTTTGAGATATAATGATAATGGGTAGTGAATATCATTATTTATTTATTTATTTTCCTAATGAAGGTGCATAATATGCATAATTATGTCTAACATAGACTATATGTCTAACATAATTTTTACCTCCTTTATACAGTGCGAGATAAACCATTTAATCATAAGGGAAATACTTATCTTCGGAAACAAATCTTTGTCACAGAAATGATTTTTTTGTCTCAGACATAAGTGACCTCCATATCCAGTTCTCCTAAATCCTCAAGTTCTCGCTTGATGCGAGATAGTTGTCTTTGTAGGATTTGAACTCGCGTCGCTCTGCTAGTCCTCTCATCAGATACCGTACCAGGTAAATCCCCGGATGTGGTGACGTCAGCGGAAGCTGTGCTGACGTCAGACACTGATTGTGTAGCGTCAAGTGGTGGAGAACACGCTGTGTCGGCTGTGGCACTACTTGCCTGAATTCGACTTGGTGAATCTCCTGATGGCTGGGCAGCTACTTGAGGTAAACTAGCTTTACAATTTACACTGACCTGCGACACATCTAATGGTTTGTGATCAGGTTGGCTACTAACTGCGAGACCATGGTCTGGTTGCTGCATATCACCACTTGTTTGTCCTGACTGCTGTCTTTTCTCACCGCTTTGGTGTCGACCCCGTAGCCTCTCGTCAGAGTTTTTGAACACTGTGGCTGCTGACACAGGCCTGGATGCCAGTTGTGAATTCACAGTGGAGTCAGACTCACTAAATTTAGACAAGGGATTCGTTGCTTGCATGTATCCAGGTGGAGGTCTTGGCGGAATACGTGGTGATTCCATATTTAGACATCCTGTCCTATTCACATGTTGTGCTGCTGCCACCCCTGTCACAGTCACCGGGTCACTAGGTCTACCATGATTATCACACATTTGCTTGTCATTTTGCATATCCGTGTCATAGTCACTGAAATAAAGTGTGACCACCCTGTCCCTCCCCGGGGCCTTACTAGCAGCCTCCTGATCCAACTCATCAAATAACAGGGATCTCTTCTCATCACCTGTACCATCCTGCTGACTCTGCCTCCTCATACTGCTCTGACCTGGTACAGGTGACCTGACCTCATTAGGCAGTAACATGCCACCTGTACTGGCACGGCGGAGGTCATTGTCTGCTAAACCACCTGTTTGCAGGCGGTTCTCTTCCTCTACTGACCGATAACTCTGGTTTTTGTAAGACATCGGTTTATCTTCTTCCTGTGACGTCACCACACGTGGAATTACTGGCATTTCTGGTAATCCTAGAGATACATCATTCTCATCTGAAATAGAGTCGCACCTGCAAGAAGAAAAATTACTGTAATTTATATTATGTAATTACAGATGTATATTACACAATGTTAGATATATGTATAATATTATGGCCAGATATTTTCTTTAAGTAAGACCCTCTATATATTAAGGAAAGATGATGGAACTTAAACAATTTAAGCCAAATATATTGGCTCCATAAAAGAGATGCAGTTGAGCTGTTTTCTACCTTTATCATCATTGTGGTGATTGACCTTGTCCACCGGCCTAGCTATAATAGTTATCGGAGGTCGTTGGCCGTGTACACTGATCCAGGTATGAGGGGTAATGGTGATAGAAGCTGTTGACTTTGTACACTGACCTACATGTGGCTATGAGAGATAGAGGTAGTTGATGACTTTGTACACTGACTTAACTATAAGAGATAATGGTGGTCTATCACCTTGTAAACTGACCTAGTTATGAGAGGTTATAGTGTCGTTGACCTTGTACACTCACTTAGCTAGGAGGGTTAATCGTGATAATTGACCTTGTACTATAACCTAGCTATCAGGGGTAATGATGGTCATTGACATTGCACATTTATCTAGCTATGAGGGGCAATGGTGATCATTGACATTGTACACTGAACTAGCTATGAGGGGTAAAGGTGATTATAGCCGTTTCATATTCATCTAGCTATGAGGGGTAATGGTGATCATTGACGTTGTAGGCTACATTCATGTAGCTATAAGGGTCAATGGTGATTATAGACATTGTACATTCATCTAGCTATGAGGATCAATGGTGATTACTGACCTTGTACATTCATCTAGCTATGAGGGTCAATGGTGATTATTGACATTGTACATTCATCTAGCTATGAGGGTCAATGGTGATTACTGACCTTGTACATTCATCTAGCTATAAGGGTCAATGGTGATTATTGACATTGTACATTCATCTAGCTATGAGGGTCAATGGTGATTACTGACCTTGTACATTCATCTAGCTATAAGGGTCAATGGTGATTATTGACATTGTACATTCATCTAGCTATGAGGGTCCATCGTGATTACTGACCTTGTACATTCATCTAGCTATAAGTGTCAATGGTGATTATTGACATTGTACATTCATCTAGCTATGAGGGTCAATGGTGATTACTGACCTTGTACATTCATCTAGCTATGAGGGTCAATGGTGATTAATGTACATTGTACACTGACCTAGCTAGGAAGGCTAATGGTGATTATAAACGTTGTACATTCATCTAGCTATGAGGGGTGATGTTTATTATTGTCGTTGTACATCCATACAGCTATGGGGGGGGGGGGGGGTAATGGTGATCATTGACGTTGTACAACCATATAGCTATGGGGGCAATGGTGATTATTGACGTTGTACATCTATCTAGCTATGGGGGGTAGTGGTGATTATTGATTTTGTACCTTCATATAGCTATGGGGGGTAATAGTGAATATAGACGTTGTACATCCATACAGCTATGGGGGTAATGGTGATTATTGTACATTATACACTAACCACGCTATGAGGAGTAATGGTGATTATTGCACACTGTACACTGACCTAGCTATGAGGGGTAATGGTGATCATTGACGTTGTACACTGACCTAGCTATAAGGGGTAATGGTGATTGGTGACATTGTAGACTGACGTGGCTATAAGGGATAATGGTGATTGTTGACATTGTACACTGATGTAGCTATAAGGGATAATGGTGATTGTTGACATTGTACACTGACGTAGCTATAAGGGATAATGGTGATTGTTGACATTGTACACTGACGTAGCTATAAGGGGTAATGGTGATTGTTGACATTGTACACTGACGTAGCTATAAGGGATAATGGTGATTATTGACGTTGTACACTGACCTAGCTATAAGGGGTAATGGTGATTGTTGACATTGTACACTGACGTAGCTATAAGGGATAATGGTGATTATTGACCTTGTACACTGACGTAGCTATAAGGGATAATGGTGAATATTGACCTTGTACACTGACGTAGCTATAAGGGATAATGTTGATTGTTGACATTGTACACTGACCTAGCTATAAGGATAATGTTGATTGTTGACATTGTACACTGACCTAGCTATGAGGGGTAATGGCGGCCTTTTTCTGGCTAGCGGAGTGGCCTTGTCCACCTTCACTTCAGGGACCAGATACATTAGATCTTCAGACATTTGGTTATCCGCCTCTGTTAAACTCTCCAATAACCTTTCCATTCGCTTAATTTCCTGTTCATGCTGAAAAGTCAAAAGGTGAAAAATATTATATATAAAACAAGTCATTTTACATTATGATTATATTACATTTTTAATTGTATCATCATTTATTGTACTACTTATTTTTAATATTCAATATTTGCTCTGTAACATTGTAAATCATTTAATTTAGATTATTTATTATTAACATTTATACACTTTGCCACCTTGAGTTAACTATTGTGTTTGACTTAGTACCTCCAGGAGCTCACGCTTGTAAACCCTATTCTGCACCTCAGCTCTGTAGTAGAGCTCTTTTTTCTCATCCACAGCAAAACGTCGCGTATTTGCCTCCACGCGCAAACCGGAAGTGGTCACCACAGGACTCCCACGATGTTTTAAAATGGCGTATATCTAGAAAATAACACAATACACATAACAAAGAAAAAGTAAATAAATAATAAAAATTTGAACACGTTTTGTTGTCTGCTAGTGATTGTTATAAACTGAATACATTTACGCGCCCTTATGTATTTTTATGTGTATGTAACTAAATAAGTGTTTTTTATTCATATTCACAAAATGTACTGTCCAAGTCTCGTATTCTACCCCGTACTTTAAATAACAGCTGAATGACGGCGGTGATTGGCCGATCTCGTCATGTAACAGTCTGAACCACTCTGTGATTGGTCGGGGGTAGAATACAAGACTTGGACCAAAATGGACGTACCGAGTTTGCACAAAATGAATACCAATCCACAGATTTATTTTCAGATTACGAGCAATTGACGTAAAAGATAAAAAAACATAGTCGTCAAATTAGTGAAGGAAGCTGTCACGACATGACTGCCCTGGACTCTCACTGTAGGCCTATATGTGATTAGCAAAATTTAAAAATACCACATCCATTTTCTGTAAATTCTGATTACGATTTCCCCATCCTAATCATACTAAGACTGAAGTCACTCAACACCAGCCTCGACCATCAGACAAACTGTCCCCCAATATATATTAGAAAACGTGACTAAATGGTGAAAGAATAATCATCAATTCAATCAAAATTCATGGCTCTTCTTGGGTCAAAATATTTGAAAATGCATTGCGCAATAACACCTAAATGTACATGACATTACTAAAAACGGTCAGGCATGAATCCACCTCATGACGTCACAAACGAACGCCGCTGACTAGTTTCGAGTTCGAGAAAAGTTCCTATCAAGTAGGCCGACTCGGGTCATTAAAATTGTATTTAAAAAACGGAGAATGACATATAGAATAGTTTTTGACAATTCACTTTACATAATAATGGTTTGTAAAACAGTATGTGATGAGTAGTTTTAACATAGCTTTTTGGTGTATGAAGTAACTTAAATCTATCATTTTTCTTTGTTATACGCACCTTTGGGAGAAAAAGCAGACACAAGAGGCTTGTTGTGGAGAGGACTATAAGAGTTGAGACGATCATGTAGCATAATGTGGGTTTATCATTCAGTAATGTAGACAGGGCCACCCCTGTAATACTTGATAACACCACATTATATATGTTCATGCCTATATACTGGGAATCATTGAGTACTGGTATTTTCACATGTCTCGTCTCCCAAGCCATGTAAACTCCAAACAGCAGCAGCAGTCCCTTATATGCATACAGTGTACCTGTCCATTTATTGAGGTGCTGGGACTGACATTTCTCCAGCTGAGGGATGTACAGTAGATTATCATCTTCCAGAGATAGCTAGAGAAACACATGAACCCACAGGCAAGTATAAAATACAAAAGTTTACAAGATTGAAGCATTTCCATGATTTAAATGAGTGCACAATATACGAAATATTTAAAAGTTTATAGTCAGGAGTACTGGATTCCAAAAACGCTGTGCAGAACGTAGTTTTGCGTATTTCATCAAACCTGGATAAAATACTTGTTGAATCCTCAAACTAACTAGTAATAAGAAAACCTATATATTTACATGCCGTTTAAATGATTTTTTCTTTTACAAAACGTTTCGTGGAAATCCTGCTTAACGTAATCTTAAAGTATACTATGATTTTACACAAAATTTTACACGTAAATGTATAATAAGTCACCAATGAATTTTATTGTTGTCAAAAACATCTGTCTTTCTGACATGCTGTATCTGACTACTTCACAAGTAAGCAGTAACTGCTATTCGACTTTGCAGATCAGTGCAGATGTGCCACCTAGCGGCGGCCATACTCACCACAGACGTGAAGTTAGTCACGTGTCTATCCATGGGGTCTATCACCACCCACAGACCAATCAGCAGGCAGTCTACCAGTAATAAGGCACCAATCAGGATCAACAACTGCTTGTCTTTTAGCAACTAAAAATGAAACAAAGCCGTCTCTTACGTTGTAGGCTGTGTCGTGATTCACATAGCAAGATGTATGTTTAGATACCAGGCGATGACACACATAATAGAGTGAATATCCTACCAGATAGGCTACATGAACCAACAATTTACATTCAACTTTTATAATATAATACATAATTTTACATGTTATTAAATATTAAAGCGCTTAAATATTTTTATTTAAACCAAGAGACCAAATTTTGGTTTTATTTAATCTAAAATCATCGTTATGGTTATGAATAAAATTATCGTTATTGGTCTACGGCATTATGATTCTTTCAGTGAGGGGATCGACTTTAGCCGTAAGATTCTGACGTCTATGGACATCAGACGCTGACGTGTAAAGTCGTTCCTTTCGCTGAAAGGGTTAATATGCGTAACACACACAATATTAGTTGATAGCAGCTTTGCGAATAACAACATCATGGTGGGACCATACCACGAGGAAGACCTACATGATATATCAAGCAATGAATTAGCTTTGTTCAAGAAAGAGACTCATAGCCTGTGTGCAAAAAACACATGCGATAGAAACCAAGTGGGGTATAGAACTGAGGAGACAAGTTAGATTATACGTATACAAACTTATACGTCTATATTGTTCTGTTTTCTTTCGCAAAATATAAAAGCTGCAACTGCAAGTTTTTTCGAAAGGTTTTACAGCAAATTTGACAAGTTGACAGCAAATTGACAAATTAAATCATCGACGGAAATATTACCTTGGTATTTATTTCCCTCACTGTACGTGATTGTGTGTGTTGGTCGTGCACTTTCAGAACAAAAATGGTGTTGAACGGGTCTTTGCCGTATAGTAATGTGCGCTAAGGTTTCCATTATGATTATATAAACCTCTTCTCTACTTTAGAGTGAAGCAAAGAACCGTTTTAGGCATAGCTCCAAAAATATTCTTGTTCGTTTATAAGTGCATACACTTATATTCGAATACTACGTGCATGCACTTATATTTCTTCTTAAATTATTGTACTTTGGACACAAATAAAACAAAGTGGTATTCATCGCCAAAAACATTACATGTGGAGCATGAACGTTGATTTGAAGCAATTTGCCTCTGACGACGTCTTGTCATCGTTTACATGTTAACATTTTCGGGCACTTTTTTATTTTACTTTACACAACAAATATCATATACAAGAAGTGTGTAATATCATTACGTTAATAAATAGCGACATTAGAATATATTAGGTTTATAATGGGAAAAAATCGACCAAACGACATCTATCAGTTGTCTATTGTTTGCTGAATAAGATCTGACAACTGGAATACCTTGGTTTTAATGAGACCGCTGTGAGCTCTGGTCAGGATTTGATGAACACGGAATGTCTTGGCAAACATCGCCCCGAATGACAGAGAGAATCCAGCAGCCAACAAGAAAGCTCGGACCTGTAACAAGAAGAGACACCTGCTGAATACAGTGACATTACTGACTGTGGTCTTCATCATAAGTCATGTTGAGGTCTCACCAAATTCATACGCGCATATCATTATAAAGCTCAATAATAAGAAAGTCAGTGTCTTTTTAAAATGGTGGCTCTTTGCAGCAGTGTCGGTGGTAAAAATGACAGATATATCATTTTGATACCAATTTGAATAGATTCAGTGATGATTTATTGTTGCAAAAGCATTGAAATGAAATAAAAAGAGAACAAGAAGTCATTACGCTGGCAGTAACAAGGCGGCTCCCACATTCGCTAGGTGGCGTAATTTTGAAGGCTGTTCTAGGGGAGATACAAAGGGGCAAATAAAAAAATTTATATCAGTTTCACACCTCTTTTTTATTTATATTGAAAGAGGACAGCCTGATGGTTAAAAAAAACATAAGTTTATTCACATTTCTCCACTTTAAGAGTGCTGAGACGCCTGAGCGTATGGGTCATAATACATGTAAGTCTATGAGAGGGGTATTATGTGTGGTGAGACGTCGAGTTGAAAAACGTATTTGTAAGACGAGGCGACACCTGGTGAATACAGTGACATTACGGACTTCATCACATGGTGGGCTAAAAAAATATTTGGAAAAAAAGGCGACATCTGGTGAATAGCAGTAAATCAATTGGAGCCTCAAAAAATGGATACAATTTCAAGTCTAGCGGCAAGTGCAATATTTTTTAGAGGTTAGTGACATCTTTTTCTAAATGTTAGCGCTCCAATGCGAGCAATAACATTTCGAATAACAAAACTGAATCTCCAATTTGACATGTCCAAATTCAGTATTTTGCCTAGATTTGTCATATGAGCTGTGAAGGTGACGATCTTGTCAGTGGTATTGAGCAATTGACCAATTCTTAGCATCTACTGGAAAATTGTGTGTTTCGATACTCACTCACTCACTCACACACACACACACACACACACACATACACTCACACTCACTCACACACACTCACACACTATCATTTAATTGTTGTTTTGCTCGTCTGCATGGTTGCGTGCACTCACTCTCTCAAGCGTTCACTTGTCTACTCACTCACCCAGTTGGAGTTGCTTTTAAAACCACTAATACCCTAGACTGATCCACACATTTTGAGATCTAAAAAGGTATTCCAGATGAGTGGAAAATCCTTTTAAAAGCTCGCAATGTCGTAAAAAGTAGCTTATTGAGCTGAGTAAGCCTGCTTCTGTCACGAGGTCATGGCTACGACAAGCGATTCTATGCTTGCAGACATGGATGGATCGATAATAGTGGATTTGTGGTAAATTGCGTCCAAAGACGAGTTAATCCAGCCAGAGTGAAGACAATGTCAGAGTGGAGACAGCGATGATCATTGCATTGTACGGTTGTACAGACCGTTGGCATTGTGGCGGTGATAGTTTGGCACGCCGTGCTCAAAAATATACTTTATAAATTCAAAATGTGACTGAAATTGACTTAGTTTACAAATTAATGTTAAAATCGTCAGGTATATACTAGAAATACATATAGGCTTTTATCCAGTCATTTTCCATTTATAAACACATCTAAGAATTCAATCTAGCCATTTTTTACAACAAAATGAAATAATTTTACTTGATTTTCACAACAGAACACTGGGCGATTTCCACCAAGCTATATCTTTAGCAGCGTTCTATTGAATTACTAGATATAGCAAACTCTTCTTGAACAACATATAGTACACGTAAACAAATCAAATAGAGCATGCTTCTCAGAAGCCGTGTCAATATGAATAGCATTTAGTTATCATTGGCGCATAATATAATACCAGTAGTTGATACTGATAATATATGAGAATATAAGATAATAATTGGGTATGAATCCAACTACACCCCATCTGCATTTTTTCTCGTGGCTGTATATTTGTATTTTCCTAATCTTTGCGCATGTGGTGCATAGTTTTGTATTTGTTAATATTGACAGGCTAACGTTTGAAAGAATAGAAAAATGAATAACTCTCACTCCCTCTCCCTCTGCGCAATAAAAAAAATATCAAATCCCACAAGATTGGCTTTCTTTCAATTTTTTTCTCCGACTTCGAGGAGAAGATGTGCGATATAATAGATCATATGTGTCGACTAATTGGTTTTCCCGTTACACTGCAGCATATCTATCAAAGATACATCACAACCGATTTTATCATTGGGTGAGCATACTAATAACTTAAAAGCAACAAAATAACTGTGATAAAAGAAAAGAATAATTGAGTCGTTAGGTTATTTTTGTTCACTTATAGGCTAAACTGACCCAGGGTAATCTCCTGATGATGGGGATATCCTTCAGATACAGGTTTCAACATTTTCAGGCACGCTAATTCTCTGTCACGGACGCTCTCCACAGTATTTGATCTTTACGAGTGAACGAGAAAAAACATTTTGTTTTCTTTGATACCTAAGTACCGAGGTCGGGGATCGAATGCCGACCACCGGCATGACAGAAGGTAACGCTGGCAACTACACAGGTGGCCTACTATTAACCATCAGTGTTAGAGGAGAAAATTAGTTTTATGGGAAAAATTCTAACACAATGGTCAATGATTTAGGCCTACATGACTGCATCTGCCCACGTAAAATAATATATTCTGAAAAAAAACGGCATAGGGGCTTTAATGTTGACTCAACGGCTGACAAACAGCACTTAGTGGCGGATCCAGACGTTCAATTCAGGTATGGCATTATTTGTTGATGATAATTAGAAGAATAGATCATTCACAACTGAGATGAGATAAACATATGCAAATTTCATTATTATGGGAGATCATATTTCTATGGCGTTGCGTGCATGTCACATAGGCTACATGTGGCAAAACCGAGACGTAGACCCTATGTTGATTTAATAGTGGACTAGGATCGTGTTTTCAATTCTGGTATAAAAATAGTTTATAGCAAGCTATGAGTTGATATTAACATTATATTCTGAATTTGAATACACCTTGTAAACTGAGAAATATAATGTTGCAGTCTCATATACATTGGCCAAACATTAAGCATACCACAGGCAATGTCCTTGTAGCATTCGTACAGACACTATTATCACAGGAAGGAAGACGGAGACACTAGGAAATTACTCGAATACGTCTTCTGTGGATATGCAGGATTATAGACGCGCTAATTAACATAAGCTGGGCATAACTCTCGGAAGCCATAACTTTCGGAAATCAAAAAGTAAGGAGAAAGTGATGAAAACATATACATGCAGTGACGGCAATACCTGGAGTTAACCCGACAAATTATGGTTTGTTGTCGTCCCTAACCCGATGAAACACGATAATTTAAATTTTCACCCACTTGAAGTTGTGTTTTAACCTGGTAAATAAAAACGACAATAGTCGCGCTTAGCGGGTTGACCCTTTCAGTGCGGGGACCGACTTTATATACGAGAATCTGACGTCTATAGACGTCATATTTGGCAGTAGACCCAAAAGATCTGTATTCAAGTGAAACGAAAATAGTTCACTAAGACATTTATGATGATTTCAAATTAAAAAGAAACTTAGTTCTCTATGCTTTATATAACATTTTTTTCAGCGCTTTAAGGGTTAGGGGTTAAAACTGGTCATGATAAGGATTTAGTGGCGCATTATGAAGAGAGATCACAGGATTTGCTGTTCACCTTCAGCAACAAAATCACTACATACGTGGGGCCTGCTGCTATATATTTAGAGTTCTGTATTATTGGCTGGAAGGTACTGTTATGAGCCTGTGATATCATAGGCGGATCTGAAAAATACATATTTATGACGACAGGAAGTATATAATATTATGTAGACTTCTGCGTCATTAAAATAAACAAAAAAAACATCTACATGTATATACAACGGAATTAGTTTTATAAAGTTACATAAAAATCAACATGGTATGTAAAAAACACACTTGTCATTATATAAACAAACACAGGGATATTTAAAAAATGCATCGTAACTACTTGGAATATCATTTACGATCAATCGATTGTTCTCGGATACACGCTGGTCATTCAACTCCATAATAGAAGCTTTTGTCAATAAAATGTATATGTATGCTGCCACATATCTACACTTATTATCAGTGGACAGGTGGCAGTGTAACACATTCCTAATTTGAGTTTATGTGAAATGTTTATACGTGTCATTCATGTAGGACATTTCAACTTTTAAGGCCGATATAATGCTTTACACTTCTGCCATCTATAGGGGAGGTTACGTCATATTGACTTCATAATTGAAGAAGATAATAAAGTAGTGTGTCCTTGAACTTGGGCACTTAATAGCAAGGACGCTACACACGCGAGAAGGACGCAAGAAAATAACAGTTAAAATCACTCTTTTTCTTATAATTTTGTGAGTGTAGATATTGTGTGATTACTTAAAGAGTATTATAGATAACGAAACAAATTAAAAAACACAATGTAGTTTGGCCTTTTCTTGATTAGTTAGAGCTAACAATCAGTCAACGTGAGTCAACCCTGTGATCCAAAAATCATTTTAAAAAATAATGTCCAGTGTGCCCAAACCGCACCCCCAACTTGCTGCCAAAGCGCACCCCCCTGGTGCGCTTTGGGAGCATCTGTCTCCTTTAGGATATGAGCTTTTCCTAAAGCGCACCGCCCTGTTCATGTCAATGATTAGTCACAGCCAGCCAGTTGTGTCTGGCAAACTTCCGTCAGACTGATTAAACTGGGCCTATATATAGGCCTACTATATTATATTTCATGGAAATTTAGGATAAAAAATTGACAAAAATATTATTTTGGTTATGTTTATTCATAATCTAACTAAAATATAATTTTATATTGTCCCTACATGTATCGGTACAGGAGGTGCGCTTTAGGACGTATAACAACCACTGAACATTAGGGGGTGCCCTTTAAGAACACTGGGAGTGCGCTTTGTGCACAGTGCACCAAAAGCGCCCACTTTGCTGAAAAAGTGTTTTTTTCAAATAAAATGAGTAGAAATGGCTTTATCATACAGAAAAAAATAAGAATTATATTTTATCAGAATCCGGACCAGCTGCCAATGTGGTCATGTTGTTTCAATCATGTTATAAAGACATTTCCCCCTTTTTAGTTTGGGGGTGCGCTTAAGGGTGTTCTCCCCTATATCCTGAAAGCTCAGATATACCCTACCCGGAACTTTTGTCAGTCATAAAAGTTAGCAAATGCCCAGATGGCAACGGAAGTAGAAAGTAAGGCTGGCGACTAGTCACATATAATAGGATATTGCATGTCGGAGATGAGTGAAAGTTTGACAGTATCCTTGTAAGCTGAAGCTTGCGGTTTTTGGTATTTTTCTGTCCATTTGTATTCCATAAGGCCTATTTTGACTACTGACTATGTTGTGGAATATCCCATGGACCATCGTATCATGTGTCAGTGAGTCTTTGTTGGATAGCTGAACTCTGAAAACATGATTGATGATTAGTTGTCACATATGTTTTGGACATGTTTAGACATTTTTTATTAAATGGGAAGTAATTTATTTAGGGTGGGCCTAAATGGCGTGGAAACATATTTTCACCGTGCATTGCCTTTCCATATTGAAGTACATACATTAATTTCATTACATCATCTCATTCTGCAGCAGTGGATTATACAGAAAATAGAATGTGGGTGACAAGATTACAATGAAGCAACATGTGGATTCAAAGATAAGTTCGATAATTAAGCCGGAGCGAGGTAGGTCAATATAATGCTACAGGAATTAAATAACTGACACGAACTATTCTAGACCATAAGTTGGTACCAATCTACATTATTCTGCCCACTTAAAGTGTGATATTGTGTCAACTGTTTTTTTTCAGTAGAGTTGTATCATTTGAGATATGGGTTTTTTGAAATCAACTCACAAATTGCTGGGCTTGTGGTGGCCAAAAGAACCAGATTTACGAGAGGGTGGGGTTCGTTTTTTTATTGCCGTCCATGTGGAGGAGGGGGGGACTCTGACAGTCAACGCGGCTGATACTTGAAAGAAATACATAGGAGCGATGTGGCAACATGTCGATGGTGGACAAAACAATTCTAACTTTAGAATGCTGATGGCTGAGAAACAAGCAGTCACAGCTCTGTACAACAGGACAAAATATTCACCAGGGATCATCGTCAGCCGTCCCTACGGAAGCTCATTTCCGGATCAGAGCGGTTTGACTGACAGACACGTGGTCCACTATATTTCATTCAGTCAGTGGTCACAATATTTATAAGGAATAAAGCGTCATTTGTATATAAAATTGTGGCACACAAACGTTAAGGTAATATTTGATTAGGCCTATACATCATGTACATGGCAGAAGCCCTCATTTGGGCCATGAAGCTTCAAATATTCTGAAATATCCCCAGTTTAGATGCTTATCACTTATCATTAAGATTAGTAATTCTTAATTTATTTGAGATCTTAGGCAGTTCACTTGCACATTTTATAAACATCAAGATTTTCTATTGTAAAAAAGCAGTTCAAATAGATATAAAAATAGTTTAATATTAAGAATAAAACTTCTGCCACTTAGTTTAAAGAAAAAAAAACAGGCTAATTTTATTCACAGTATGGGACTATACAGAGTGGGATCATATTTTTTGTTGCAAAAGTCAAAAGAAGAAAATGATATTTTACCCAGCAAACACAAGAGATTCAACGGATGTTGGCCAAATATTGGTCTACGACGGTGGCCCGAAAGAGATCCAGCATTGGGTGAGTCTCTTGTGTTTGCCGGGTAGTGTCGAGATTCCACGTAATGCAGCATTGTCCTGAGGATGTAGCGTGATATCCGGGCAAGCATCCGCTACATCCGGGATACTGGAGGGTTGTGAAGAGGCTCTGATCAGTGATTCACACCATGTATTCCTACGCACAAGACGACAGAGTGCTGGTCGTCCAGCTTGTAGTAATCCCCGCAACTCCTCCATGTCTGGAATTCAGCAACATGGTGAGGCTAAACCAAACGATTAATGTGCTTCTTTCTGGGGTGAATCCAGAATAATACACAAGTTATTTTTGCTTGATGTCGGTACACAGAATTCAGCTGCATCATGTAAAGTTATTTTCAAATTAAATCATACTCATATGGTTGATCTATGTCATAATTATGTAATGCATGACAGGAAACGTCAAATAGTAACCAGTCCATTAACCTGAAATATTAATGTATAAACCACGGAGACCGAAGGTTTTTTTCAATTTGTCAATTTGAAGTCATCATAAAGGTCTTGGTTAGCTCTTTCCGCTTCATTCAAATACCCATTTTATGGGTTTACAGCCATTTTCAATATTTTAATCTTTCAGTGCGGGGACCGACTTTAGACGTCAGAATCTGACTCTACAAACGTCAAATTCTGACGTACAAAGTCGGTCCCCGCGCTGAGAGGGTTAATTTGGGTGACGCTCTGACGGAAATAGTGATCTAGATCTAGATCTGATGGAAAAATGTCAACAAATGTAAGAAATAATGAAGTTGATTGCTTACATTCCAAGTTTGCTATATTGGACCTTGTTTATAAAAAAGTATTACCAGTTGGGGAAAAATGTCATACAATGTAAATATTTTATTACACAATCAAGTACACTTCAGCTATATATATATATAACGTATTTCAAGAAAACTGTTATTTGGAATGCAGTAGAGTGTCGAGTGTTTTGGAAAGGCATTAGATAAACGCATATGTTCAATCTCTTCTCTAGTGTAAGAAAATTATTTGTAAAATAGCCAACTATAAAAACTGTTTTCTCTGGTATAACATATTTCTACAGGTAGGCTACAAATTATTGCTGTATTTATTCTGATTCTTGTCACGGTAGTTGGGCATTTCCCCTCGTTATTTACACGTTTCGGTAAAAACAATAATCATTTAAATTACGTATACGAGTAAATCCCATTATTTACATGCTCAAGTAAAGAAAAGTATTTACATACATGTGTAAACACAAAAAGGTATTTTCATGTGTGGGCAAAATGAATATCTACACTATACGACATCTCCCCCCAACTGATTATCCTGTGGTGCTATAAGTAATTATAATTTTACGGCCATTATCAGATTAAATTACATAATGCGTCTGCATAACAAAAGCAACAGGGATCGCTAGATGATCGAGTCAGGAATCTTCAGGTCCATGCCAGTTAACCATGCTTCCCAGTGACCATGTCAGGCGCCGTATCGGATGTATTATCACTTTATCTGCTTATTGGTAATGGTAATTACAAGTGAGAGGTGTGAACAAGTACATATTACAGATTACATATTATTATATACCTATGCTGTTATTTGCCCTAATAACATAGTTTCGGCCCTGTGCAATAACAGTTATTTTGGCTGGCGTCGTATTGACTAGTTTCTACTATTTATCATTATCCATGGACAATTAGGGCAAATACTGAAATTATACTTATTTGACTGGGTTTTTCGTATTTGCCCTAGTTTCGCGTTGTTATTGACTGTTTAGCGTTCGTATTGACCTCATTCAGGATCAGGGACAGTGCGACATTTCATTCGCCGCCATGTTGATTCCGCGCTCACTTACGATGTAAAAATATTAATAACGTGGTGATTTGTATTCCGATTTATTCAAGGTTTATGTTATGTTATTTTCTATGATGTAATCTTTCAATGAAAACACATTTTAGGCTTCTGCTTGTGTTTGTGTATCTAATCTATGCTCAGGTCGTTATTCCGACAGATCGTTATTCCGACAGGTCGATGTTCCGACAGGTCGTTAGTCCGACAGGTCGATATTCCGACAAACAGGTCAATATTCCGACAGGTCTATATTCCGATAGGTCGATGTTCCAACGGGTCGTTAGTCCGACAGGTCGATATACCGACAAACAGGTCGATATTCCGACAGTCCTATATTTCGACAGGTCGATAGTCCGACAGGTCGTTATTCCGACAGTTCGTTATTCCGACATAAAAATAATAGCGAAAGAGAGGATTAGGCCTACTGTCGTGATGAATAGCCATGGAAGCGAGAGGGCCCATGATACAGGGCTATCTATCTTGAAAATAATGTTGTTGAACTCTTTTAATGTTTAAGTGCTGCATCACTCTTTGATATTTAGACCCTATTATTCATTTGAAACTGGCACTTGTGACGTAAATGTCAACTTCAAATGAATGGAAATACCCCTACGTTTAAAACCTGGACCTGCTATAGGCCGTATATCTTACAGTTGGGTCTTTATTTGAACGCATTTGGCCGCACCGTAAGGGTTAACTTCTCCACCCTTAATTTCTGGGAGCCATGTGTCGTATTTTTTAGCAGTAGCAGACGAGTAGCAGACGTTATAAGCCCTATAGAGAGGACAAAAGCTTTGTTTGCTTTCCAGAGTCTTATTTGCTACTATTTACACTATATTTATCCATCCCTTCAGTCTGTAACAGTGAGAGTACAGTCTTGATGATCCTTGCAACAAACTCTTGCTAAAGTATAATAAAATCTGGATAAAATGCAACGAATACTTGCTGATAACACCAGCTGAAAAGCGGCACAGGAAAAAATACAATCGGACTATTAGGCAAAAATTGTTTTTACTCATAGCCAGCCTGGAAACAAAATGTAGTTGATTGAAATAAAAACAATCTGAACAAAAGCTCCAGCCCCTGCTATTTTAATGGTCGCCCTAACAAAGTATTTGCAATAGTAACCTGGTAACGCAAAATTGATGATAGTTTTCATTTAGGGAATTATTTGATCCCTTGTTTTGTCTGCTATCATTTGCACTTTAACTTAATTTTAAGTGTAATTATAATGTGCATCAATCGTATTCTGAATATCAAACGTAGTAAGGGTGTTGACCACCTGTAGTTGATATCCGAATGTACATAATTTTATTTGCAATTGCATATTTCTACAATTATGATATATTATTTATGTATATTTAATTATATTAAATAAATAAATACATTTAATTATACAAGATTCCCACAACTTTCCCTGTTTTTTTCCCTGACTGTTCATAAATTTTCAGATTGGAAAATTATAAATTAAACTAGTAAATAGAACAAAATCTTATTGAGCGACCTCCCTACTATCCTAATGCCGTCAAAAATACATGGTAGGCTACAATTTAATAATTTCCACTAATAATAAGTGCGTTTATTTGTGTTATTTTATGTTAGTTAAGATATGTTTTTGATTATTGCCCCGCACAGAATATTTTTTGTTTTGTGTGGAGAAAACGTGGCTGGTTAACTGGGTAATAATTATAGTATTATAAGCTCCTATCAGTGTTAGTTTCGTTGAAGTGAAGTCTGAGTGCAGATAATTATAATATAAAGAGGGTAGGCCTAATCCTCATTCTCTCAACGACCTGTCGGAAAAACGACCTGTCGGAATATCGACCTGTCGGAATAACGACCTGTCGGAGAAACGACCTGTCGGATTAACGACCTGTCGGAATAACGACCTGTCGGAATTTCGACCTGTCGGAATATAGACCTGTCGGAATAACGACCTGTCGGAATAACGACCTGTCGGAATATCGACCTGTCGAAATATAGACCTGTCGGAATAACGACCTGTCGGAATAACGACCTGTTGGAATAACGACCTGTCGGAATATCGACCTGTCGGAATATAGACCTGTCGAAATAACGAACTGACCCCGCCATGTAATGTTAACCAGTAGAACACAATGTCTAGGCCTACATAAGCCAGCTAGCTTGTAGACATGCGACGTGTGCGTTTTATCGTACATTCAGGCGTACATCCCCTGCTCACTGCTATCATATATGCGGGTGCTAGTCATTGGCTACAAACAGGTTGTAAGGTGTAGCCTACATGGTGTAGGGGCCTAGGCCTATAGGCCTAGTCCTCCCTATATCATGTATTATGTTTATAAATTCATACCTGTAATCGGTACGCTACAGGTAGGGCCTACATAACCTAGCCTATAGGCCTATCCTGAGTTTAGGTCTATCAGTAGGCCTAATGGCCAGCTAGGCATAACTTTAGAGATTTAGTCTTTATATTATGTGAGGATGTGTAGAATAGCCCGGTTCCTGAGGCCCCGCAAGAGCGAGTTGACCCGACCAGAGATCAATGGTCACCAGTGGGACAAATGGTAGGGTGGGTAGGCCTACGTTATAGAAGAAGAAGGAGGCCTATTCAGGTGACAAAATAGAATTAGTCTACAAGGTATATAATAAATAAACGCCTGTAGCCTATTGACAGGAATACTGTCCCCTCATATATAAACTGACCCAATGCTGGTTAAATGTTGGGCCAGCGTCGTAGACGCTGGCCTAACATTTAACCAACATTCAATTGGTCGATGTATCGTGCTGAATGGGGATCTAACGTTACACATGCAAAACTAATGGGGTTTTCTGCTTGGTCTGAATATGTTGTCTCTGATGCATTGTGGAGAAAAAACACATGCGAGGTTGAATATCTAGATTTAGGAGACACGGGATCGACACAAGGTCCACTTCCCATGGGAATTATCTGCTTCCTTTTTGTTTTCGCATCACAGGATGGTCTTTTATCTTTGATCAGCCGCTGATTCCCAATGTGAGGTCTACAAAAAACTTGCAGCAATTTATATAAGCCTACTGAAAACTCTAGTTGCTATAGCGTTGAATTTTAGTAGTGCATATACGGGTGTATATGCCACCTGATTCACTACCTTACACGGTGGTTCAATAGCTTAGGATATGCACTCGCAAACTGGTCAAATTCCGGCTGGGTTGTGCATAATTAAATATTGTAAAAAATCGTTCAGTGTTTCTTATGATAATCATTCGCATAGTGCATTATATATCATGTATATAGTCCTGGAGTCAGATGATGAGGCTGTTGTCGGGATAGTTCAGAAAGTGACGTAAGGGTACACCCATGTACTTGCCTAACATATTATGGCCGCTTTGACTGACCAATATGACTACTGGTCGCCATTTTTTATTTTTTTATTGAATATCACTCTAAAATCACATTAATATTATCGGACTCACCAATGTCTGTGCCCTGACTCACCACTGTCTGTACCTGACTCACCACTGTCTGTACCTGACTCACCTGTGTCTGTACCTGACTCACCACTGTCTGTACCTGACTCACCACTGTCTGTACCTGACTCACCACTGTCTGTATCTGACTCTCCACTGTCTGTACCTGACTCACCACTGTCTGTACCTGACTCACCACTGTCTGTACCTGACTCACCACTGTCTGTACCTGACTCACCACTGTCTGCACCTGATTCATCACTGTCTATGCCCTGACTCACCACTGTCTGTGCCTTGACTCACCACTGTCTGTGCCTGACTCACCACTGTCTCTATCCAACTCACCACTGTCTGTACCCTGACTCACCACTGTCTGTACCTGACTCACCACTGTCTGTACCCTGACTCACCACTGTCTATGCCCTGACTCACCACTGTCTGTACCCTGACTCACCACTGTCTATGCCCTGACTCACCACTGTCTTTGCCCTGATTTACCACTGTCTGTACCTGACTCACCACATTCTGTACCTGACTCACCACTGTCTGTGCCTAACTCACCACTGTCTGTTTCTGACTCACCACTGTCTGTACCTGACTCACCACATTCTGTACCTGACTCACCACTGTCTGTGCCTAACTCACCACTGTCTGTACCTGACTCACTACTGTCTGTCATGACATGTGACCACAGTGTGTCACTTTAAATGGGTCAATTAATGAGTATTACATTTCATTGACCTCTTGAAATATCAAGAAAGACCTCCAGACCGGTCGACATGGAGTGGCAGACATCAATATGCCTCGTCTCAGACCACCACCATAATGATTCTAATATTGTGTGTGAAAGCCGGTGTCTTTTTATCTTCAACGGGATCTGTCTGGCCAGTCTGCGAGCAAAAATCACCTAATACGCGAGTTATTCAATTGAGATGACTCAGACACATTTAGGATCAGACAATAATTCACCTGATCCATGGCTGACAGGCTATTAGCGGTAACATTATTTGACGTTATGTCTCTGAACACAGTCTTTGTAGAAGAGAGCACAGATTGCCAACTTAAGTCTACTAACATTGTTTACTCTTTGTGCTTGTTTTTCAAACGACCATGTCATATCATCAAGAACACAATATTCTCACTCTGTAGGTATTGCATATATTGGCTGAATGCATATCAATATTTAGTCGAGTGCTTCAGACGCATTTAGAGCCGGAAGGTCTGTTCCTAAATGGCTTTTCAATAAAAGTTCAAGCCAATGTGACCAGTAGAAGATTAAAACTTATCGATTTCTGGAATGATGGCATTATTGGAAAGAAGAGATTTGGTTATCTGGGCAAGTCATTACATGAAATGAAATGAAATGAATCGGGCTTTAGGCCACCTTTGTGCACATATAGGCTAAACTGGGCCAGGAGAACCTCCTGAGGATGGTGAGATGATTGAGATGACACTGTCCTCCAGACACAAGATTAAGTCATTACATGAAAGTCTAGGGTTTGATGTGTGAACGAGTGCCGGATCACACCGGATTACCCTGGTAGGGTAGGTTTATTATTATTATTTTTTAATGTGGCGTGACATTATTGTCCTCTAGTCATATTTAAGTGCCTAGCAAAATAGACAGACCAGATTAGATTATTCTTATCGACATCATAGTTTTTTTTGATGTCTTCGTAAATAATAATTTATTTAGATTATGATAATATTTTAAACATATAGGGGTTATATGTGACGTGCCATATCAAAACAATTTCTATGTCGCAAAATATAAAAAATGAGTTAGCAAGTGGCGTTTGTAGAGCCAGCGCTCAGGTTTTAAATGCACCAAATTTTTTAAATATAACTCAATTATTTAGGAAATCATCGATAAAACAAGATTTGGAAACTTAAGTCCTAAATATCGCAAAATATTGAGAAAAATGACCTACAAAGTTTAAATTTAATTGACAAATAGTTTAAATAGTTCTCAATATATCTTTTTTTATATAAGAAATAAAACTAGGGTATCCTCAATATTTTGTACTTATATTGCTTTGAAGTTGTATTTTCGATCAGCGTTGAAAAAGAAAATTAGCCAAAAAATATTTTTTCAACAAAACATGGCCATAACTCAAAATCTAAAGCTCCGACATAGGTCGGGTGCCGATGTGGCACGTCACATATTATGAAAAGTGACGAATTTCTCCAAAAGATTCAATTATTTGTAACTGTACTCCTTATATTGTGGTGTTATGCAACTAGCACCTGAAAAGTAAGCAGTAAGCATTTTGCTTTCACACGTCTGCAGTATGTTCATGAGATATGTTCATACTACCTTAAAATGTCTTGTAGTGAAAGCTGTAATGGGTGAGGGAATGTGTTATATATCTTTGTTAAAAGGCCTCCCCTTGTATACGTTAGACGATGTAACATCATTTGAGCGAATCCTAGGAAATGAGAATGAAGTACGTAAGGACAGTAAATAATACACAAGGAAGTAAACTGGCGGTTGGTGGTCATGCCTATCATAAGGATAATTGGACACATGCGGAGGTTGGTGTACATCACTGAAAAACACCAAGTTAAAATACCACATAGGCTACACCATACCGAGCAAGGGGCAATCAATTCATATAACTTGTAAGTGGAAATTAGAGCTTAATGTTCTACTGTACCTGATGCAAGCATTAACCCTCAAAGCGCAAAATTAAATAATTCAATTTCTCCCCACTTGAAGTTGTGTCTCGCTACCGGACCCACAACTTCAAGTGGGTAAAAAGTACCCATTATGTGCTTAATTTGAGACCAAACACTGACAAATCTTAATGTCTAAACACTCATTTCATTCCCAATAACAGCGATTTGATGGACTTATGAAACAAACTAAAACGTGCTTAGCGCTTAAACGGTTAATTACGCATTTATAATAATTTTTAATTTAAAAAATAAGCGACTTGTGAGCAACACAAACAGACCGACGTGGAATATTATTTCATTACGCTTACGAAAATAAACTTTAACAGCAGTTTGTTCAGGTTCAGTGACCAGGGGGTAAAAATGTAAAGTCCGATGATAGGTCTTCAGACTTGATATCGGACTATAAAAAATTTGCATCTTTACTTTAGCTTTGTTCGATTGTCCACTTGCTTAATGTTCAAATTATCCAGAAACACGTTATATTGCTCGCATACCAGCACATTTTAAAAGTTTAAAAGATATGTTATTGTAAAACATGTACAACAAAGACGTATTAGAGATGCAAGCGATCAAGATCCTGGTCAACATGGCTGAAATAATCCTGTCATTAACTGGTCTAAGTGGTAATAATACGACTATGCTGCTGTGCAGAGCCAAAATACAGTAACTGCTTATTTAAAAAGTAAGCAGTGACTGCCTTTTGGTTTTGCACTGCAGCATACCAGCTTTCACTCACTGAGCAGACGTAAGGGAACACATGATGTTCTACAGTGTTGTTGTCCAGGCCTTGAAGTATGACCGCCAAATACACAAGAATACACCCGTTCACAGCCACATTATTCAGCTTAGGACTTGACAACTTGATATATCTGGAACAAGAAACGTGAAACAAAGGTGTAGGGCCCACTGACGATAAACAAATGAGAACCTTAAACATATGTGGTAATCTATTTAATATACACACAATTGACGTTTTGTCCTGTTGATGCGATCTACAATTTCAATTGTGTGAAGTTTGCATCCATGTTTAAAAAAAATTGTATTTGTATGTTGCAGATAAATTTAAAAAATGGGGCTTTATGACGCATTTGCAGATAAAGACGAAAGTGGGCAAGACTCAGGAGAGACCCGAGGATGGTGAAATGTCAAAAGGGTGACACTGCCCTCCAGATATAGGTTAGAGAGACCCTGAGGATGGTGAGATGACAACAAGATGACACTGCCCTCCAGCCACAGGCTAGAGAGATACCCGAGGACGGTGAGATGATAAGAAGACGACACTGCCCTCCAGACACAGGCTAGAGAGATACCCGAGGACGGTGAGATGATAAGAAGACGACACTGCCCTCCAGACACAGGCTAGAGAGACCCCCGAGGATGGTGAGATGATAAGAAGACGACACTGCCCTCCAGACACAGGCTAGAGAGATACCCGAGGACGGTGAGATGATAAGAAGACGACACTGCCCTCCAGACACAGGCTAGAGAGATACCCGAGGACGGTGAGATGATAAGAAGACGACACTGCCCTCCAGACACAGGCTAGAGAGACCCCCGAGGATGGTGAGATGATAAGAAGACGACACTGCCCTCCAGACACAGGTTAAAGAGACCCCAAGGATGGTCAGATGACAACAAGATGACACCGCCCTCCAGACATAGGCTAGAGAGACCCCCAGGATGGTGAGATGATAAGAAGGTAACACTGCCATCCAGACACAGGCTAGCGAGACCCTGAGGATGGTGAGATGACAACATAATGACACTGCCCTCCTGACACAGGTTAGAGAGACCCCCGAGGATGGTGAAATGTAAATAACATGATGACACTGCCCTCCAGACACAGGTTAGAGAGATACCCTAGGATGGTGAGATGAAATTAAAATGACACTGCCCTCCGGACACAGGATAGAGAGACCCCCGAGGATGGTGAGATAATAATAAGATGACACTTCCCTTTAGACACATGCTAGAGAGACCCTACCTCGCAGTCAATGAGTCCCCCCCCACAATATTAAATCTTTACGAGTGAACAAAAAATAAAAAAAATTATATTAAAACTAGAAAAAGTTGTTCGAAAAACGGACACGAAAGCAGCCCTCCGTTATCGCTTGACCACCATTTTAAAATTGTTTGCTCCCAAAAGTTAATCAGGTCAGAAATTCATAGATCAGCAATCATGCAGCATTTCCGAGATAGTGAAAAAAAAGTGGCCGACTGGCAGCCATTTTGGATGTTTTAGTGTGAAATTTGTCATGGGTTATCCTTGTGTGAGACATAACATTTTGTTTTATATTCATGGTCCAGTCATTTTGCATTTCTTGAGTTAAGTAAATATTACAAAATTCAAAATGACCGTTAAACGGCCATTTTGAAATTCGGGGACTCCCAAAAGTTAATCAGGTCATTGGCTGACATAGCTGAACATATTTGCCAAATTAAAAGAAGATCTGATGGCAACTTGTTCCTGAAATGCGCTAACGAGCATTACTTTGTTAGTGGCCATAGTAATTAAAGGGTTGATGATAAGCTATGTGAAGTATGAGACAGCAGAAGTTGATAGACTAGTGGCTATCTTGAAAACAAATAACTACGGCGGCGGCGGCGGCGGACCGTGTGGAATACAGTAAGCAGCCCGCCTCGGCGAGAGCTGCTTGCTAAACCTTACCATATGTTTATTTAAATTTTATCTGAATAATGCCATGGAAATGGCTTCAATATTAAAAATTACAAATACTAATTTATACAAATCTGACTTGTATGTTTTTGTATGTTTTTTTGAATAGTCAAAAATGGACATAAGATATGTATCATCATTAATCCGTCAATGTATGAATGATGTGGCATGATGTGATTACATTAAGTAATTTAAAAGATGCCAACAATTTTATAGCACTTTCCCTGTATCTATGCCACATCCGAGACATATTGGCCCCACAACTAGTTCAATGTTGGATTAGTCTTCCTGGCGATGCCACAGCATTGGGCTAATATGTGCAATTACTTGAGTTTTCTGTAGTAGAGGTTAAATGCGAGTAGAGCAGTTGCTAAGACGACTCCTGTTGAGCTGACGGCCCACACGACCAGCAGCACCAGGGAGTTCACGTGCTCCATGCGAGTCTCAATCACAAACTTATCAGCCGGTACACGCCCTCCTGTCAGCAAAATAGATATTATAGCAAATCAATAACAAGTAGCAAATACATAGGAAGTTATTGGCAAAATTACTTTGACCTTAAACCGCCAGTCATCTCCAGAATGGGAATGGGTAGGTCACATGTATAAGCCTTCAGTATATACCTACAGGTTGATTGCATTCAGCTGGAGCAGCTATGACCTAATTATAAGACTATGTATACAGCTCTAACGAGACACTCACCCAACACTCTCTGCGACGCTTGCCCAACATTAAACCAACATTAGAGGAATGTACAATGTTTGATAAAATCCCTCCTGTCCATACAAGCGTGGGGTCAGTTGTTTCAAGATACCCGCAGTAATACAGTCAGTTTGTTTACAAGCCCAAGCACAGCTAAGCGCCAGGGCTAAGAGCTTTGAGCTTTGGTGGAATCATTAACTCATAGATGTCGCTCAAGTATATGAGGACTTCCTATGATTTGGGAACTTGTTAATAATGCGAGGTTGGGTATGAAACACATATTTAGTATTACTATGGAATAGGACTTAGTCATACCCACTGACGCTATTGCATTCTGGTGGACCCATGTCCTGCATATTTTAACAGTTGAAAATACCTTTATTATCCCAATAGCGTGTTTTAATTGGCTCGGATGGGGCTCAAATTGTATAAGAATGGACAGATGTTCCGACCGAATAGATTACTATTATTATCACGATTGATCTTTTAAGATGGTGGCTTTTACGAGATGTATAGATTTGACCAGTAGGACTAAAATTACAGGGCATATATGTCCATTTACGCCCTGTTGAATAGGCGACAGTGCCATAGATATTAATAATAAAGACAGATGACTGCACATAAGGTTGATCAACCCGTCTAATTGAAGCACCCACAAGCCACTTCTTAGTGCTGGACATAGTTATATAATTTAGCATCCTACCCTGTTTTATGGCAAAGTAGATTAATATTGTTTTTGTACGCCTAATATTATCTCCCCTTACTTGTAAATTAGTTATAAATGAAAGCGAAATGACAGATGTCGCAGCTTTATTCCCTCGTGTGATTGACTGTGCCAATAATACATTTCTGCAAAAGTATAATTTAATTGATCTACGTTTTTATCTGACTAGCCCAAATGATACTCGTTCAGTGAAAAATGTCTTTGAAAATTACATGTCTGTATGCAATTAGTTGGGCTGTACTTTATTATGTATTTTCTGAATCATGGGTATTAACTATACATATGTGAGTTTGTGAGTAAATTGTAATAATTTTAAATGTTATCATTTTTCAGGTTTCATTCACTTAAATTTGAATTATTTATCATGATTATTAGACTAAAATGGACGGCCCCAGACGGTGCACCTTTTTTGTTGTGGTCGTCTTTGGGTGCACAATAAGTATGGTCGGAAATGCACATGTACATCATACTGAGGTTAGTAAGGTTTGTAGAAACCCTGCATACATTGGGCCGACATCCTAGATGTTGGGTCAGCATTAGTCCAACACCGTGTCAATATCTGATGTTTGCTGGGATGTCCATACATATATGATATAATACTCTCTATTGTCACAATAGGAAAGCATTTGGAAATAGCTTATGTTTGTGTAAGGTCCCAACCTTCAAGTACATGAACCGGGTAGGTGGAAATCTAAAATGACCACTTTCAACTGTGATGGTGTATAACAGATAAGTCATAGGAACCTTGAAAATAAGTATTTTAAATCAAGCTGAGGCTGCTCTAAAATGTAACTGAGTCTGACACTCACTTGATACACATGAGATAAAAGTGCCTATTCTGGTAACGTATTATTTCATATACGTTTACTTCCTTGAAGATATTTTTTCATCCACTTTTACTTTCTCGAAGCTACGCCGTGATCATCAGTATTGGGTCATAGGTCTATCCAAAGCCAAAAGACAGTATCTGCTTACTTTACAAGGAAGCAGATACTGCCTTTTGCTTTTGCAGAGAAGTATAGGACACAAAGGGCTAACGAGATGAATTGGCTGCTATCCCTAGTTTGGCTGTAACGACCGCAACATCTACAGCACGGACAATCTTTCCCTCACACATGCCGTTCTGATGAGGACACTCAAATTAGACGCTAATGAATATAGATACCTATTTAACACGAATGTTACACTGCGGGAGAAAAAAACTCCCCTAAAATTGCTGAATGCAAAGAGAGAGAGAGAAAGAGAGAGAGAAGCCAAGACCATACCAGGCTATTTCGTAGAAATTTACCCTTTGCGTGCTTGATTTTTCAAGCAGAATTGGGCTGCAAATCGCTAGCGTGATATGCATTCAGGTCGAAAAATAAAAATGAAATGAATCGGGCTTTAGGCCACCTTTGTGAACATATATGCTAAACTGGGCCATGAGAACCTCCTGAGGATGGTGAGATGAATGAGATGACACTTTCCGCCAGACACAGGATTCGAAATCCGAGCCCTGGCGGTCTGAGGCCGAGCACGCTACCTCTCGGTCACGGAGGCTCTCCGCAATACTGACTTTCACACGTGGATGGGAAAGAAACATTTTTTGTTTCTTTCAAACCGCTGAGACCGGGAACCGAACCCCGAACTCTGGCGTGTAGGGCAGCGGTGCTAACCACTACCCTATGGGCCCCCGTCCTTCAGGTTGATATAAACTGCATAGATGTGGGAAATTCAGGCCCAAGCACATGACAATCTAGATAGAATAAATAATTTATACTAAAAGTAATCCTTTAAAAAATCATTATATGTGACTTAATAGTTAGTAGCAGATTAAATGTAGAAGATCGCGATGATAATCATACAATCGATATAAATGGTATAGGGCCTAATCTACATTATAGAGCCAATAAAAAGTACACAAGTGCATATATTTTATTTAGCTGACATGCTATAAATGAAGATGTCAGGTGAGCTTGGTGAGAACCCTAATGTCCGCCCTTATATTATACAATACACAATGGTCAGGACTATTCCATTTAGCAGGAGAGTGGTAGTTCGGGTACGATTGGTGATGAATGACTAATATTATTAATAATATATCTATCAACTACATAGTTTGTACCGATTTCCCCCCTAAGTAAAACCTTTGAATGTTATGCCTGAGCTTGATAGTTAAGCCCACATATTTTTGACAATAATCCAGAGGGGCCTGACTATTGCATGAGCCTGTCTTAGGTCAACATCTATTTTTTGCACAAATACGTTATTTGATCAGCCAGCTCCCACTTAAAACACGATACATAATCATGATACTTAATCTTCAAGATAGCTATCACAATGTCAAGAAAAGTAATGTTGCAAGAAATGACGGTATTTCCGTTCTTTCGTAAAACTTGAATAAGTCGCCTAACGTTTCAGAAATCAATCCAAAACGAAGACTGATCAACTTTAAACGGTATGCAATCTCTCAGCAATCTCTCATTCGCAGTTTGTGATCATGGTGATTGGCCTCTTTTGCCACTATATCTAGGAAAGCCAATTAATTTTTTAATCTTTCATTTTAGTCATTACCATTTGAGATTGTCATCACTGAATAATGGTGGCCCATTCAGAGTGGGTGAGGCACCACCCTGGTGAGGCACTAGTGCTGGTTATCCCGAAGATAATATAGTCATTTGTCAATGACACGAAGAAGCCTTAAGTTTGTTGGCGTTATATATACTCATTTTTAGGAGACGCCTTGTACCTCATGAGTCCCTGTGACTGACATACCATAGTGCCCAGGGTATGGTAATCTGTCTTGGAAGTTCACTCCCCGGTTCATTCCCAAGTGGAAGAACTCATTCACCACTGGGCTGAGGTGTCTAAGTTGGTCAGCAACAGTGAGCTCGCCCAACCTCATCAGCTTAGCCACGCTTAATCGCTGGTGAACATCATCATTGATATGGGAGGCATTCCTGTTTTTGCATAAGCACTTATGACAATGCTCTGTTAGTTTATCATGTCGATGATTTGACCTCATCCTCGTGCTTCTCGTTAAATGACCATGTTTACTTTTCACTTCATCCCCACACGTCTTAGGTATACAGTTCTTTCACCCGTGATACAATCATATACTGTTCGAGACAGGGTGACATCAGAAACTGTGATTCAAGTAATTCAAGTGCAATTGGAAGAAACAGTTTATAGGGTGTGATGTGACTGCCCGATGTCAAGTGCTTGTTGTTGTCCGCTCGTTCATCCCTGGTGTAAATAAAATAAATGGGGTTTAGGCCACCATTGTGCACATGTGGGCTAAACTAGGCCAGGAGAAATCCCTGGTGTAAACAGAGAAATTGATGTTGTCGCCTATGAGTTCAATAAGCCTTCCAGACTTAAATTATTAATGTTCTATAAGAACTATCAATACATCGACACGGTACTTGAAATTGCTTTCAACGTTTTGTTAAAAATGGTTGAAAATTTATTGAGAATGATCAGCTAGAATCATCATGATCTTCCGCCGCTCGTCATCGTTTTTCTATTAAATGTTGACATGGCGCTGACATCAGCGATGCTCCACCAGTTGTGTATTGACCTTAAAAAAAACACAGCAATAAACTTTCTGTAACCCCATAGATCTGCCGTTTTTTTTAATAGACCTAAATCTGGAGACGCACCACTTTTAACATTTTCTCTGCCGAGAACATAGTTCCTTTTTTGTTTGGCCTTATAAAAGTATAGGGTATGCAATATATATATTTTGCGCGTGGAAGTAATCATTTTAGTATATCATGATAAACTATCTCTCGAAATGCTCACACATATACATGTAAAGCAGGCTATGTACAATATCCTTGCACTATTCACAAACACGAGAGAGGTTGTTAATCTGCTGTAGAGCCGTTATAAACTCTCTAGCCGACTTGCACATTTACCCTCTGAGATCGGTCCTTGTGAGGGGCTAGGCGTAACCAATATTTAAATACTCGATGTAATTTGCTTGAACAGTAGTATCTTGTGTTGTTATATATACAATTTACCCCCTACATTATTTTTCAGTAACATCCAAATAACTTTCCTCGTTGCACGCTTGCGCAGCGTATAATATCGTCCATCTTTAACAGCATTTCGATCACATTAGTGCATTGTATTAATATGGCCGGCGTGTCGACGTCGCAGTTGGTCTCGTTTTAATTTTCTGGTCACGTGTGAGCTGCTGGCAGACACCTGATTACAGTGGTTTTATGACGTGGCACACCATTCACCACCATCTCATACTAATCCCAGCATCCTCCTTACTGGAAGTACACCGATACTGGACTGGAGTGTCGATTCAGAAAGGTGGACTGCATGACACTTCCTCCTTGCAGATCAACTACGTGGTAACGAGGGGCGCGGCATTTATTGAGCCTTACGTAGGTCTAATGATTCATGAATAGCAAATACACAATCCTCTGCATGGTATTTGACAGAGAAAACAGACTGATAATTTAATATTACAACAAAAATGTGATCGATTTGGAGTGAAATATCAATATGAAGACTTTTTTCAATGTGGAAACACATAGGTACATTATTAAAAATATCCAAAACATATATTTCGTATGTGGTAATAGTGAATACTTGTTTAACATATGCATATAAAAGTTTACAGACCAGTACCATCTAAAATTACATGTATTCTGTATTCTGAGACTGCTAAGGTACTTTAACATGCAGGTACAAAAATACTGTACTCAGGGGTATCAATGTAATATCATATAAATCATATTATATTATAATGGCGAATTGAGTCTCTGGCAAATAGAAATACTATTTGAATAGATGAATTACCACCGCATTACAGCATCACAGTAAATATATAATCGTTACCATGGTTATGATTGTATAAAACATACTACTCACCGTCCCATATAATCGGCTCACAAGCTTTACAACGGAAATCCAGCGTGTTGTTTTCCGGGTAAAATAGTGCAATTGTCACAGATCTGTTCCCTGGGAAATATAAAAATGCACAAATATATTTCCAGTCTTGAAAGCATGGTACTTTGAACAACCGTAATGTAATGACGACGCATCTTTCCAGACGTTCGCCCAATGATGTGCGGACATTCCCAAATTGTAAGCGTAACCCTCATACAAATTAGACAGTATGTGGACCCACTTAACATGCTTACAGATGTTTCTCTCAACCGCCACCCCCAACTACAAGCGCACGAAAATAAATTATACAAGTAACTTTTGGCTGATTAGATACACATATTATTTTTACACGACAATGCACAGTTATGTAACTATAACATAATTAAATAATTCTTAGGTTTCTACGCTTTCCAGAGGGTGGTTTGCTATATGCAGTAGCTATTTAATCTCTGGTTTTGGTGCGGGAAACTTATGAACATATGACGACAATGCTGTTTAACTGTATTCTAAGTAGTTATGATACATATTTTAATTACTCTGTGCTTGGGGGTACTGGGATGATTGCTAGTAGTAGTACTTTTCGCCCTCATCCGGTACGACATTGTACGGAAGCACTAGTCTACAGCAATCATCCAAGGGCAGCTGCAGCCTCCTCGTTTCTGGCCATAATCTTAGGGCGAATTGCCACTACCCTGGTTCCTTGGCTCAACAGCGGAGCCGATGCAGCACCCGCATCAGTGCTGGCGCTAGTATAGGCCGTGGTAGTCATAAATAACCGGCAATAGCGTGTTTGATGACATTAGGTCTCTCACGGGGAATGAATGGAGTTACCCTTCCTATTGGAGACTATCCGACCCGAGGATAGCGGAGATGCGCGAAATGCCACAGAGTTTCAGCATTAAATTGCACAGAGAAACCCAAGTCACCGGCCGTCTGGGCATGACTGAGGGTAGATCCCCTAGACATGCCCAGAACCCCTTATCGGGCGGGCGAGGGAAAACGCTTTCAATAACCCACCATGCCCCTTATCGTATTACAATATCACTTAAAAGACCATTTATACCGAAAAGTGACGTAAAGCAATGATTTACTACTACTACTACTACTACTACTACTCTGTGCACAATCTAATTGTCGTAAATAGTATGTAGAATTAATATAATCCTAATTATATTATTTTTTCATCTACCATAACTAACTGGATAAAATATTGAATCAAATAATTAAATAGGAATACATCTGTATATCCGAGCATAGGATTGCATTATCAGAAGAAATTCTATATTTCTTTCACGTTTTAACAAGATTCAAAATCAGGAAAAACACAGGTCTAAAAAAACCATCATCAATAAAGCGGAATGGGTTGCTTTCCTGTGATCTAATTCTGGACGGTAATAGATATAGATAATTGAGGTATAAATGCATAGAAATATGGCAACGTGGTTTGTGAATGAACAAAATGTGACTACTTCTCTCTTTTTGTCTCTACATAGTTTTTTCTTGAGACGAGCATTATCATTAGCAGAGCATGTAATTTTGTCACGATGTTGTGGAAGATTAGTAATTGCCATACTAAGAGAAATACAACTCCATGCTTAATATCGAGAATTATACATGTACGCAAATTATTGAAAAAAAATATTTGTGGATAAAACAAACGAAAATGATGATCATAAAAGGCTGCCCCTATTTTATTCTGGTACTCAAGTTGACCCCTCTCGTTCCAAATTACCGCTTGATTTCCCTGCAAATTTGCAGGAATTTGTAGCAGAAAATAAACTCTTTTATAAGGTGTTGCTGATATGAGCGTCTATCCTGCTTTCGTTTGATTCCCAACTGGCTCGTTCAGCTGGGCTGTGGACTTGTAACCTGGCGGTAGCATGTTCTAATCCAGAACGATCCGGATGTTTCTTATTGTAGTTCTGCAACTACATTCCATAGGGTGGGTCTATTAGCTTGAAGGCCCGGGGTGTGCAGCGCCACGGTCCAAGTATGTTATTCTACCCCCGACCAATGAAAGAGTGTCTCAATCTGTCACATGACGTCATTCAGTTGTTATCTAAATTAGGGGGGGGGGGGTAGAATACCATATTTTGGCCAGTGCTACTGTCCACCAAGTCATTCGAAACGTGTAGGGCATATTGATGCTCCCTTCTGTCGCCATTTCGCCAGGATACATATAAAAAAGACGACAAAAAGCAACAGACTCATTCACAGCATAGTAAATATTAAAAAAAAGGATTGAAGTCAAAATGATAGACTTAGCTATTCGTAGAATGTGTAGATAAACGTGGGTTTCCATTGGTACCATCGACATGTCTATCTGAAATCTCTCGGATGGTTAGACAGTGTCCGAGCAAAAACGAAACATTGTCCCCACCTACTGCTCACACGACGTTGCTGCGACGTTGAATCAACGTCAATGACGTTGATTCCACGTCGCAAGAACGTCGTGTGCCCGGTGGGTATGTTGCGTTAATGGAACGACACGAACTAGGGATCGAGAAGATGTAAACATAAGTTGTAAGAATGTCGCGTTAGTAAATTTGACAGTGGTCCTGTACCTCATGACAGACAATGATTAAGGTACGTACGAAACAGTGACCCCCAGTTCACCACCAGTGATTTATCACCAGTATATAAGAAACGACATATGTGTAATATGTTATATGCGTACCTTGGTTTTGTTCCAGTGCTGTAATACCGCGTCTGTCTGATCCGTCAAACGATACTGGACCCTGAAAATATAGCAGATACATTCAATTTATATTGCCACGACTTCTAGTTTGGGTTCCATGTTGACTTAGTATTGTATCATGTGCGTCATTATTAAGCTACATATTTCCGAACAGTAAATTTCTGTTTTCCATAATTTGAAATATATATAGTATTTTTGTCTTCACACTTCACAAAGATAATGATTAGATGAATTGATTTATTTTACATTTTCACATTATTGTCATTAAAAAAATACATACATTCAGAAGAATTGCTGTTTAGAATCACTATATTTCAGCAATTTACTTTTCTGCAATAGTCTGAATAAAATAAGTAATACATTATATTATATAAACTAAACTCACTTACAAGATTATTCAAAATAAAAATTAAAATGTTTTAAATAAATGAGATATTATGTTTCCCTGTCTTAAAATAGCTTTTTGTGTAATAAATGTGAACAAATAAATCAATAGAAAGATAACCTGATAACGGCTTGTTTATAATACACTTTTACGACAAGTAATTATATTTAATAAAAATCCAATACACGTGTTTTCGTTTGGACGATTGCTTTGACACACGACGACCTAAGTATATATTGTTTTGGAATGTAATTTAGAAAGTTACTTACTGATATTCCATGGAAATCCAAATTGCCCATGACCTGGTCAAACAGTTTGAAGTATTCTGTGCCGTTCTGGTATGTGAAGCTATCCAGACTATGTGGACCTGGAGCAGTGGATCTGCTCTTATTAAGGACTCTCATGGATTCCCTCAGAGTCAGAGCTATGGTCCATACACTGTCATATGTCAGCTGTGCTAATGGGCTGCGGGGTTTAGGTAAGTTTAGTCTGTCATACTCTCTCAGAAACTCATCTGTTGTCTGTTAGAAAACATGAACATGGTATTAGTGGTGGTGAAAGTGCAAAAGTTATCTGAATGTTATGCAAATTATTTTAACTTCATTTTATGTGTCAAACATGCAACGATGTTGCGTCATTCTACGCTAGTCTTCTGAACATTGTAGGGATATTGAAATAATAAAGTATTTGAAGGTGACATGTGGTAATGCGCAGTGTTTATAGTAAAAATGTATGTTGCAAAGTGAATGATATCGGCTATTTGTGTGTGTGAGCTTCCCTTAAATATATTTGATAGTTCCCATAAAATACAAGATGAGAGGCACAAATGTGACCACGCAGGAAGTGGCAGACAAGCTAATAAGGGAGTTCAAACTACGTGAGCGTTAGCAGTGCTCCAGAATAAATGAATGAATGAATGAATGAATGAATGAATGAATGAATGAATGAATGAATGAATGAATGAATGAATGAATGGGATTTTAAGCCACTTTCTGCACATATAGGCTAAACTGGGGCAGGATTGTAAGATGAATCAGATGATGCTGCCCTCTAGACACAGGATTTGAAATTATGTACGAGTAAGTGGGGAAGAAACAATAATTATTGTTTCTTTGAAACCTGGATGTCAGAGCGTGGGACGAACACGCGATCTCCGACTTTACAAGCAGGATGCTTTAACCACTGCACCAGGGCCCCCGCCCCATCAGTGCTCCAGAAAAGGTGCGTATTTGCGTAATTACGCATCAAACCTGTAAAAACCAAACATTTGTATAACATTTGCAGAATGTTGGACTAACGTCGAAGAAGTCGGACCGACGTTGTACAAATGTAATACAAATGTTTTGTGTTTGCTGGGAATAGTTCAGACATAGCTTAGACGCAGTAAAAAATCATTTTCAGGATTTAAGTACGCAGAGCTTGTTTACGCGTAGTCCGATCAGTGTTAAAAATCAATTGTACTTTGTGGTATACTTTTGTAGTATATTGCACTGTGCTTTGTGGTACATTGTATTGTGTTATGTGGTACATTGCATGCACCATCATGCAATTAGCCATCATGCATTATGCCATCATTGCATCTTGCAATGAAAATCTCACATCACCTCAGGCCACATAGAATGAGTAAAAACATTCGTACATAATTTATATCAGTCTTTTTTTCAAACACACTATTTGATCATTGCCAACGTCGCGAGCGCGATAGGCAACGCAATCTTTTTCAAGACTGTTACATTTTCGTCGCGAGTCGCGCCGGTTGTCGCGTCTCATATGTCGCGTTGGACGTCGCATTGGTGTGTTTTGCATATAGATTGAGTATCACCCGGCATGAAGGTGAGGCTGTCCACTAGATACTCACCCTCAGCATGAATGTGAGACTGTCTACTAGTTACTCACCCTCAGCATGAATGTGAGGCAGTCCACTAGTTACTCATCCCCAGCATGAATGTGAGGCTGTCCACTAGTTACTCACCCTCAGCATGAAGGTGAGGCTGTCCACTAGTTACTCACCCTCAGCATGAATGTGAAGCTGTCCACTAGTTACTCACCCTCAGCATGAAGGTGAGGCTGTCCACTAGTTACTCACCCTCAGCATGAATGTGAAGCTGTCCACTAGTTACTCATCCCCAGCATGAAGGTGAGGCTGTCCACTAGTTACTCACCCTCATCATGAAGGTGAGGCTGTCCACTAGTTACTCACCCTCAGCATGAAGGTGAGGCTGTCCACTAGTTACTCACCCTCAGCATGAATGTGAAGCTGTCCACTAGTTACTCACCCTCAGCATGAAGGTGAGGCTGTCCACTAGTTACTCACCCTCAGCATGAAGGTGAGGCTGTCCACTAGTTACTCACCCTCAGCATGAAGGTGAGGCTGTCCACTAGTTACTCACCCTCAGCATGAAGGTGAGGCTGTCCACTAGTTACTCACCCTCAGCATGAATGTGAAGCTGTCCACTAGTTACTCATCCCCAGCATGAATGTGAGGCTGTCCACTAGTTACTCACCCCCAGCATGAAGGTGAGGCTGTCCACTAGTTACTCACCCTCAGCATGAAGGCGAGGCTGTCCACTAGTTACTCACCCTCAGCATGAAGGTGAGGCTGTCCACTAGTTACTCACCCTCAGCATGAAGGTGAGGCTGTCCACTAGTTACTCACCCTCAGCATGAAGGAGAGGCTGTCCACTAGTTACTCACCCTCAGCATGAAGGTGAGGCTGTCCACTAGCTACTCACCCCCAGCATGAATGTGAGGCTGTCCACTAGTTACTCACCCTCAGCATGAATGTGAGGCTGTCCACCAGTTACTCACCCCCTGCATGAAGGTGAGGCTGTCCACTAGTTACTCACCCCTAGCATGAATGTGAGGCAGTCCACTAGTTACTCACCCTCAGCATGAAGGTGAGGCTGTCCACTAGTTACTCACCCTCAGCGTGAAGGTGAGACTGTCTACTAGTTACTCACCCCCAGCATGAATGTGAGGCTGTCCACTAGTTACTCACCCCCAGCATGAATGTGAGGCTGTCCACTAGTTACTCACCCTCAGCATGAAGGTGAGGCTATCCACTAGTTACTCACCCTCAGCATGAATGTGAAGCTGTCCACTAGTTACTCATCCCCAGCATGAATGTGAGGCTGTCCACTAGCTTCTGACCCTCAGCATAAAGGTGAGACTGTCCACTAGTTACTCACCCTCAGCGTGAAGGTGAGACTGTCTACTAGTTACTCACCCCCAGCATGAATGTAAGGCTGTCCACTAGTTACTCACCCCCAGCATGAATGTGAGGCTGTCCACTAGTTACTCACCCTCAGCATGAAGGTGAGGCTGTCCACTAGTTACTCACCCTCAGCATGAAGGTGAGGCTGTCCACTAGTTACTCACCCTCAGCGTGAAGGTGAGACTGTCTACTAGTTACTCACCCCCAGCATGAATGTGAGGCTGTCCACTAGTTACTCACCCCCAGCATGAATGTGAGGCTGTCCACTAGTTACTCACCCTCAGCATGAAGGTGAGGCTGTCCACTAGTTACTCACCCTCAGCATGAAGGTGAGACTGTCCACTAGTTACTCACCCTCAGCATGAAGGTGAGACTGTCCACTAGTTACTCACCCTCAGCGTGAATGTGAGGCTGTCCACTAGTTACTCACCCCCAGCATGAAGGTGAGTCTGTCCACTAGTTACTCACCCTCAGCATGAAGGTGAGGCTGTCCACTAGTTACTCACCCCGAGCATGAAGGTGAGGCTGTCCACTAGCTACTCACCCTCAGCATGAAGGTGAGGCTGTCCACTAGTTACTCACCCAAGCATGAATGTGAGACTGTCCACTAGTTACTCACCCCCAGCATGAAGGTGAGGCTGTCTACTAGTTACTCACCCCCAGCACGAAGGGGAGGCTGTCTACTAGTTACTCACCCTCAGCACGAAGGGGAGGCTGTCTACTAGTTACTCACCCCCAGCACGAAGGTGAGGCTGTCCACTAGTTACTCACCCCGAGCATGAAGGTGAGGCTGTCGACTAGTTACTCACCCCCAGCATTAAGGTGAGACTGTCCACTAGTTACTCACCCTCAGCATGAAGGTGAGACTGTCCACTAGTTACTCACCCTCAGCATGAAGGTGAGGCTGTCGACTAGTTACTCACCCCCCAGCATGAAGGTGAGGCTGTCCACTAGTTACTCACCCTCAGCATGAATGTGAGGCTGTCCACTAGTTACTCACCCTCAGCATGAATGTGAGGCTGTCCACTAGTTACTCACCCCCAGCATGAAAGTGAGACTGTCCACTAGTTACTCACCCCCAGGATGAATGTGAGGCAGTCCACTAGTTACTCACCCCCAGCATGAAGGTGAGGTTGCCCACTAGTTACTCACCCTCAGCATGAAGGTGAGGCTGTCCACTAGTTACTCACCCTCATCATGAAGGTGAGACTGTCCACTAGTTACTCACCCCCAGCATGAAGGTGAGGCTGTCCACTAGTTACTCACCCCCAGCATGAAGGTGAGACTGTCCACTAGTTACTTACCCTCAGCATGAATGTGAGGCTGTCCACAAGTTACTCATTCCCAGCATGAATGTGAGGCTGTCCACTAGTTACTCACCCCCAGCATGAAGATGAGGTTGCCCACTAGTTACTCACCCTCATCATGAAGGTGAGACTGTCGACTAGTTACTCACCCCCAGCATGAAGGTGAGGCTGTCCACTAGTTACTCACCTCCAGCATGAATGTGAGACTGTCCACTAGTTACTCACCCCCAGCATGAAGGTGAGGCTGTCCACTAGTTACTCACCCCCAGCATGAAGGTGAGGCTGTCCACTAGTTACTCACCCCGAGCATTAAGGTGAGGCTGTCCACTAGTTACTCACCCCCAGCATGAAGGTGAGGCTGTCCACTAGTTACTCACCCCCAGCATGAAGGTGAGGCTGTCCACTAGTTACTCACCCCCAGCATGAAGGAGATGGCTGTCCACTAGTTACTCACCCCCAGCATAAAGATGAGGCTGTCCACTAGTTACTCACCCTCAGCATGAAGGTGAGGCTGTCCACTAGTTACTCACCCTCAGCGTGAAGGTGAGGCTGTCCACTAGTTACTCACCCCCAGCATGAAGGTGAGGCTGTCGACTAGTTACTCACCCCCAGCATGAAGGTTAGGCTGTCCACTAGTTACTCACCCTCAGCATGAAGGTGAGACTGTCCACTAGTTACTCACCCTCAGCATGAAGGTGAGACTGTCCACTAGTTACTCACCCCCCAGCATGAAGGTGAGGCTGTCCACTAGTTACTCACCCCCAGCATGAAGGTGAGACTGTCCACTAGTTACTCATCCCCAGCATGAAGGTGAGACTGTCCACCAGTTACTCACCCCCAGCATGAATGCGAGGCTGTCCACTAGTTACTCACCCCCAGCATGAAGGTGAGACTGTCCACTAGTTACTCACCCTCAGCATGAAGGTGAGACTGTCCACTAGTTACTCATCCCCAGCATGAATTTGAGGCTGTCCACTAGTTACTCACCCCCAGCATGAAGGTGAGACTGTCCACTAGTTACTCACCCTCAGCATGAAGGTGAGACTGTCCACTAGTTACTCACCCTCAGCATGAAGGTGAGGCTGTCGACTAGTTACTCACCCCCCAGCATGAAGGTGAGGCTGTCCACTAGTTACTCACCCTCAGCATGAATGTGAGGCTGTCCACTAGTTACTCACCCCCCAGCATGAAGGTGAGGCTGTCCACTAGTTACTCACCCTCAGCATGAATGTGAGGCTGTCCACTAGTTACTCACCCTCAGCATGCATGTGAGGCTGTCCACTAGTTACTCACCCCCAGCATGAAGGTGAGGCTGTCCACTAGTTACTCACCCTCAGCATGAAGGTGAGGCTGTCCACTAGTTACTCACCCCCAGCATGAAGGTGAGACTGTCCACTAGCTACTCACCCTCAGCATGAAGGTGAGACTGTCCACTAGTTACTCACCCTCAGCATGAAGGTGAGACTGTCCACTAGTTACTCATCCCCAGCATGAATGTGAGGCTGTCCACTAGTTACTCACCCCCAGCATGAAGGTGAGACTGTCCACTAGTTACTCACCCTCAGCATGAAGGTGAGACTGTCCACTAGTTACTCACCCTCAGCGTGAAGGTGAGACTGTCCACTAGTTACTCATCCCCAGCATGAATGTGAGGTTGTCCACTAGTTACTCACCCCCAGCATGAAGGTGAGACTGTCCACTAGTTACTCACCCTCAGCATGAAGGTGAGACTGTCCACTAGTTACTCACCCTCAGCATGAAGGTGAGACTGTCCACTAGTTACTCACCCTCAGCATGAAGGTGAGACTGTCCACTAGTTACTCATCCCCAGCATGAATGTGAGGCTGTCCACTAGTTACTCACCCCCAGCATGAAGGTGAGACTGTCCACTAGTTACTCACCCTCAGCATGAAGGTGAGACTGTCCACTAGTTACTCATCCCCAGCATGAATGTGAGGCTGTCCACTAGTTACTCACCCCCAGCATGAAGGTGAGACTGTCCACTAGTTACTCACCCTCAGCATGAAAGTGAGACTGTCCACTAGTTACTCACCCTCAGCATGAAGGTGAGACTGTCCACTAGTTACTCACCCTCAGCATGAAGGTGAGGCTGTCGACTAGTTACTCACCCCCCAGCATGAAGGTGATGCTGTCCACTAGTTACTCACCCTCAGCATGAATGTGAGGCTGTCCACTAGTTACTCACCCCCCAGCATGAAGGTGAGGCTGTCCACTAGTTACTCACCCTCAGCATGAATGTGAGGCTGTCCACTAGTTACTCACCCTCAGCATGAATGTGAGGCTGTCCACTAGTTACTCACCCCCAGCATGAAGGTGAGGCTGTCCACTAGTTACTCACCCTCAGCATGAAGGTAAGGCTGTCCACTAGTTACTCACCCCCAGCATGAAGGTGAGGCTGTCCACTAGTTACTCACCCCCAGCATGAAGGTGAGACTGTCCACTAGTTACTCACCCTCAGCATGAAGGTGAGACTGTCCACTAGTTACTCACCCTCAGCATGAAGGTGAGGCTGTCGACTAGTTACTCACCCCCCAGCATGAAGGTGAGGCTGTCCACTAGTTACTCACCCTCAGCATGAATGTGAGGCTGTCCACTAGTTACTCACCCTCAGCATGAATTTGAGGCTGTCCACTAGTTACTCACCCCCAGCATGAAAGTGAGACTGTCCACTAGTTACTCACCCCCAGGATGAATGTGAGGCAGTCCACTAGTTACTCACCCCCAGCATGAAGGTGAGGTTGCCCACTAGTTACTCACCCCCAGCATGAAGGTGAGGCTGTCCACTAGTTATTCACCCCCAGCATGAAGGTGAGGTTGCCCACTAGTTACTCACCCTCAGCATGAAGGTGAGGCTGTCCACTAGTTACTCACCCTCATCATGAAGGTGAGGCTGTCCACTAGTTACTCACCCCCAGCATGAAGGTGAGGCTGTCCACTAGTTACTCACCCCCAGCATGAAGGTGAGGCTGTCCACTAGTTATTCACCCCCAGCATGAAGGTGAGGCTGTCCACTAGTTACTCACCCCAAGCATAAAGGTGAGGCTGTCCACTAGTTACTCACCCCGAGCATGAAGGTGAGGCTGTCCACTAGTTACTCACCCTCCCTGATATAGATTGAGTATCACTCAGCATGAAGGTGAGGCTGTCCACTAGTTACTCACCCCCAGGATGAAGGTGAGACTGTCCACTAGTTACTCACCCTCAGCATGAAGGTGAGACTGTCCACTAGTTACTCACCCCCCAGCATGAAGGTGAGGCTGTCCACTAGTTACTCACCCCCAGCATGAAGGTGAGACTGTCCACTAGTTACTCACCCTCAGCATGAAGGTGAGGCTGTCGACTAGTTACTCACCCCCCAGCATGAAGGTGAGGCTGTCCACTAGTTACTCACCCTCAGCATGAATGTGATGCTGTCCACTAGTTACTCACCCCCCAGCATGAAGGTGAGGCTGTCCACTAGTTACTCACCCTCAGCATGAATGTGAGGCTGTCCACTAGTTACTCACCCTCAGCATGAATGTGAGGCTGTCCACTAGTTACTCACCCCCAGCATGAAGGTGAGGCTGTCCACTAGTTACTCACCCTCAGCATGAAGGTAAGGCTGTCCACTAGTTACTCACCCCCAGCATGAAGGTGAGGCTGTCCACTAGTTACTCACCCCCAGCATGAAGGTGAGACTGTCCACTAGTTACTCACCCTCAGCATGAAGGTGAGACTGTCCACTAGTTACTCACCCTCAGCATGAAGGTGAGGCTGTCGACTAGTTACTCACCCCCCAGCATGAAGGTGAAGCTGTCCACTAGTTACTCACCCTCAGCATGAATGTGAGGCTGTCCACTAGTTACTCACCCTCAGCATGAAGGTGAGGCTGTCCACTAGTTACTCACCCCGAGCATGAAGGTGAGGCTGTCCACTAGTTACTCACCCTCCCTGATATAGATTGAGTATCACTCAGCATGAAGGTGAGGCTGTCCACTAGTTACTCACCCCCAGGATGAAGGTGAGACTGTCCACTAGTTACTCACCCTCAGCATGAAGGTGAGACTGTCCACTAGTTACTCACCCCCCACCATGAAGGTGAGGCTGTCCACTAGTTACTCACCCCCAGCATGAAGGTGAGACTGTCCACTAGTTACTCACCCTCAGCATGAAGGTGAGGCTGTCGACTAGTTACTCATCCCCAGCATGAATGTGAGGCTGTCCACTAGTTACTCACCCCCAGCATGAAGGTGAGACTGTCCACTAGTTACTCACCCTCAGCATGAAGGTGAGACTGTCCACTAGTTACTCACCCTCAGCATGAAGGTGAGACTGTCCACTAGTTACTCACCCTCAGCATGAAGGTGAGGCTGTCGACTAGTTACTCACCCCCCAGCATGAAGGTGATGCTGTCCACTAGTTACTCACCCTCAGCATGAATGTGAGGCTGTCGACTAGTTACTCACCCCCCAGCATGAAGGTGAGGCTGTCCACTAGTTACTCACCCTCAGCATGAATGTGAGGCTGTCCACTAGTTACTCACCCTCAGCATGAATGTGAGGCTGTCCACTAGTTACTCACCCCCAGCATGAAGGTGAGGCTGTCCACTAGTTACTCACCCTCAGCATGAAGGTAAGGCTGTCCACTAGTTACTCACCCCCAGCATGAAGGTGAGGCTGTCCACTAGTTACTCACCCCCAGCATGAAGGTGAGACTGTCCACTAGTTACTCACCCTCAGCATGAAGGTGAGACTGTCCACTAGTTACTCACCCTCAGCATGAAGGTGAGGCTGTCGACTAGTTACTCACCCCCCAGCATGAAGGTGAGGCTGTCCACTAGTTACTCACCCTCAGCATGAATGTGAGGCTGTCCACTAGTTACTCACCCTCAGCATGAATTTGAGGCTGTCCACTAGTTACTCACCCCCAGCATGAAAGTGAGACTGTCCACTAGTTACTCACCCCCAGGATGAATGTGAGGCAGTCCACTAGTTACTCACCCCCAGCATGAAGGTGAGGTTGCCCACTAGTTACTCACCCCCAGCATGAAGGTGAGGCTGTCCACTAGTTACTCACCCCCAGCATGAAGGTGAGGTTGCCCACTAGTTACTCACCCTCAGCATGAAGGTGAGGCTGTCCACTAGTTACTCACCCTCATCATGAAGGTGAGGCTGTCCACTAGTTACTCACCCCCAGCATGAAGGTGAGGCTGTCCACTAGTTACTCACCCCCAGCATGAAGGTGAGGCTGTCCACTAGTTATTCACCCCCAGCATGAAGGTGAGGCTGTCCACTAGTTACTCACCCCAAGCATAAAGGTGAGGCTGTCCACTAGTTACTCACCCCGAGCATGAAGGTGAGGCTGTCCACTAGTTACTCACCCTCCCTGATATAGATTGAGTATCACTCAGCATGAAGGTGAGGCTGTCCACTAGTTACTCACCCCCAGGATGAAGGTGAGACTGTCCACTAGTTACTCACCCTCAGCATGAAGGTGAGACTGTCCACTAGTTACTCACCCCCCAGCATGAAGGTGAGGCTGTCCACTAGTTACTCACCCCCAGCATGAAGGTGAGACTGTCCACTAGTTACTCACCCTCAGCATGAAGGTGAGGCTGTTGACTAGTTACTCACCCCCCAGCATGAAGGTGAGGCTGTCCACTAGTTACCCACCCTCAGCATGAATGTGATGCTGTCCACTAGTTACTCACCCCCCAGCATGAAGGTGAGGCTGTCCACTAGTTACTCACCCTCAGCATGAATGTGAGGCTGTCCACTAGTTACTCACCCTCAGCATGAATGTGAGGCTGTCCACTAGTTACTCACCCCCAGCATGAAGGTGAGGCTGTCCACTAGTTACTCACCCTCAGCATGAAGGTAAGGCTGTCCACTAGTTACTCACCCCCAGCATGAAGGTGAGGCTGTCCACTAGTTACTCACCCCCAGCATGAAGGTGAGACTGTCCACTAGTTACTCACCCTCAGCATGAAGGTGAGACTGTCCACTAGCTACTCACCCTCAGCATGAAGGTGAGGCTGTCGACTAGTTACTCACCCCCCAGCATGAAGGTGAAGCTGTCCACTAGTTACTCACCCTCAGCATGAATGTGAGGCTGTCCACTAGTTACTCACCCTCAGCATGAATGTGAGGCTGTCCACTAGTTACTCACCCCCAGCATGAAGGTGAGGCTGTCCACTAGTTACTCACCCCCAGCATGAAGGTGAGGTTGCCTACTAGTTACTCACCCTCAGCATGAAGGTGAGGCTGTCCACTAGTTACTCACCCTCATCATGAAGGTGAGGCTGTCCACTAGTTACTCACCCTCAGCATGAAGGTGAGGCTGTCCACTAGTTACTCACCCCCAGCATAAAGGTGAGGCTGTCCACTAGTTACTCACCCCCAGCATGAAGGTGAGGCTGTCCACTAGTTACTCACCCCCAGCATAAAGGTGAGGCTGTCCACTAGTTACTCACCCCGAGCATGAAGGTGAGGCTGTCCACTAGTTACTCACCCTCCCTGATATAGATTGAGTATCACTCAGCATGAAGGTGAGGCTGTCCACCAGTTACTCACCCCCAGCATGAAGGTGAGACTGTCCACTAGTTACTCACCCTCAGCATGAAGGTGAGACTGTCCACTAGTTACTCACCCCCCAGCATGAAGGTGAGGCTGTCCACTAGTTACTCACCCCCAGCATGAAGGTGAGACTGTCCACTAGTTACTCACCCTCAGCATGAAGGTGAGGCTGTCCACTAGTTACTCACCCCCGAGCATTAAAGTGAGGCTGTCCACTAGTTACTCACCCCCAGCATGAAGGTGAGGCTGTCCACTAGTTACTCACCCTCAGCATGAAGGTGAGGCTGTCCACTAGTTACTCACCCCCGAGCATTAAGGTGAGGCTGTCCACTAGTTACTCACCCCCAGCATGAAGATGAGACTGTCCACTAGTTACTCACCCCTAGCATGAAGGTGAGGCTGTCCACTGGTTACTCACCCCGAGCATTAAGGTGAGGCTGTCCACTAGTTACTCACCCCGAGCATTAAGGTGAGGCTGTCCACTAGTTACTCAACCCCAGCATGAATGTGAGGCTGTCCACTAGTTACTCACCCCCAGCATGAAGGTGAGGCTGTCCACTAGTTACTCACCCTCAGCGTGAAGGTGAGGCTGTCCACTATTTAATCACCCTCAGCATGAAGGTGAGGTTGCCCACTAGTTACTCACCCCCAGCATGAATGTGAGGCTGTCCACTAGTTACTCACCCTCAGTATGAAGGTGAGACTGTCCACTAGTTACTCACCCCCAGGATGAATGTGAGGCTGTCCACTAGTTACTCATCCCCAACATGAGGGTGAGACTGTGCACTAGTTACTTACCCTCAGCATGAAGGTGAGGCTGTCCACTAGTTACTCACCCTCATCATGAAGGTGATGCTGTCTACTAGTTACTCACCCTCAGCATGAAGGTGAGACTGTCCACTAGTTACTCACCCCCAGCATGAATGTGAGACTGTCCACTAGCTACTCACCCTCAGCATGAAGGTGAGGCTGTCCACTAGTTACTCACCCTCAGCATGAAGGTGAGGCTGTCCACTAGTTACTCACCCTCAGCATGAAGGTGAGGCTGTCCACTAGTTACTCACCCTCCCTGATATAGATTGAGTATCACCCAGCATGAAGGTGAGTGAGGCTGTCTATGTGTTACTCACCCTTCTTGATATAGATTGAGTATCACCCAGCGTGAAGGTGAGGCTGTCCACTAGTTACTCATCCCGAGTATGAAAGTGAGGCTGTCCACTAGTTACTCACCCTTCCTGATATAGATTGAGTATCACCCAGCATGAAGGTGAGACTGTCCACTGAGAAGTAGCCATCCGCCACCAGAGACAGCTGCTGCCTGGTACAGTTAGCGTCGTCCTCATCCCTCTCCCACCATCTGTCTGTGTACCGCCTCAGAAGGATCCACACGTACCGCGGACCGTACATATCAAGTCTGTATGCCTACAAGTACAAAGGAGAACCTGGCTGGTGTAAATCCCACTACTACATTTGATAGAATTATATAGGAACCAGGAATTGTGACTTTTCAAGTAAGAATAATGTTTGGACTTGGTTTTATGAGTTTTTTTGGCAGCCATTTTGAGTTAGAATTTAAAGCTTCACATTTCAGAGATCAGAAGTCCCCACTGAGCCTTTGTACTTTTATGTAGATATATATCTGTTTGTCAAATGGAAGCACAATCAGAGGGCTCAGTAAACACATTGATGTTCTCTCTGTTGGCTGAATGTTGTTTTACTGTCTGCGACGCTGGTCCAACATTAAAATAACATTGGATCGACATTTCGTGTTTGAATGGAATTACAACTGTTATTTTAATTGTCGAATGTAGCATTCAAAAGATTTCTATGTACAATCCATATCAAACACGCAATAGTGGTTAATGTTGGCCCACTGTCTGCGAGTTTGGCTCGACATCGAACATTTACTGGATAAATGTATTTTATTTATTGTATGTAGGGGTGCTCAAAAAGTGCTGCTGTGGAGTCGCCTATTACAAAATGCCCCTATTGCCTGGTCAAAATTATATTGAACAATGAATGGGGCTTTGTCCGACATCATGAACATCATTGAACCGACATCGATCCACATAGTGATCCAGAAAATCCTGAATAAATCCGGTAGAACAACGGGAAATTTTTTAACAAAGATATAACACACCTCTCCAATACCTAAGGATTATTGTGCCAAGTTGTGGAGTTGATTGGGTGAAAACTCAGGGAGAAATAGCACACCAATTTTTGGACATGGAGGAATAAAAACGAGAAAGAACCAAATAAAACTCAATACACATATTGAGATTTCTTTAAAATTAATAATTAGTAATTAATTAATAATTAATAATTAATAATTATATAACACCTATGTAAGCCTACCCACCTGTGCACATTGGGTGGATGCAGGTTACGTTTACACTGACGCCATTCTTTGAAATTACGGTGCTCAGGATTCTATATGGGGGCAAGGAATATAGAAAGACTATATTCCTTGATGGGGGGAATGATTTTATGTCGTTGATCATATTTCTTAAAGCGTCACACAAAACTTTTTTTAAACCCCAATAATATATACAAGAAACATAGTAATGGTGGTAAGATATATTATCAATAAAAATAATGTTTTTTGATATATATTAAATTTTGCACACATCACAAAGCAACTAAACACATTACCTGTCGATCGCCATCACTTAGAGGGATAGATGCTGCAAGACACGAGCAGCAAAAAATGTAATGTTAGTTTATTGTTAAGCCACACCCGCTTTAAGCCATTAATAGACAAGGTTATGTACTGAAAATGTATGCTGAACTATTCTCTATTTACTAACAGTTGAGAACCATGAAAAAACGCCTTTTTTAAGTATATCACATATACTGACCTCACAGAAAACCCTCCTGGCGGCATCCTCTTGAAAGCTGCCTATGATGACACGTGCGTCACTCTCCTGGAATGAACAATTATTACATGTACTATTTACCATTATTATATTACTATATATTGAATATCACACCTTTAGTACGTCGTTTTATGAAATCAGGAAGGTGTTGATACACTGACCATCGGGTCTATATTAAATAAATATTTTATATATCAGTTCACATGTATTATAATATCGATAGCTAAATTGGTTTATCCACAGCGATGGTATGAAATCAAGTTGGTTAAATGTTACTTATGGTGTTATTTTAAGCTCAATCGCGATGTTAATTTTGTTATATACAAATTTATATGTTTTGGTAATACGTTGGGGATTGAAATATAGTTTTGAAAAATGCACTGTATTATCTTTCACTTGCAAGAAAAGTCCTATTGGTGTTATTTATGCTATAAAATATACCATTTTGTAAGGCGCTGTGCATGGTATTCCACCCTCGCCCTTAATTTAAATAACAACTAAATGACTGCAGTGAGTGATCTCGTCAGGTAACAGACTGAGCCATTCTTCCATTGGTCGGGGGTAGAATACCATACTTGGACCGAATTCTCTACATATAGGGGTGACAAAGCGTTATGTTTGTTACATCAGCAAAATTATGGTATCCTAAACCCAGCCTGTCACATGACGAGATTAGCCAATCAAATCCGTCACTCAGTTTTTATTTAAATTAGGGTATAATTAGGTCTTTGTTTACTTTCAATGAAATGCAATCATTAGTCATTAGACTATTCAACGAGCTGTTACACAGTATACTGAACTATCCCGGTGTAAGACATAACAGTAAAAATACAAAATTTATTGTTTTAACATTTTCATTCCGCAGAGACCGCAGATATCTAATTTTTTTTATAGAAATATATATATGGATTGAATTTGTATAGCATACAATGATGAAGGGATTTTTAGATACACATTTACACAGTCAAGCCTTTCGCTCCTGCACTAAAACTAAGTCGTTCAGGAAATCGTTTTTTGACAAAGACGTGCTCCCTTCACAGAATAATTATACGAATCAATCAGTCTCTGTATATTTTAAACGAAGTGTCGATGTGAGCAAGTATATGTGATTTTGATGTAAATAATGTAATTGTGTTTGTCGGGAACCATGCAAATGTTGCACTTGTATGTGCATCTGGTCCTCATTTTAAAAGCTAGTATTGTGTTGTGGGAATTTTAAAGTTATTGTTTCCATTATTATAGTTATAAATTATTTTATTGAATAACTAAATATATTTTGGACATCCATGTCCATACTAAAGTACATGGTTAATCAGTTGGGAAAAGATGTCATATAGTGTAAATATTTACAAAAACGTGTAAATGCATTTTAATAGTGTGTATATATATAGTGTTTCAAAAAAGTAGTGATTCCGGGTGTAGAAGAGTGTAGAGTATTTTGATATGTCCAAATCTTGTATTCTACCCCCGACCAATCGAATAGTGGTTTAGCCTGTCACATGATGAGGTCGACCAATCACCGCCGTCATTCAGTTGTTATTTAAATTAGGAGGTAGAATACGAGACTTGGGCCAAAACATATATTGAGCTTAAATAATCTCCTCAACAAATCAAATTTACATAAATTTATATATTTGACATTGGGCTGACAAGCTTTTTATGACCAGTTTTTCAGCTGTAACATTTTTTGATTTATTCATCGTTCACACCATCTATATGCAGCAGTTCTGGTAAAATCACACAGTTGATAAAAAAGATTGTATCGCGTGAATCAATTTCCCTTTTTGGAAGCGTGAAGTAATGGTTTGTGGTTGTTATTTCACCTGCACAAAGCCTCACTTTATCTTAAGTGAGTAATGCCATGTAATCGTTGCTAAGTACTCGCGCGTGATCACTGGGAAATCCCGAGTATGAACCTTTTCATCCTCAGGGAGGTTGTCAAAGCGAGGTTGTGTCCTTGGCGTCATATCCTGTGTGGAATCCCCGCACGCCAGCAGAGAGTGGTAACCTTGGTCGTCTGAGCTAGGGGCATCAACAGGTGATGTCTATACACTGTTTGCACGATTTTGCGCATAAGCAGGACTCCCAACTAAATAGCTCAGTTTTAATCACTGTGTGGCGTGCTGTAATAGAAAAGAGTGTGACAGGACTCCCAACTGCAGATTTTTTTTTTTTTAATTCCAGAGAACTCCCATATTTTTTCTCTTCATCCCCACCCCATCTCGCAAAGCTGCGCATTTATATTTGGATCTTGCGTAATTGATAAAACATATATCGATGGCGAATTTACATTAACTCTATTATTTGATCACGTTAACATGGTAATATCACTTCAGACATTATATTATACGTTTCTTATGTGAAGTGCATAAGATCACAAAATTTATATATTTGTCAAAGAATTTTTTTTGAAGCTGTGTTTAATAAGTGTGTTTATACTTAAGCAAACCGCATAATAAACTGCATCAAATCACAACAAAATTATTTTCCGTAAAATGAGCTTTAAAAAACTGTAGAGATTTAGCAAATAAATTCACGTGTTTTTGTATTTAATTTAAAATAGTGGTAGCATGTATTCTGTGGATCATTCTGTGGACCGACCGACCGACCGACCGACCTGCCAACCAAAACAACCAAAAACAGACACAGTCCAAACATAATTATACACCACCTATGTAAGCCTACCCACCTGGGCACATTGGGTGGATGCAGTGTACGTTGACACCGACGCCATTATGGCAATTGCGATGCTCAGGATTCTAGATGGGAACAAGGAATATATTCCTTGAAGGGAGGAATGCTTTTATGTCGTTGATCATATTTTTAGAGCGTCGCACAAAAATCGCATCGACATAAGTATTTTAAAACCCAATAATCCATGCAAAAACCATGGTAATGGTGGTAAGATATATTATCAATACAAATAATGTTTTTTTATATATTAAATTTTGCACACATCACAAAGCAACTAAACACATTACATTTCGATCGCCATCACTTAGAGAGATAGATGCTGCAAGACACGAGCAGCAAAAAATGTAATGTTGGTTTATTGTTAAGCCAGCTTCGCTAAGACACCAAACATACAAAATGATATACCAAACCAACACACGTTATTGCTAGAATGCATGTTTCAATTTTCTAAAATAAATCCGGCTTTGATGCTGCTTTATGTTCCAATTACATTTATTTCTCTATATAATAAATATTAGCGCTCACAAGAATAAAATAAACCAATCCTAACTCTTTGTTCGTGTTATTTAACAGCATGTTTAGGTCGACATAACTGGTGGAGATATAATGATATATCCGAATTTATTTATCGTGTACCGAAACTTTTGTCTACTAGTTCATTATTTGGTAATATGCACCACAATCATATTGTGTTTATGTTTTGTCTAACTGCATAATGTACATTGAACCAAATAACACATAGAGATGACTGCCATGGGCGAGAAGAAGCCTTGGTTCCCGAAATAATCCATAATTACGATCATGACTGTGGGTCCTACATCACGATTTATCTCTGGTCAATTTGTTTCTGTCAGACCTGTCGCTCGTCATATTACCTTATCGGCAATGGAAGACTATATATTCAAACAGACATGGTGTTTACTTCAAACTCTATCATCCAGCTACCACAGGTCAATAAGGTCAACCATAGGTCAATAAGGTCAAACGTCTACCTACGTCATACTGTTACTCCAGTCCACTCTGCGAAGTCAAAAAGCAGTACCTGCTTACTTTTTCAAGTAAGCAGTTAATGGCTTCTCTCCTTGCATTACAGAATTATGCATGTTTGAGGCAGGGAGTCAGAGTCACTAACGTTAGTGATCTGCTTCTATCTATGAATATTTTGTGAGATGTTGCTGAATTTGACACGATGTCGACTTTTTGCCATGACATAGTCAGATTTAATTTTAAAGCTTAGAAAAAAGTTTAAAAAGATACAATTACATAAAGTGAATAATTACTGAATAACTAAAAACACAAACACGTAACCACTGGTAACCCGTCTGCATGTGATGCGCAGAAATGCCAAAAAATTACGTGATACCAATTAATTTCAATTGTTGTTATATTGAACGAATACAAATAATAAATATATATATATATATATATATATATATATATATATATATACTAGAATCCAATGTATTATTGGGTCTTTCATTGTATTATTGGGTCTTTTAGAATGACCCAACAATACCCGTCATTTAGTTAAGATAGAAACTTAACTAAATGACGGAAAACTTATAGATTGGTGGCGCCACCTCCATCCCCGACCACCGACCCTAAAGCTACTATCTTAGAAGTTTCTTTTAAATGTGTCTAAATTATGGTTCCTTTAAAAGACCCAATAATACGGAATAACAAAAGAAAGACCCAATAATAAATTGGATTCTAGTATATATATATATATATATATATAGTTATATATATATAGTTATATATATATATAGTTATACAATCCATATTTATATCATTATCTATTTTATTATATTATGCATTGTCTGTCTAACTGTATGTCTGTATGTCTGTATGTCTTTGAAATTATACAGATATAACTAAGATGTGTTTACATGTACAAGCTTATGGAAATTAAATATTTACATATGTCATCTTCCCCCAACTGCTACAATGAAAAGGAGAGATTATTTTATTCTATAACAATCGTCTTTTGAAATGTTCAAAATAATAACTTTGGTTTGAAGGAAAAGTTCCACCAGAGAAATAGTCGTTTCTTTTTATCACAATTTAACATCTCATTTTGTGCAGGTGTATCGTAATTGTTTCATCTTATCGTCACTTTGGCATTGAAAGCGTGTATTTTCATTCCAAGATACCGCTATAATGATTGAGATGACAGCTAGTTTATATATACATGCAGACTTCTAATGCTATAACTCAGGAACGCTTTCCAAAAACATTCGGTAAGGTAATATTACTATTGTCATTAGCCAGCATCCAGGATGCCCTACACTGTCCCAGCTATAATACGAACAGTATGACGGTTGATGACTAGCTGATTCTACCATGTGATAAAATATACATCAGGCAGTAGAGTAGGCCATATCTATCATATTACAAGAACGCGATGAACAGCACAAGATAGGCCTTGACCCAGAGCGTGTCCAATGATCATTTAAATTTTAAATAACCTACTTGGAAAGCCTAGGATAAACACAAGACATTGAACAGTATATTCTTTTTTTTCAAGTAAGAAGATATCGCTTTTAGCTCTGCAGAGCATTAGTGTACGTTGTAATTATATAAGACATCTTTATGAACCATTTAATTCACCATGATGTGTAGCATGTTTCAGAAAATAGGGAGGTTCTGAGCTTTATTGAGTATTTATTATTCTGAGTATTTATTGGATTTATTAAAATTGGGAATTATCGCGATCAGTTTGCATCTGAATGTAAAAGATAAGCTGAGTGGTAAAAGCCTTAAATATATGCCTTTTTATGTCAGAAATTGCTTGAAATTGTACACAATACAACATACTTTATTGTACGTGTAACTATATTGCGCAGAAAGAATACATATCAAACCAAGTACGGGTGGTATATAGTCGGTGTTATGCGGGGTATAGGCCTATATAAATAATAGACGACCATTCTCTGGGGTGTTCCACAATGACGTCATATCCGGCTTATCTCAGATAAACCAAAATGGCCGGTCGGTCCTCTGGGATCTGAGAAAATCATAGTGGACTATTAGAACATTGATCCACGGCTGTCGTAAAGCTGCCAAGGGATTCCCCTAATCAACCTTTAAAGTGTTATACTGTCATTACCCAGATACTATCCCTGATATGGATGGCTTTTGAATTTGCAGTGTGGTCGTTATTTGAGGCCCACACAGGCCGCACAATCACAGATTTATGGACAATGACCTGCTACTCCTATCTGCGATCTCAAGGAACAACATTTTGCTACTATAGCGTATTCCTCTCCTGCCCGGCAATTTCGCCTTGGGATTTTCCTTCGAATTTTCTAGTATCAAGAACTTTCCACGTGTTAAAGAAACTGACAGAAAAGAAGAATAACCCCACTATAAAATTAAAGCTGCATAACTGTTTTGTTTATTTTATTCAAAAGATTATTCCATGGAGAATAGTGTTTTAATTTTTATTTTACTGCTCCGGTTACTGAGTTATTGAGGATTTAAGTTTGTTGTTTTTTAATATTGTTGCCCCACCAACCTGATCACAGCGGAGTAAGACATACTGTCTGCATAATCAGGACATTAAAAGTACTAATGTGCATATAACGGTCATCATTGAAAATAGAGTGGAATACTATTAAAATTATTCTTATTTTTTAAGTGATCATAGATACATTTCACAGTACAAATGAAATGAATCGGGCTTTAGGCCACCTTTGTGCACATATAGGCTAAACTGGGCCAGGAGAACCTCCTGAGGATGGTAAGATGATTGAGATGACACTGTCCTCCAGACACAGGATTCGAAATTCGAGCCCTGGCGGTCTGAGGCCGAGCACGCTACCTCTCGGTCACGGAGGCTCCCCGCCCTTCACAGTACAAAGTGTATTGTTTCATGTCAGTTAGACATATCTAGGTGTTATTATTTTGTGTGATATTGGAGATATCTGCATGTAATGTCATATTTAATTTCGGTACCAGTATGGAGAATGTCATTCACTTGAAAAATAGAACTATATTTTAGTAAGGTGCTTTTCAGTGTGGGCCAGCATCTGAGCTTTGGCCCGCCTTTAAGACGCTTTCCCCAGACCGTGGGAAATTGCAGTGGAATTAGCAAAAAAATTCAGTGATGTAAATTTTCTTTTTCTCTCTTTTGATTTTCGTGATTTTTTTGAAAAAACATTTGCATTTTATTATTCGGTACCTCATGGACTTTTCAAAATATAGTCAAAATGCTACTAGACAATATCAGACTTTATTTTATTTTATCGTAAATCATCACATACAGTGATATAAATCGCGCTATGCGGTAAAATAAAATAATATTTAAAAACATCAAACTTTACTGTAACTGTTTTGACCCAGTCTACGACATCTAGATCTAAGGCTGGTTATGTGGGCTCTGTATCTCAGCTAACACGAGGCATTGATCCAATGGCAGACTAATGTCGACCCAACGTCTGCGGTACTGGCCAAACATTATGTCGATTCAGTTCAACGTATCGCGTTTGCTATTCAGGGGGTGTTTTGGTGTTGGCTAATGTAACATTATATTGGCACATAGCCTTACCACTAATACAAACATATTGTACACACACCGAATCACTACTTAATAATACTTGATGGTGTATCGCATGGTGAACTAATCCCGCTACATTTACCCAGTTTTAGTGCATTTATAAGGGTTTTAAAACAATATCAATGATTGTTTTGTACGTTTTAGGTTATTTTTATCGAAATAAACATAACAGTTATGCAGCTTTAAACTTGAAATACAGATACTTATAGCGTGAGGCATCAAATAGTGTGTTACACTAGTACCAGAGAACATAGGTAACTATAGATTATAATCTGATAGTGTGAGGGTGGGCAAATTGTGGTTTGATGGCTAAATTATTTGGGGTCGAATTATTGCATGTGGTAATGTGTACCTGTAAAATAGAGTTCTGAGAAAAAACAAGAACAGTTCACTCTACATTTAAATTTATTATTTTAATGGTAGCAATCAAAAAACCGTCCGTAGATGAATAAATCCGTTGAAATCCGTAGAATTGGCAAGCCCGAACTACTGTTTAGATTAAGACAATTGTATGCACATTGAGGTGATAATAACAACAGCAATGTGATTGCAAATTCGAGTAAATATCTGGATATATCAGAGTTGACCTCATCCTGGATACACTCACCTTCAGTTCCTCCATCTTTTCCTCCAGATCTTCCGCTGACACGTGGAATGTCTCTGTCGCCTTGAATGTAATGTTGGCTTTTTCGAAGTCCTTGCTCATCTCATCCATGGCCTGAGCGACAACACAATAAAAACATGAAATGCTTACACGCCTTTGCGGAGTTGTATGTGATATTTATAAAATAAAGATGACGTTTTTTTCGATTGAATTTAGCTCCAATGAGAACACTATAAATCTGGCATGTAAAGCGAAAAAGTAGTAACTGCTTATTTTCAAGTAAGCAGTTACTGCTTTCTGTCTTAGCAAAGCACTGTTTGTCGGATTCATTTGGCAAGTACGTATACATGATGCTTTTCATGAGACCGACAACCAACAATTGAAGTCCAAATGATGCAACTGCTCTTGTGAAAAACAAAAGGTAATCTCTGTGACACACCCAAAGCAAAATGATAGTATTTGCCTTCTTTACAAGTAAGCACAAATTATACTGCCTATGCAAATGTCTGATGATTACGTTAGAGTGCAGCTATCTTCCTCTATCTGAACTTTTATATACATGTATATAAGAGCCTATCGTGGTCTGTACCCACCCTCTCACAGTGAGAAACGTTCACACTGTGCTTGGCTGCCTGGAACGGACCGTTCAGATTCAGTTGAGATTCAGACATCAAGCTCATTAGATACAATTGTTCAAGACTACGATGGCTTTCTACCAGCGACCTTTATTCATATAAATCATAATGAGGTCTCAAGACGCCTAACATGCTTAATAGGAGTTTATCTCCTTATTTTATATACATATTTTTTCATAATGTCAAGAAAAATATTTTCAGTTCAGTTCAGTGCAGTTATTCTGACTACTCTCACTCTTTGTGTCAATTTATCGGTCAGATTTTGCTGACCTTTTAATTTGTTTTTAAGGCACGCTCCAACATAATGAAATGCAGATGCTATGGGATATCTGGTTCAACGATTATGTTTTTTACTACAAAATTAATCATATTTTGCCATTTTTACGATGGTTTTATTTGTCTGGCAACATGCTCAACGACGAACACATTCGGTGAAAGGTTAAACGTTCCTAGATAATTTATTGTGCATTTAATATATTAATTGAAAAATTATATTCGAGTTCGGGTCTTATTTCTAAAATATAATAACTGACTAAGGTTATTATTGTTTTTGATTCAAAAGGTTAGTACATTTTCGCGGTATTATAAATAAACAATTGAAGAGGTGTAGTGATGATTAATACAAACAAACTGAAAGATATAAACCATATTGTACTAAACATTACGTAATTTTGAAAACTTTTGAATCCTCAGGGGTCCAAGCTCAGCGGGGCAACATATAAATCAATCTTGTATTCTATTATTTTTCGTGATCAACTAATTTGAAAATGCTTGGATGATAATTAGTAATTTGAAAAGGTTATTTCTATAATCTTACCAATGAGAAGACTTCGAGATCTTGATGTATTGTGGCTATTGTACTCCAGCCAAAGTAATGAATGAAGCTTTTCATAGCTTGGTTATGTGAAGAATCTGCCGCGGCCAAGCGGTAAAAACCTGGATACTTCTCTCTGTCACTAAGAGCTGGTGATGTGGCGGCATAGGACACCTGAAACCAAGCAAATGACGGTCGTGGTCAGGGAAGAGAATAAAAGAATGAATGAATAGATGAATGAATGAATGAATGAATGAATGAATGAATGAATGAATGAATGAATTGATTAATGAAGGAATGAATGGATCAATGGATGGATAGATGAATTATTATATGAATGAATGAATGAATGAATAGATGAATGAATGAATGAATGAATGAATGAATGAATGAATGAATGAATGAATTATTGGATAAATGCATGAATAAATGAATGAATGAATGAATGAATGAATGAATGAATGAATGAATCAAAAAATAAATGAATGAATAAATGGATGAATGAATAAATGAATGAATAAATGAATGAATGGATGAATGAATAAATAAATAAATGAATGAATGAATGAATGAATGAATGAACGAATTATTATATGAATGCATGAATGAATGAATGAATGAATGAATGAATGAATGAATAAATGAATGAATGAATGAATGAATGAATGAATGAATGAATGAATGAATGAATGAATGAATGAATAAATGAATGAATGAATGAATGAATGAATGAATGAATGAATGAATGAATGAATGAATAAATGAAATAATGAATGAATGAATGAATGAATGAATGAATGAATGAATGAATGAATGAATGAATGAATGAATGAATGAATGAATGAATAAATAAATGAAATGAATGAATGAATGAATGAATGAATGAATGAATGAATGAATGAATGAATGAATGAATGAATGAATAACTCGATTAATGATCGAATGAATGGATCAATGGATGGATAGATTAATCATTATATGAAAGAATGAATGGAGGAATGAATGAATGAATGAATGAGTGAATGGATAAGTGAATGAATAAATGAATGAATGAATGAATGAATGAATGAATGAATGAATGAATGAATGAATGAATTATTGAATGAATGAATGAATGAATGAATGAATGAATTAATTAATTAATTAATTAATTTGCCACATGTAAGTCAATAGAATGAATAAGTATTTATATCGCAAAAGCATGTACATAGAAAGTGCTATGTATTACTCCACCCGGTCCAGATATGGCCACAGTGCCCACGATGCACAATTGTCAAACGAGGCATTTTCATCAACCCACCATTTTAACAAATGAACTTTAACTGAATCTGGGCTCCAAGGTGTATTTTCTTGATTTTCAAGATCATGTGTCCGTTATTGAGGTCAAAACACAAAATGCGGGTAGTGGTACAACACACAAACATTATTTAAATCCAACCAAACCGTTCTGACTAAATTCCACAAAATAAGATAATATGCCAATTATACATGTATGTATTGTTGTGCCGTGGGTCACTCGGCTCGGCGCTGTATCGCTCGTATATTCCGGAGATAGTGGAATAAAAAACTCGAAACAAGTATGGTAGACCTGCTTGATTTAATAACAGCTGAGGTGATCACATGATTCTAACATGTGGCAGCCACTCTTTAATTAGTAGACTACTATACTTAGCCCTTAGAACATTGATGTCAACTACAGTAGACATCCTGTCATTTTATAAAAAACTTGATAACCAGTTGTAAAAAGTAAAATATGCCTTTAATCTTGAAACACTGATATACATGTATGTTAGGACTTTAATTTCCCAAATCACATACATTTTCAGTCACATGAAGTTGTGTGTCGCGGTAAACATGTATTTGTTATTTTAAAACATGCTTTTTTCCTTCGTACTTGTCTCACATCTAACAGTTACTGCATATAGAACTCTTTTAGTTTTTGCCCACTTCAATTTGAGGACGTCAGCTAAGTATTGTTTTTCAATGCCAATTTTAATATCACTGGGACACTGACTGAATATAATGTTGTATAATTATTTATGTCAATTAGCAAAATTGCACATAAATGGAGCACGTATCGGTGACTGCGCTGAAAGGGCAGAGCTTTAGAAAGTCCCAGGTGATCTACACGTCGAGGCACCGAGACAAATGAAGCAGAATGTCAAAGTGCAAACGAATACGTAGAACGACCGCTGTCATTTTTCTCCCCAACACCGACTTCTGGGAAACTACAAGACATCCCAGAAAACAGGAGACGTTAAACCAATGGTGGTTTACTGCTGGGCCAGCGTCGTAGACGGTGGCCCAGCAATAAACCAGCATTAGTCCAACGTCTCACTTTTTCAGGGATTGCTATGCTCACTCGTTCATTTACGCCGAGGATAGAGTTACCTTGTAATTAATATAACAAAAAAAGTAATGTGGTTGCGTTGCCCAATATGAATTAAAAGTGGACATTGAGGGGTTTCATCGCTAGGACCGTTAACTCGTTGAGTCCGGAATGTGTTTTTTTCAATATAAAATATGTTTATTTGTTTCATTTCAAATTGTTTATTTGCGTAAATGAAATAACTGAACTATATCAACGGATTTTTGTTATAATATGTCCCAGAGTTCTGACCAGAGTCGCTTTAGCCTTGAGCTGAGTCGTTTGGTCAAGATAACATTCTCCACCAACAGCATCGATGATAACTAATATAAAATATGCAGGGCCCAGTTTTATCATTTCTTTTTGTATGACCTTTGTCTGCTGCTTACGAGAATATAAAACGCTGTCTTGTAAAGCTGGAGAGCTCTTGAAAAACAAAATGGAAAACAACGTTGATGAAACTGGACCATGGTCCAGCTATATCAACACATTTGTTTCGGATTTGGGGCCGCTAATCAATTCAGAGTAAGCTACAGGTCAGCAGGGATCGTGGTTTCCAAAATAATGATGCCACCCCATTTAAACGTCACATAATTGAATTGAAATTTCCACCCACTTGAAGATATATCTCGCTAACACGATCCACAACTTCAAGTGAGTGATAATTATCTAGATTTGACAAAAAATTGCGGGCAACGATTTAGAAATCGTGTTGATTGATATCACGTTTTATCTTTAACCCTTTAACCGCCGGTGCCGCATATATTCGGGTTTTCATATTTTACAAGCACATTAAGTACCACCTTTTGAACATGGTAAAGATAAAATGTGACATCAATCAGCAATATTGGGAAACAGTTGACCTCCATTTTGTCAAATATGAATAACTTTCACTCACTTGAAGTTGTGGATCGCGTCAGCGAGACACAACGTCAAGTGAGTTAAAATTCAGATTGAATAATTTGGCGGTTGAAGGGTTAACATGATTAAAAGCTCTATTTATTGTGATAATAAGAAACGATAAAACACACGAGTATAATCGGGACTAGCGGTTAACCCTTACAGCGCGGGGATAGACTTTAGACGTCAGAATCTGACGTCTGTCGACGTCATCTAAAATCGATCCCCGCACTAAAAGAATCAAAATATTTCAAATGATCGTAGACCCATAACACAGGTATTCTAATGAATCGAAAAGACCTAACTAAGCCATTTATGACAGAATTGAATAAACCCATTGGTCTTCATGGGTGATACGAAAGTATTTCAGCGCTTTAAGGGTGGAACGGTCAATACTAAGGGACTTGAACGGATCCGAGAAAAGCATGGAATTGTCCCGTCTATGACAGTAGATCAAATTTTCTTTATTGCAACGCGATATTACTAAATTCAAACACATTTTGCGTCACGCCTGTGTGTTACAAACAGAAATATATAAGCTCACATGACAAGAGATTGACGGCTGTTAACCGGCAAAATGTCACCAATCGTTCACATTAGTGTTGTGACTGTGCTCACTCTGGCGCTTTGAACTGTTAGGCCTATACATGAAGTACAATAATATGCCCAAACTACGAAAATATACGGAGCTAAAATAAACTTTTACTTGTAAAAATTATGGTAAAAGGGTACAGCCGAGTTCGCGAAGCTGCATAGCTATACTACGCTCTGGAAAACCGGGTGAAGAGCGTCTATGTTTGCTGTTTGCCCACAACCCGTCGTAGAACATTTCCTGCTGAGCTGCCCCCTATATAATGACATTCGAGCAAAGCATATAAACCAATTATTAATATTATGTGACTGGATCAATATTTCTAATAAAAAACAAATTAATTTATCTCTTCAGTGATAACCTTGTATATGCAACTTCAAAAATGGCAAAGGATTCATTTTCAAGACGCATAAACCAACTATAATTTTTATTTTATTTTTATGAGCTTATCAAACACACAGTTACAATATGATCAGTGCCATATAAGCCTGAGAGGCTGGCCATCATATACTAATAATTGTTTTATTTTTTCTGATCAAACTATGTATACGGATGACACTTAAATAAATAAAATACTACTACTATTACAAATATTTGAAAGGATTATTTTTCATAATGTTAGTTTTCGAGTGTTGCTATACGATTTTGCCTGGAAAATACTGTTTTCGACACTCCAGTTTGAAGATATCTACTCCGATAAGATGACGTTTGTATTATATAGGACTGCCGTACAAAGCCAAAAGACAGTACCTGCTTGTTTCACAAGTAATCATATACTACCTTTTGGCTTTTGGCTTTTGGCTTTGAAAGGATTATTTTTCATAATGTTAGTTTTCGAGTGTTGCTATACGATTTTGCCTGGAAAATACTGTTTTCGACACTCCAGTTTGAAGATATCTACTCCGATAAGATGACGTTTGTAGTATATAGGACTGCCGTACAAAGCCAAAAGACAGTACCTGCTTGTTTCACAAGTAATCATATACTACCTTTTGGCTTCCGTGTATCAAGGCAGAGTATCACTCTAGAGAAGCCGTACAGTTTACGGCCGCACACGGTCAGTGCGGCTTCTCTATAGGTGTGACCCAACACACGTTTTTTCTCGCCGGCAGCCACGGTGAGACGTGAGTCACGTTGAAGTCTCAGTCTCACCATAGGTGTGAGACTGAATGAAGGATGCAGATTGCTTTCCAGTAAAGCGTGGGAGTTGTTTCTGTGGATATTTCCGTCTTGTAGAAATGTAGAGATCATGTCAGCGGCGTCGTTTATCGTACAGACGGCCAGTGCCTCCGTCTGCTGTACAATGTTGTATAAAATAACTTATACATTATCAGGATTATATTATATTCTCTTATACTACACATCTTGAGGTTGCCGATACCTTTCCCTAACTTAGTAACGCAACTTTAAGTTGTGTCTTGATAGCACGAGGTCAGAGTGAAATATCCTGAAATGTGTGGAACTTAAGTTAATGAATTCACGAAATATTCTGATTCAATACAAAGTACATAGCCATATACACCTTGGCATACATTTATAACTGATTTTTCATCCGGGATTTTAAACAACTTTCAACATCTATAGTTAATCTTTTGACATTTACAAACAATACATAGACATATGCAGTAATAACTAATGTGAAAGTGTATTTGCATAAGCAAAACTACCGCAAATGTACAATATGTCCCTTACTACTTCATTTTATTTATTTATTTATTAATTATAATATATTCATATGTATTCATAATAGCAAAGATGTTATTTTTAAAATATGTGGCCTGTCATACATTCAATACAATACATTTCTAAAATATCTGATATTGTGAATGGTATATATACAGATTAAAATATCCATAATCTAATCATAGCTACACTTGCAATCAATTAATTATCACTGTCATAAGAGGCTTTTAAAAAGCACATGTTATTATGTGAATATCTTATATTACATAAGATCAATTTAATGTTAAAAGTGGCATTGCCATGATAGAAGTGTAAATACCAGTTTCCCGCACTAACAACCAGGGATAAGAAACACATTATGGTAAGTGGTAAAAAATAGTGTCAGATACATCTTATTGAATCTACTCTTATTCGTACAGATTATTTATGGGGCTGGTACATGCAGCTCTCATACAAAATAATCATACTTTATAATTAGTTTGAGACCATGATATTCACGAGTTTCACGATAAGTTCGGCATACGTTACAGAGATTTCAGACAATATTTACCTGCTATTATTCGAAAAATAAACATAAATTATTTTTCATCTTAAATATTTAATTATTGCTACTCATATTTAAATAACTATTATTTACCTGAACACCAGAATATGGAAAATCTTAATTTTGGGATGTCAAGTATTCAACTCATGTGATATTTAATTCCTTTGGAGCTGCAGTGCAAGTTGAATGAGACTGAGAAATACACGAATGCGACATATCAAGTTATCCTTAAATGTAAATTATCCACTACGGATTCAATAAAAGTGTGGGTTTGATTTAATACTAAATTATTGAATTGTTACTGCAATCTTTTTTAATAAAAAAACACTTGTCAAAAAGTACCCAAGGACGGGGGGGACGTGTGAGGGCGTTTTTTCTCTACAGAAAATGTTCTCCTCTTGCAGAAGAAAACCATTGACATCGTGCTTACTAAGAATTGCACCAGGACACATGGACTGAAGAACACACAGACGAAGGGCAATGCGAAGTGCCTTGTCCTTCTGCGAAAGGGTGTACAGGGAAAACGAGCCCGACCCGGCGGGTTTCCGCGTTCCTTTGACACTGACCTTAATCGCTATGAGGCGCAACAACGCAATCCTAGAGCGATGCGCGAACAATAAGCATAAAGAGTTAATTTGTTGTCATGCGGCATAACGACCTAGTAAGCAAAATAATGTGTATAACATTTATACAACGTCGGCCCAACGTCTTCGACGTTGGTCCAACATTGTATAAATGATATACAAATGCTTTGTATTTAATGGGAATTATAGCATTGCTTATCTTTCAGTGACATGTAAACGGATCTTCTTCATAATGTTCGTCTGACGGCTCCAGCATGTACATCATCTGAAGCAAAACGTTTACTGCCTTACACAGTCGTATTGGTGAAACGGACAAATTAGACATAATTTAATTTATAGAGACCCCCACAGGATGGGGGATGGGGATGTTCGACTGTTTTTTTAGAAGATAAGGTTCCCTGGATAGTAGAAGAAAATATCTTCATCATCCACATGCTAATGGTTACTGTATCTGACATCAGTGAATTCATGGCCGTATACTACTTGACAGAGATAAATAGACGCTCATTCGTTTTCATTAAAGCCACAAAAACAGATAAGACAAGTCGTTGCGTCATCTCTTACTGGTGTTCCCCAGGGTAATACATGTTTTAGAAGCAGCGGCGGAACTTGTCCAATCGTGTTTTTAAAGGCTATGGCCATTTTTCCAATGTCACTCTTGTTTATCTGTGTTGACTCAGGATTGTCCAGGGGCCGCCGGGCTTGTCATGGGGTCTCTCCCAGGTATACTGCTCTGCAAAGCTAACGTACAATATCTGCTTACTTAAAAGTAAGCAGATACTGCCTTTTGGCTTTGCATGGCAGAAAAGGCTACAGCTAAACCACAAAGAGCATTCACATCAAACATAAGGCGTTCAACCAATGCTGGCTTAATGATAGGTCAGTGTCTCAGACGGTAAACCAACTTTAAAACAGCATTTGGTCAAAGTCTCATGTTCCCTGAGAATTAGCTCATCCATATTCTCATGCTGGGCCGACGAATATTCACGTTTGGGCGAGAGGCGCAGAATTAAACAACCGATGAGATCATTTATTGTTTCAGTTGCAATTAGGTTTTATCACATAAAATGACGCTTAAGTTCCAAAGACTGCGAACACATGCATGGTCATATTATATCCGACTGAAATCATGTCTTAAACAGATTTCGTTGAGGCTTTATCAAAGATACATACTCAGCAGGCACAGCGACATTCTTTACACGCGTGAAATATTCCCAAAATTAATTCCTTTCAGTATTTAATTTAACCTAAACTGATGGATGGAAAACGTTTGTGTTAGTTAGGCCTATATAATTATATATCCCTGCACTAAAATAAAGATGATTTTTTTGACAGTTCATGGATGCCTATATACTCCACTGATGAGGTTATACGTGAGTGAAGGAGTGATTAAGTAATTGAATAATTGAGTGATTAAGCGATTGAGTGATTGAGTGAATGAGTGGGTGAGTGAGGAGTGAGTGAGTGAGTGAGTGAGTGAGTGAGTGAGTGAGTGAGTGAGTGAGTGAGTGAGTGAGTGAGTGAATGAGTGTGTGAGTGCGTGAGTGAGTGAGTGAGTGAGTGAGTGAGTGAGTGAGTGAGTGAGTAAGTGAGTAAGTGAGCGAGTGAGTGAGTGAGTGAGTGAGTGAGTGAGTGAGTGAGTGAGTGAGTGAGTGAGTGAGTGAGTAAGTGAGTGAGTGAGTGAGTGAGTGAGTGAGTGAGTGAGTGAGTGAGTGAGTGAGTGAGTGAGTGAGTGAGTGAGTGAGTGAGTGAGTGAGTGAGTGAGTGAGTGAGTGAGTGAGTGAGTGAGTGAGTGAGTGAGTGAGTGAGTGAGTGAGTGAGTGAGTGAGTGAGTGAGTGAGTGAGTGAGTGAGTGAGTGAGTGAGTGAGTGAGTGAGTGAGTGAGTGAGTGAGTGAGTGAGTGAGTGAGTGAGTGAGTGAGTGAGTGAGTGAGTGAGTGAGTGAGTGAGTGAGTGAGTGAGTGAGTGAGTGAGTGAGTGAGTGAGTGAGTGAGTGAGTGAGTGAGTGAGTGAGTGAGTGAGTGAGTGAGTGAGTGAGTGAGTGAGTGAGTGAGTGAGTGAGTGAATAGTTTGGTATTGGAACACAATATTATATACAAAAACGGTGTATCAGGTCCCATCTGGGCTATGAGCCTGGTGTATCCATCTTATGACTCCACATTGGTCCCAATGAGTCACCAGACAAGGTTGAAGTGGAAATATGAATCAAAATTGATCATTATTGTCTAATTGAGGACAGACGGGGGTGTTGCTGTTTTCTTAGATTTAAGAATTACATGGTGAATATAACAACCGTTATCATGGTTATGGTAATGAATGCAATGGATGATCCGGATCACATGGACGGTATGGTCATATTGAGCCTACACTTAATTTAATTGTAAAAATATTGTGGGGGTTTTCTGGCTAAGATTCCAGTGTCTGTTTTTGTAGAGTACATGTAGTATACATGTAGTAAGTTTTTCAAATAATACAACTAAAAATATAATACAGTGCACCCAGAACAATATAAAATAAGCAAAATGAACCTTTTATCATGTATTCTGATTCAATTATAAATTCTGATATATATATTTTGCTTACTTCAGATTGTCACTATCTGCAGTGCAATATCAGAAGGTTCTTTATAAGTCACATATTGGTTGACCCATCATCCGTTATTCTACCTTATTTAATTTTGCATCTAATTGAAGTTGACTTGTGTCTCGCTACGTAAACCACACATCAAAGTGGGTCAAAATTACTTTTGTTTAATTTGAGACCAAAAATTAGCAAATCTTTATGTTCAAACACTCATTTCATCCCCGGAAACTGTGATATAAACCTACAAATAAACATATTACAACACTTATAGTCGTGCTTGCCTCTTGACTGCTTTATAATATAGTGTTACACAGTTCACATATAGCTGTCTAGTCTGGGATAAATCCCTTCATATCATGGCTTGTGGCTTGTGACTATGACAAATTCAAATCGAGATATAATGAGACAGATAAATGGCTTTTTACCATGTTCACTCGTCTCGTGTCTGCTGGGTGACATAGTCCTGGACATCGCTGACTGGGATAACCACGGTTACAGGGGTCACAGCCAGCCAATCAGAAGCCTATAGTCAAGGTCATTTATTCACTGTGCTTTGGCTGTCATTTCAAGGTTACTAGAGCGGTTACTATCGTGACCACCTCAAGGTCAAGGACCATCATCAGTCAAGCTGCTGCTTAGCCAATCACTTTGAGGTCATTAACTCTCTAGCTTCTGTGGCGCTTATGTTTTTTTCAAAGCAAATACGATGGAATGTACGAATAGGAACGAGCTAACATCTCGTAAAATTAAAAATACCACATGTAATTTTTTTAAATAATGATATCGAAAATAAAAAAAATATAAATACAGTGGCCTGGTCCGTTGGGCTAGAAGTATCCTTTTTACGTGCTGCAATCAGCGTTAATTATATAGAATAATTATGTGTCGTTCATTTCAAGCTGGCATTGCGGATGTCTATTGTGTGTAAACCTTGAAAACCAAAGAGATTTTTTCAATTTGAAGTCATCACAAATGTCTTTCCGCTTTATTTGAATAACTATATGTCATATGACTACATCCATTATATATATTTAATTCTTTCAGTGCGGCGACAAACTTTAGACGTCAAAATCTGAATTAGGGCAGTGCTAATGTTAAAGAGACACTTAACTACTAAAGCTATTATTTCATATTATAATATGTCAGTCTGCTATATCAGCCATGACCATGGCTCTAACACAGATGTGATTAGTTATTTGTGTGGGTCTTGGTGATTAAAACATGCCAAATAAATAAAAATAAATTAGTGTTTTACCCTTTGATGTATACTATTCTAAATGATGGTATATCAATCCTAAACACCTAGCCTGCATAGATAATAATATAACATCATGATGTGTGTGACTGAGAGTTTTGCGATCCCAGTGCATCTCTAGAAGTACAGGATTAGAATCATATAATAATGGAGCGTACGCTGCATATTGCCGCCATGGTTCATCACATCAATGATAATGCAGGAGGCATGTACCCAAATCACCCCCTCTGGGAATTCCCAACTAGCTCAATCAGTAAGAAAGAGCACAGGCTAAATTACCAGCACTGTCCTACAGTGTCTAGGGAACGATGTACGAATTAATGTGCACGTACGTGGTTAAAATTCACTGCGTCAAGCCACACAGGGGCCTAACGTGTATGATAGACACCAGGGTAAGCTTTTTTAATGGGAATGATAAAACGTGAAAATAATCTGAATTTAAAGATATTTAGTGGGATGTCACCCTGTTCCCCAATATTAATTTTGGTACCCGGCCTGTGAGAAATACTATATAACAATGTCTAGATAATTGGGTCTGCAATGTCACAATACATACAGGTACATATCAGTAAAGGTTCTAAGATACTTATGTCATACATACAGGTACATATCAATAAAGGTTCTAAGATACTTATGTCATATTATTTGCTGGAAATTGTGGACCGCGATAGCAAGACAAAATGATTGTGTACCAATAATTGATTGAACATATATTAGCACGTTACAGGCAATGAGAGATTCTAACTGTTTTCAAAGATGATCTGGTCTCTGTCGAGGTCGTCCGAATGACCTGCAGGCAAGCAGCAGACACGGTACATTAATCCTATGTCGGCTCAATGCTGGGCCACCGTCTGCGAAGTTGTCCTAACATTAAGTCAACATAGGGTCAATGTAACGTGTCGGGAAGCAGCAGCATAGTGTAATTGGCCACGTCTGTGTCAAAACCTGCAAACCATGTTAGGCACCGCTCTGTAAGGCCAAAAGGCAGTAACTGCCTACTTGTAAAGTAAACAGTTACTGGTCTTTGGCCTCACACGGCAGGGCAGCACTTCATTATAGCCAGGTCAAGGTCATAGTAACACAATCATGCGGCTTAGGTGAATGATTGATGAAAACATAGAAGGCAATATGGAGAGAAGAGGTGAGATATCAGAAACCTGAAGTAGCATTATATCAGGCCTTTTAGCAGAGAATACGTGTGAAGTGGCCTCTCCGGCAGTATCGTAATAATCACACCTGTGGTGACCTTGCCTTTAGACATCCAGGTTATGACAAATGATGTGATTGAATCTTATCATTACAGCCTGAATGTAGGCACTAAGCCGTAGCTACGTACGCATGGAAAACAGCCATCACAGATGTGCCTTAAGGTATCATATTGACACTTTAAGCCCCTCGTCCCATAAATACACAACATTTTGAGATACTATACTATAGTTTAGATCATTTTCATCCACCTTGGCGTGAGAATTGCGGTAGAAGCTCGCACCTCCAGGTGGTTGTAAATGAGAAATAATACCAATGTTGTGAGAGGGTTAATAGCAACTTAAAAGAGGCCGAATATAATATGTATTATGAAATGTTACCAGCTATTTGAATAACCTCAGGAGCACCAGAAAATAACAACAGGATCAAGACAAATTATTGATTTATTTCATTATTGCAGTAAATGAAACAAATCACACGTACAAAGTAGATGTTACCTTGTGTGATCATTTGGCATTATGTGTGGCTTAATTGGTAATCATGCAGCGATGATTATATTGTGCGTTGTGAGACGTAATTGTTTCCATAGAATTGGAGACTACTACTGTCTACATGACAGGATTAATGTTACCAACTTAAAGCTGTATCTCGCTACGAGAACTTTAGGTGTTTTTATTTGTAAAAAAGGCATTTTTGTGTCCAAATATGTTCATTCCGAAATGGATGATTGTGATCCGGATCGTAATCCCGGAGCCGGATCGTAATCCAGAACATCCCCAAAATTGTATCCATTGTTCCTTGGCTCGCCCGCGACACACCTCTGGTAAAAAAAACCATGCAAATCCGTTCAATACTTTTTAAGTAATCCGATGGACAAACTGACAGACAGACTAATCAACAAGACCAAAAACACAATCTTCCTGGCGGAGGTAATAAATAAATAAATAAAAAATGGAGTGGCGCCCCCACCTTTGTTTCGCCATTAACATATCAACTGTTTTTATTTAGTGATCTAATCTATTTTTGATCTAAAACGTGCGGTTACAAAAACATTCTGCCACATGTAATACATACAAAACCCCCATTTGTAAGACAACACCTCATTTGCTTTATGTAGCTGTAAGTCTTATGGCATCGAGCAGGAAGGAGATTGCAGCCGTCAGTCCTCTATCCCCAGTGTGGTTACGTTTAGACAGATACAAATTAGCTATCTTTTACAGCAAATTCGGGGTCACCCTAGCCATGACCCTGAACGCCGTGTGGAGTCACATTAATTGGATAGGAGCCAATTCTTCGTCACAAACCTGGTTGTCATCCCAAATCCTTCACTGACTACTTCACTGACAACGTAACCCGTCCCCACACAGACACTCAAAATGAAGATCTATAATTCCCTGTAGGAGGAGGCTTTGTTTCGAGTGTCGATATGTTATTTCCCTGGTGAAAACGTCAGTAGAATTGGAGAAAGAGGACAGCTTTATTTCTGACACCAAGCAGACTGTAATTTCATTGTCCATTCCATTGCCTGCTTTCAGATAGGCATCAGGTTGTAGCTCTTTACTCTCATGTATATGGCCTACTGTGGAACAACCGCAATCGTTATTGTCCCAATAATGTGAACTTATAATTATCTTCTCAGTTAGGAACTAATTTATCTGAATAAAATACAGCTTGTTTACTTAATCACTTCACTTGCAGCAATAACGTAGAATTATATTAATTCTCCAAAGGATACATTTAGTTGCCTATTTACCTAATTTGTATAAGAATGAAGTAGACTCAGTTACATTATCTAAACAAGGACAAATAATCAGGTTTTGATTTGCTTGATATTCTTTTTCAATGCTTGCTCATTTATTTTCTGACTATTTGTGTCTTTTCCATATTTTTTGGATGGTAATATTTTAATGCTGAATTACAGCGCATGGAAGTTGTGTTTTTAGTAAGGAATAAAAAGGATATACAAACCTTACTAATCACAAACCACAGAGGTTGAAAATGTAACAATTTAAATTTAGAGGGACTATTTCTGAAAAATAAATGATGTATTTCTCAAATAGGCTGGTATTTAAGAATCATCAAATAGAGAAACATTACACATGATCAGCTCCGCACAGTAGGCCTGGGCCTAACTATAAGAGTGGGTCCAACCAAATGGCATTACAAATGATCAGCTCCTTACAGTAAGCCTACTATAAGAGTGGGTCCAACCAAATGGCATCACAAATGATCAGCTCCTTACAGTAGGCCTACTATAAGGGTGGATCAAACCAAATGACATTACAAATGATCAGCTCCTTACAGTAAGCCTACAATAAGAGTGGATCAAACCAAATGGCATTACAAATGATCAGCTCCTTACAGTAAGCCTACTATAAGGGTGGATCAAACCAAATGGCATTACAAATGATCAGCTCCTTACAGTAGGCCTACTATAAGGGTGGATCAAACCAAATGACATTACAAATGATCAGCTCCTTACAGTAAGCCTACAATAAGAGTGGATCAAACCAAATGACATTACAAATGATCAGCTCCTTAAAGTAGGCCTACTATAAGGGTGGATCAAACCAAATGGCATTACAAATGATAAGCTCCTTACAGTAGGCCTACTATAAGGGTGGATCAAACCAAATGACATTACAAATGATCAGCTCCTTACAGTAGGCCTACTATAAGGGTGGATCAAACCAAATGGCATTACAAATGATCGGCTCCTTACAGTAGGCCTACTATAAGGGTGGATCAAACCAAATGACATTACAAATGATCAGCTCCTTACAGTAAGCCTACTATAAGGGTGGATCAAACCAAATGACATTACAAATGATCAGCTCCTTACAGTAGGCCTACTATAAGGGTGGATCAAACCAAATGAAATTACAAATGATCAGCTCCTTACAGTAGGCCTACTGTAAGGGTGGATCAAACCAAATGGCATTACAAATGATCAGCTCCTTACAGTAAGCCTACTATAAGGGTGGATCAAACCAAATGACATTACAAATGATCAGCTCCTTACAGTAAGCCTACTATAAGGGTGGATCAAACCAAATGACATTACAGATGATCAGCTCCTTACAGTAAGCCTACAATAAGAGTGGATCAAACCAAATGAGATTACAAATGATCAGCTCCTTACAGTAGGCCTACAAAAAGAGTGGATCAAACCAAACGACATTACAAATGATCAGTTCTTTACAGACAGACATATATTTTATTGTCAGAAAGGAAGTCATTACAGACTTATTTGTCAATGAATGAGAGAGATAAATGTACATGTATATACAACATTGATAACTTGTTACAAATTACGTGACAATATATATGGTATGACATAGCATAACTAAGATCATGTTAAGTGGCATTGCCATGATAAATACTTGATATTTCGATAATACAAATGACAAATTACTACTTAAAATAAAATTATAAGGCATTGCCAAGATAACATAGGGGTCTATCATATTGTTTCCCGCACCAAAATCAGATATAAAATATCTAATTTGTATAACATGCTCATTATATATAGTAGCAAAACAGATACTCTTGAAAGCGTAGAAACCTAAAATATATACAAGTGCATAATTATGCTACAGTAAGTGAAGCACGTATTAAAAGAATGTTAAAAAGTATATGGTACTTCAAAAAAATCAAAATTATATCAGGTCAGTATAATCAATGTGGCATTTCGTGAAACAGATAGCTCCGAGCCATGTGACCATGCAAGCACAGTCACTATAAGCTCGGAGATCCTCTGATATTGACTAGTGATGTAAACTTAACAACGTAATAACAGTAATAACAAGGTAATAACCAGTTTGTGACATTCACACAGGATATTATATACATACATTACATAACGTATTTGTTAGATTTTTAAAACATACGTACTCGGTGAAAACAAGGTTATATAAGAACCCTCCCCCATACTTCATTGTATTAGCCAGCTCGGTGAAAACAAAGGCGGTCGAGGTCATTGATTTTCACAGAATTGGAGTGATTGGATAATTGTATCGTCCTCTTTCTATATTTAGATCATGTGAGCTCATTTGATATCTCGCCATTGCTATTATCAAGGAATCTTGTTGTTATGAGGTGGTTCCCGCTTATGTGTAAGATATATGGTTCAACACAGAACTATTTTTTTACTAATGCATATGTGCGCAGCTTACTCGAGCTATCAATATCTTTTCTCCACTGCTGTGTAAATATTCTAACAATTGATTCTTTAAATAAAAGCATGAATTTATTTGTATCCCCGATATTCTGTGATTCCCAAGTTTGATCAAGCCCGGTTCGTTCTTGCCGTGTCGTCCTCTCCGAGGCCGTGGATTGATGTATAATACCCGAAAAATCCAACATGGCGGTGACTGAGAACGTTCCCGACCCCAAGGTCCGAAAAATGTCCATAACCTTTTAATGAGTGTGCGAGGCATGGAACTGAAATGCTACTGATTCCAAAAAAACATATTTTTGACCTGATTACTCCCCGATATTTTCCGATATGACAGTCCAAAGCAATGTCCCACGATTTTGTACGCGGTCAATCGGTGGCTGTAACCTATTTCAGCCACTGGGGCTAGGTTCGCTCGAGGACAGATCGAATAAGGAAACACCAATTCGTGAAACCAATGCCATTCAGCTCAAGAAGCATATTGTAGGCATTTTTGACTGGATGGCTCTGATATAGTTTTATAATTCTTATATTTTACAGCTTTAATGTGTTGCCGGATGATCAGTGGAAGTCATCCTGTGTCATATATTGCAGGTGTAGGTGTTTGCTTTCTAACCCCGAGTGCAGATTTATTAAATTTTAGATGATTTTTTTCCAGATCGTTAACATCATCGCCTGTATACCATATATCACTTCCATATTCTAGTATGGGCAATATTTGACAATCAAATACCTTGAACGCAATAGTGGGCGAAAATTTACCGACCACAGGACGGGACTGTTTACTGAGAGAAAAATTGCTTTTCCAGCTTGGGAAGCAAGATGAGAAAAGTTTCTTTTAACACCTTATTAGCGGACTTAGTGCTAAACACCACACTCAGGTATTCATAATGTTCAGCTTTTTCTATAGTGTTATCACCATCGTGGAAGCTTCTACATACTGTCGTGTAACGCTCATGAAAGATTATAACTTTTGTTCTAGGAATGCTTACTATGATATGCCATAGGGAAGCATATGAATACATGGCAGTGGGCTGTTTTTGTAATCCCTCAGCAGATTCTGAAAAAAAGAAAGGTCATCTGCAAATAACAGATATACCATTAGTAAGGTGTCCACAGGGATACCTTGATCTTGGTCAAATGATGCGGGTATATCTTGTAAAAATTCCGTGAATAGTTTGGGACTGAGCATACCGCCTTGTAGAACCCCAAATTCGCTTTTTAATATGTCACTGATACGCGAGTCCCACTTTACACGGCACTCTGCTTTAGAAAACATGTTTTCTATTATGTTTAGCCAATTGTCGTCTATTCCCCTGTTCAATAATTTATAGTATGATGCTATTCTAGCAGTATAGTCAAATGCTTTTGTAAAATCGACAAAGCATGTATACAGGGGTTTAGAAAGCATCTTTGTTTATCTATGATGGCACATACAGTGTAGTATGAATATATTGTCCGTAGTTTGCAAATTGCTTTTAAAACCAGCTTGATAGAGATCATTATCATTACATACTTACATACATACTACATATAGTAGGCCTACTATAAGAGTGGATAAAACCAAATGGCATTACAATTGGTCAGCTCAGAACAGTAGGTTGAAAAATTAAATAAGATAAGTGTTTAATAACAACATCAGGACGGACTAATTAGCTGATTAGTGGTCGACACGTGCTGCCGTTAATTGGTTAAATGAGCCAAAATACCATTGATCCTGTCCTGACACATTTACTGTGCACCATGTGCTTCAATTATAAAATAATTCAAGAAAAACTGAATAATATAAATTATTTACTTTGTTACATAATCATCATCAGGGGTGACTCTAAGGAAAGATAAAATATAATAATACATTTCAAACTGTGTAAATTGATGTAATGCATCTTACAAGGTTCAAAATCTATTAATTCTAATATACTTAGCAAGAAATCATAGGTATAATAAGTATGGGATATAAGCATGGGATACAAGCATGCATGGGATACAACCTATATTATCCAGTTGAAATTAACTATTGACGTGCTAGGCTCGTATATACGTTTTCAAGTAAGCTTAAATTGATAAATATATTGGGGTTGATACTCGGTTCATCTTTGGGAATGATGCTAAACCTTTCATATTTTTTGTCATATTTTAACCCTTATCTCGCTATTTTATCTCATTTAACACTTACAACGCTACTTTATTTTTGTATAAACCATGCAGATCGAAGGTTTTTTTAATTTGAAATCATCATAACTGTCTTAGTTAGCTCTTTCTGCTTCTTTTGCATACCTATGTTATTGGTCTACGGCCAGTATACATATATTTGAATCCTTACAGTACGGGGATTGACTGTAGACGTCAGAATCTGCCGTCTATAGTCGTCAGATTCTGACACTGCAAGGGTTAAATTTTCACCCACTTCAAGTTGTGTTTCGCTAGCGCGACCCATACTTTAAACTTGCTGAAAAATACTCATATTTTATACTTTAAATTGGGCCCAAAAATATGTAAATGTTGATGTACACTGTCGCCGTCAATCTCTGTCGCACAACGCTGAGCATCGTGTCGCAATACAATTTAGAAAAACACGGAATGAAATGAATGGGGTTTTATGCCATTTTTGTGCACATACAGGGTAAATTGGGCCAGAAGAACCTCCCGAGGATGGTGAGATGAATGAGATGAAACTGCCCTCCATACATGGGATTCGAAATTCAAACCTGGCGGTCTGAGACTGAGCACGCTACCTCTCGGCCACAGAGGCTCTCCACAATATTGAATCTTTACGAGTGGGCGGGGAAGAAACATTTGAAACTTAAAGGCCAGAGCGGGGTTCAAACTCGCGATCTCCGATTTTCCAAGCAGGCAGCTTTACCCATTGCATCGGGGCCCCTTCCCAATTCAATTTAGAAGTAGCCTACAATCAAAGCAAAACAACGTATAACATTGAGTAAATTAACGCTTTCTCCATTTTTTTTAACATTAACCCTTTAACCGCCAAATTATTCAATTTGAATCTTCACTCACTTGAAGTTGTGTCTCGCTGACGCGATCCACAACTTCAACTGAGTGAAAATTATTCAGATTTGACAAAATTGAGGTAGACTCTTTTCAAATCTTGCTGGTTGATGGCACATTTTATTTTTAACATATTTAAAATGTGGTACTTAATGTGTTACTAAAAAATGAAAACCCTAATATATGCGGCACCGGCGGTTAAAGGGTTAAGTAGATATCTAGGATCTGATCTGTGTTTTTCATATTTTTTCAAAATCTACTGCAGCTGTTTTGGCATTTTGCGATAAAGAAGTCACACATTGACAACCTAAAACTACATTATATGATTCCGTGGAGAATGAAGGGTTAGAAATACTGGTTATCATCGGATAATTATACGATATTATAATTGATCAGGTTTAATTATATCCCTTGATGAACCCTTTAAGTCTTAGGACGCTCTCTCACATCTGTGCAACACCTGCATATTTAACCCTCTATCCGCAAAGATGTCTAATTACAATTTTTACCCACTTGAAGATATGTCTCGCTACCGCGACCCACAATTTTAAGTGGGTGAAAATAGTCATTTTTGTTTAATTTGAAACCAAACATTTGCAAATCGTGATGTTTAAGCGCGCATTTCGTACCAGTGTGTTTGAAACCACCATCGTTGAACCGTCATCGTTAGCCAAGATCCGCGTCCGCCGTGCCATCACCCAAACTAGCAATGTAATGATAAAGAGCTCATTGCTTAAGACCAGACTCCGCCTCCTGCAGTGCTATGATAGAGCGCTCACTGCCTCATGTGTCACACAAAACGGCTCCTATTAGAGCCCCTTTTCTCTGTGGGAACAGGAGTTCAGGAGTTCAACTGATATCCGTCAACCGTGTTTTTTGTCTCATGCAATGGTGTGATAGAGAGCTCACTGCTTCTGTTATGTCACACAGAAGGGCTCCCCCAGAGCCCTTGTTCTCTGTGAGAGCAGGAGCTCAACCGGTTCAACATCAGTTCCTTAAAACACTGTGTGTTTTCAAGTGATCTGAATGTTTTAACCGTCATCCTAGTTTTGATCATAGTGACATTAGTGAGATCATGCAGATTTATTGTTATTGTTCGTCCTGGTAGGTTATCCCAAGTGCTAGTCTCAGGCATTTTATAGCTGTTCTGTGGATTTCAGTGGCATTGTATTTAGTCTGATTTTTGCTTGAAACCGTCTATATACGGCTCCCGAAGCATAAGGGCTAGACACGCCCTCTGTCATTGTGCAGTGCTCGCTGGGAAGTGTCTATATAATACGGATATGACGTTTGAAGGCTGCAGTCTGTTGTTCTGTGGTGACTTCAAGTGAATCTAACAGTCTATGGATAAATGGCGACTTAGTGACGTCACTGGGTGACTGTCACAGTGTCTCTATATAATAAGGATTTTATGTGCCTCTCACAGTCTGTGAAAGTGTTGTGACTTAATGACAACGTGACTCTGACAGGACTTGTATCTTGACTTGTGACCTGAGCTCAAATGATATATCTCGTTATTTGGAACTTTTAATTCAGCCTGAGCGCTGAGTTGAGCTGTTAATTCATCCAGCTGGGACTGGTGATCTGAGTGGTCGCAGCTGATAGCCCGAGTCTATATTTTGGGAGTCTACCCTTGTCTTATATAGTGGCGAGGCACAATTTCAGGTGAGTGAAAATTTAAATTCTTTAGCGCTATAAGGGTTAAGGTTATAGTTATTTTTGGCTTTAACCTTGCGCTGAGCTGAGTTACATCTGAGCAGTGAGCCGCGGATATCGCTCGACTCTCATCGTCATAATAAGGAGGTCAGTCCGTGGATGTGTTGTGACTTAAAGACAACATCACTCAATATGGAGCTAATGAAGAATCTAAAGACAAGTGTTTGGAATGAAGACGACTGGTTGATGTGTTCTAAGGTGAACATGACCTGGAGAGAGGTAGACGGCCGTGACGATGTCTTTCCTCATCTCAGTGAGTTAGCGTGGGCTCTGCCGGTCGCCATAGCAATGTGCTGTGCTAGATTTGTCTGTGACAAGGTCATATCATCTCGTGCAGCACGATACTTGAACGTGAGAGAGTCATGTGCGCGACATCTCACCGATAATGCTGTTCTGGAGACTGCTTTCCAACAGAGTGCCCGTTTGCCTGATCGTCGTGGTGTGATAGGCCTTGCTAAGAGGGTGGACATGTCACCACGACAGGTGGAAAGGTGGTGGAGGAGAAAGATGATCTCACAGAAACCATCAGTTATGAGAAAGTTCAACGAGTCCACGTTTCGTTGCCTGGCTTACATCGTGTTGACTTGCTATGGTTTTTACACGTTGACTTCTAAACCTTGGTTCTTGGATACAAACCATTGTTGGTATGACTGGCCCATCCAGGCCATTGATAATGACGTGGCTATTTATTATAAGATGGATATGGCGTTGAATTTAACTCTTCTGTTGTGCTGTGCATATGACACTAAGAAAAAGGACTTCATTGAGTTAGTGGTCCACCATGTCACTACAATCATTTTACTGTGTCTGTCATGGAGTTTTAACTTTGTCAGAATGGGCAGTTTTCTGATAGTAGTTCTAGAATCACCTGATGGATGGATAGAAGCCGCAAAGATGGCAATTTACACCAAACACACCAAATTGGCGAATGTATTATTCCGGGTTTTTACCGTTGTATGGTATATTTCTCGTCTTATATTCTTTCCTTTTTGGATTCTTAAACCTGTACTACATGATTTTCCTGATGTTATGGGATTAGACGGAGAGCCTTTACTCTACACTGTGTTTAAAGTGTTATTAATACTACTGTTCATATTACAAATCATGTGGTCTGCGACAATTGCCCGGATGTTGTACGTCACAATCCAATCAGGGCACGTAGATGACGATAGTGAAACAGAACCGAGTTCAACAAGCGAGGACGAAACTACCAGGAACAAAACCCGAAAAAACAGCGAGGACGAAACTACCTGGGACAAAACCCGAAAAAATGAAGCCTAACACAAGACGACAATAACAGCAGGAACAAATGGACAACCATATTACTTACAGCGTTGAATTTTTTTTGTATAAACCATGGAGACCAATTTGAAATCACCATAAATGCTTTCCTTTGAATACCTTTTGTACCTTCAATTAGGGCGTTACTACACCTTAAAATAGGACGTAATAACACTTTAATAACGCTACAGATGAGACAGGAGGGTTCCCAGCTTCTCATGAACTGTAGAAAAGAAATCTGCACATTTCATTAATTTAAGCTTACTATTAGCTATGGCCTTATACCAATGCACTAATAAAAAAAAGCTCATATTTATATTTCCGATTAAGCATGAAATGTTACAATAAAAATATATTCGGCAGACCAGCTGGCTGGTTACAAAGATTTTTAGTAGACACATGCTATCAAGGTTACCACTACTTCGTGTACAGATTCTGACGTCTAAAGCTGCGTTCATTTCAACGCGATTACCCGCGCGACGTCCCGCGCGACGTTTGGGACACTGTTGTTTGAATTTTGGGCCAGTGCCGCATGCGCTGGCCCACAATTTAAACGACATTGCCCCAACGTCGCTTGGGACGTCGCGCGGACAATCGCGTTGGTGTGTTTCATGCTTCAAGTCAATCCCCGCGCTGTAAAGGTTAACATTGTTTGGTCAAAATTAAAAATATACATAGGGGCCTATATTTCCTGCTAAAATTATAATTCATAGCCTATATATTTCACTACATGCATAGGCCTAGGCTATTATAAGCCTTTTTTAATAAATCCGAATTCACGCCTGAATGAATAATTTTTTTATTTTTTTTTAACATTTTTTTTTATTTCCATGAAATAATGACACATATACAGTACATGATGATGATCATGAATGCACAAGTTGATTACGGATATATTAAAAAAAAGTCACAGAAAACAACAAATACATCTGCACACACGAGACCTCGAGCCAATGTTGATCCGAGGCCGATCCCCCGCCATCGTCGGCGGCTCAACCTCGAATCAACATCGGCCCAATTGTCACGTGCCCGCAGGCAGTGAAATAAACAGGCCTCCACCAATGAATAAATATATTGTCGGAAACTTAACCCATACAGCGCAGGAATCGTATTTAGACGTCAGAATCTGATGTCTGCAGACGTCAGATTTTAACGTCTAAAGTCAGCCCCCGCAGTGTCACAATTGAAAATTTGTAATGTTTGCATGGCATAAATCAACATTTTAGGTTCGTTACCATTTGAAACAATACTAAATGAAACATTCAATTAAAATCGGGGAATATTAAATAAATTATTCAAATTAAAGAACCTGGTGATAAATGTAAAATACTGAAAATTATGCAGGCCGAATTAACTATGTAATCTATCCAAGTCATTAGGGCCGAGATGACGATACAGGGCGGAGAATGCGACCTCTGGCAGTGGCATATCTAGAAATAAAATAAGGGGGGGGGGGGGGTGCTCAGATTGCCAAAAAACCTTCAACAGCAGGGGCCTATAAGGGGGGGGGGCATGATCTTTGTAAAATTTTGGAAAAAACATTAAATAGTGCGATTTCGTGGTAATTTTGCTGTAAAACAAAGATATGAGATACTGGCTGAAATGTCAGTTTTTGTATGAACTTAATGACATATGTATTACAACTTAGCCTAGACTAGTCCAACTATTTAGGCGAACACAACCACACTATGGAAAAAGAATAAACATGATCAACATTAGCTCATTTAATAGCGAGAGCGAACTACGAGGCATATTAAATGAGCTAGGTAAACATAAACAACTGTCGACCAAATGTTGTGTTAATGTTGGGCCAGCGTCGCAGACCGTGGACCAACATTAATTTTAAGCAAACGTTAGGTCCCCGTATTGTGATTATAATTATGTAACGTTTTTTTGTGGAATGCCGATTATGCAAATATGTAATTACTCAACATGCATCTATTAAAAGTGATAACATGTCATTGAAAAAAGTTGTATACCATTAAAATGCTTACAACTAATGATCACTTAAAATTCCTGAGATATTTATTTTTGTTTCACCTTTATTAATTTGCCACCCTCCCCTGTGACAGAATATTCTTTAATGTAAATATTATCTTTCAGCTCATCATCAGTTAGGCCTATATCAGATATCCTTGTTGTATTTGTTATTTGTTATTGTTAAAACAACTTTACTGCCCATTTTCAATTATTATCCTTGATTTCGTCTCTAGTAATTCTATTTAAATAGGCCTTTAAAACAAATGCAAAGTCTATGCACGACTATAATACAACAATTAAATTTTGGAAATTTAATAAGCGACCCTGTTTTTCATCCATTTGTTCACAGGACCGAATATCAGAGATGATATCTCTTGAGAAATAAATTCGCCATCACGCAGGTGATGTCCGTCTTAAGCGATCCCTATAGCCTACTGTTGATTGTGCTTGTGGTGTGTTATAATGATCATAGCGTAGAGTATAGTTTATGATAATTACTATCAATCTTAGCATATTTACTTTGGAACAGCGTTGTTTGAAGTTAGTCTATGATAATTACCATCAATCTTAGCATATTTATTTTTACATAACGTTGTTTCAAGTCTGGCTCAATGTGTCAATTATTGGCCAAGACCAAAACAAAGTTGATATATTTTATTATGTTTCTTTTCTTAAAAATGAATAATTGTTTGAAAAATCTCACACTAAGGGTGGGCAGGTGAAAGAAGACCAGTCGCAACAAATTCCTACTTTTAGCTGCTCTGAAAGCATGGCAAAGATTTTGCTTTTGGCGCCACATGGCGAGCACTTAGTCCATTGTCCACTCTTTAACGGCGTCAATCATACATCCCATACACCAGCCCTTAAATGGGGAGGGGTATATATTTAGGTGTGGAGTTGGAAAATAACCACTTTGGAAATTAGGGGGGTGCTCCAGCACCCTGAGCACCCCCCCCCCCGGATACGCCCCTGTCTGGCGAGTGCCTAGTATGACAAAACTAGCCCCCCCTTTCATACAAGGCGACGTCTTAATAACATTTTTAACACATTTAAACTGCCTAAATTTTGTGGAATGTTGTGAATCATGAAATATCCAGTTTTAAAACCGTGGAATAGTTGTCATTAAATTCAACCTGCCGACCACATTAACAATACCAGCTTCAACTGAATGACAACATATCTGGTCGGTCTCAGTACTTAAGGGACTACCACTAAACTTTTTAATCTATGCACTGCACCCTCATCACGTGACTGCACAGGCATGCTGCGCCAGCTTGTTACATGTATAGGCCTACGCAATGTTAGGATGTCAACAAATCATTCCATTTCTTTGTTTTGCATTAATACAAGTATTTTTCATTCATTTGAGGTAGGCAATTCCAGCTTCCAATTAATGAGAAATACACACAAACAATTTAGCAGTACAGGAATTGATATATACAATTGAAGCTCTGAATTCACTGGGTAGCTGCGCTTTCTGTTGATATAAATAACTTATATTCAAAATATGTCAGTTTTTTTATGAAACAATGGTTCGTTTATTCAATACACATGGACATTTTTACAGAGATATAATATTTTTAATTATTACTAGAAATAGCCCACAATTAAAGCAAATATTGTATAACATTAAATTAGCACTGTTTACTGAAAACTTTTTATTAAATTAAATATACATCCAGGATCTGATCTGTGTCTTTCATATTTTTCGAAATGTACAGTTGCTCTGTAATTTTGCGATAAAGAACTCACAAATTAATAACCTAAAAATACATTCCATGATTCCGTGGAGAAAGAAGGGTTAGAAATACTAGTTGTCATCTGATAAACGATATTATAATTAATCAGGTTTAATTATGTCCCTTGATTAACCCTTTAGGTCTTAGAACGCTCTCTCACATCTGTGCAACACATGCATATTTAACCCTCTATCCGCTAAGATATTTAATTACAATTTTCACCCACTTGAAGTTGTATCTCGCTACCGCGACCCACAATTTCAAATGGGTGAAAATTATCAGTTGTGTTTAATTTGAAACCAAACATTTGCAAATCGTGATGTTTAAGCACGCATTTCGTTCCAATTAGTCCAGGAGCTAGTTTTTGTAGGGGCTCTATTTAGTGAGCTCGTTCAACCGGCGTAGTATGAATTGATAGAATGGTAAAATGGACCTTCGGCAACAACCCCAGGTAGTATGTACACTTTGTGTGGCATTTTTGCAGTGTTGGGCCAACGGCGAAGACGTTGGGCCGACGTTGTACAAATGTTGTGCGGATATTTTGTGCTTGCTGGGTAGACTCTGATTATCTTTCTCCCGGTACCAATAATGGTCACCAAACTAATAACTTTTTTTTTAAATTAGAGTGTTTTACCATAATGTATTGTATTCACCGAATAACGTACAATTATCATGAATATAATATGCTCTTATCTGTCTTAACTAATTTGTTTTAACTACTGTTTTAACTATTTGTGTAAAGTATGTAATAACTTGTATAATTTAATTTATTTGTGTTAATTATGTAAAAATATTGTAAGTATTTATATGCAATGATGTGATATTTTACCATTTTAGAAAAAAAAGAGGAATGTTTGTAACATGTCTCACATAACTCCATTTGAGTGGCCAATGTTTTATCTGAAATATTAATGTATTGTTTTATGTATATTGGGTGAGACAAAAATAAAAAAAAATACTACTGCAAATAAATTGTGGTATCAGTTTTTATGTACAGCCCGTTTGCTAACATAGGGGATGTTTTTCGCTATGTTCGTCAAAGTGGAGGTCAAGTTCGGAAAATAGCCATATCTTTGCAGTGAATGGACCAATTCTAACACTTTTGGTATCACTACACTCAGTATTAAGTAAGTATTAAGTATTAAGTATTAAAGCATTTATAACGCGCCACATATCTCATGTGATTGAGTATCAACTTATCTAACTTTTGGGTCCTTGGGTTTTTGGTCTGGCCTTAGGTAAGATTGTGTATTGTGAGAATATACCGACTTACATCAAGTCACATCTCAATAGTAAATACGCTATGGATTTTTTTCTTAATTCTTTACAAGAAATGAAACAGAAATTATGCTGAGCGTATTGGCTAAAAATGCATTATATTACCAAAATAAACAATGCTTCGGGAAAAAAGTAAAGATCAAATTTGAATCCATGGGTGTAACTTTATTGGGACTGAGCTGCGTACGGTCCTGGTGATTATTGATATATTCTAGCGGTCATTGAGATCACCCAAACCTGTTTAGATTTAGGGGGTAGAGCTACGTAAACGTCTGTCGCTGTTTTTTTTTCTGGTTTGCCTATGTACACATGGAAATTTAATTCCCGTTACAATGATATATTTTATGTTGCAGTGGAGTAAATAGTCATCTCTCCACATACGTTGAAACATATTTTTTTATTACACAAACATGGAAAAAGCATCAAAACAAAATAGTCAACATGGTCAATGAAAGCGACTAAATAAAACATAATTATTGCCCATATCTCCATGTGGCCGATGTTTTCTGAAGCCAGATATGTATTTGTTTAACACCCAGTGGTATTTAGATTTATAAATGCTGATATATATTTTTTAGTGTAAGAATATATCAGCCTGTTATGAAAATAATGTCTGTATTCAACCTTGGCTGAAATCTGAAAAATTGAACTTTGCTCGGCATAATTATAAGTATATATTTTTTATCCCCTTGTTTTCACATAATTCAGGTGTGCTGCAAAACAAAAAATGGCCACCAAAATCACAGATCTTCTACTTTTTTCCAACAAATAAATGCACAATTTCTGGTTTCTGCATGATTTGGAGTTGCGAAATGTATGTCTCAAGTTTTTTGTTTAAAATGACCTTTCTTTGACCTTCAAATTCAAAATGCTTACCACCAGCACAAAATTATAGCGTTTTTATGCAGCTAATCTATAATATATTAAAACAACATTATTCAATGAAAAAAAATAGACTAGTTAATAAGACAAATTAACTTAGAAGGCATTCAAAACTAACTTTAATGACATTATATTCTAATATGCTTTGATGTGCTCATTATCTAGAAGGGCATCATGATTTTAATGGTAAATAAGCAAAATGGCGCCTATCTTGGATAAATTCAGCATTTTCGTGCGACAAACCAGAAAAAAGAGGTGGAATTCACATTTTTGATAGCTATTTTGTTTTTCGTTCATTTGAAGGTGAATGTCGCGGCCATTTTAGATTTTTTCAAATTTTACTTGTAATTATAGTAACAGTGAATATTTAAAAATGGCGGACGTATTGAATTTGAAGGTCAAATAAAGGTCATTTCTTACCAAAGACACTCGATATAAATATCTGCAGAAACCATATTTTTGTGCTTTCATTTGAGATAAACCATAGAAAATACAGGGTTTTATTAACATTTTGGCGGCCATTTTATGTTTTGCTAATTTAAAGGTGAAGGTCACCAAATATAGAATATTATTTTACAGATTCGAATTCAGCACACCCAAATTATGTAAAATCAAGTGGATAAAAAATATACACTAAAATGCCGACCAATGCTCAATATTTCAAATTTTAGCCCTGACTAAACACACACATTTTCATAAAAGGCTGCAAAATTCTTCCATTAAAAAATATATGTGATATTTATAATTATATAATATATTATAATATATTGTAATAAATAACACTTGTTTTTAAAGCATACATATATTTGGTTCAAAAACATAGGCTAGATATCGATATGTACAATAATTATGTTTTATCATGTCGTTTTCCTTGACCATGTTGACTCGTTTGTTTTGTTGTTCATTTTGATTATTTAATAAATAATATAGAAAAATATGTTTGAGCGGATGTGGAGAGATGACTATTTGCATTACTGCAGTTTGCAATATATCATTAGAAAGGACATTACATTATCTTTTATATGGTATATCGCATGTGTCGATTAGTGAAACAGAATAACAACGATAGACGTTTACGTAACACTAACCCCTAATTCCAAACAAGTTTGGGGATACCCCCTTATAAACGGTCCCTACTCCTGGTCTACTACTATAAGAGTGGATCAAACCGAATGACATTACAAATGATCAGCTCAGTACAGTAGGCCTACTACAACTGTAATTGATTGTGTGATAATGTATATATTATTATGTGCTATATTGTATGTTCTGTGGAATACATTCACTGTTATTTTCTTGTATTCCTCCATGTGAGGCTTAAAGAATAAACACTTGAACTTGAACTTAGAGTTGCACTATAAAAGTGGATCAAACCAAATGATATTACAAATTATAAGCTCAGTACAATAGGCATATTGTAAATATATATTAAATGGTAATAAAAGCACCACGTATTCGATGATAAACGGCAAATTGGGCCGTTATACATTAAATAGGTAATAGGTTGAATAGGTTCCAAAGCACTTTTCAGATTTGCCACCAGGCTAAATGATCAGCTCCGTACAGTAGGCCTACTATAAAAGTGGATCCAACCAAATCATGGCTCTGGATTGGTCCCCTTGAAAATTTCACAAAGTGGTAGGAATACACACTTTATAATCTGTGGATTACATAAAACTCCACATAGCGCGTGATGTACCGCCCGTCATTGTGCAGTTGTACAGAACTGAACAGCTTGATTCAGGAATTACAAATTTAAAACATGGACCTACTGGATGACTTGTCGCTCACCAATATGTTGATAATATGTGGTCTATAGCCGTCCGTATCGTACGTTTACAGTGGAGAAGACCTAATTATGATAAATCAATTAGATAAATTACAATTTAAATGCCCATTGGCCACCCTCTGGGTGAAGTATTATTCTTGCACAAAATATAAAGTTGATCAATCAATGGCAAAGTGGTTTGCATAACCATGACATACATATATACATACATAGTTTTACTACATACATACTTGCATACCTGTCGCGCTCGTGTAGTATAATATATAAATCTTATCATATGATATTAATGTCAAACTTGTTTTATGTAAATTATTACTTGAATTATTCATGTATCAGATATATTATCAGCTAACTCAAAGATGTTCAAATAACCATCGGAATTCCTGAACCATCAGTGACTATACTTATATCGGTAATATATTATAGAACGACAATATTAATAATTAACCAAGACTGCAGAAGCAAAACTAGATAAACAGTTAAGATATTCTGTTTGTATTTTACTCTTGACTCTTGGGGAGAAGCACTGACGTTGACTAAAGTTTGCTGTTATAAGTGAGGTGCGAGGTAACGTTTTCAATACCTTTTTGTATTGTTCAATTGGCACATATTTTTGTAAAAAAATAAAACTTATATTTCCTTCAATTATTTCGTATTTTCATGATCAAAACTTGTGGTTTTTAGTTGATTAATGTACACAAAGACAATGACTGACGCCAATGCAAAGAACGCAACAGAACACCCGTTTCCAAAGCAACCAGCGTTGGTTTGTGGAGAAAACAGAATAATTTCCGGAATGCAAAAAGTGGTGTGATCGAGCGAAATTTGTGCAGAATGAATGCCAATTCTTCACAAACATGTCAGGATCACAGCGTTGCTACATTGTTGTCCTAAGTTTAGTTCGATGATTCTCATCTAAAAGTTCGGACCAACAAAATATTAAATGAAAACTGGATATTCAGGTACTGTTGGGTTAGCACCCCCGATTTATACTTTTGTGTTTCAGTGAATTTTGAGCAGAGCTCTTCACAGTGTACCCGTATTAGTCCCAGAGCTAGGGGGGTTTTATTTGTGTTGAAAGGTCCATACGATCCAAGAGTTCCACCTATAGTGAAATTTTCTCAGGAATCCGAATCTGCGCGTCTTACAAAAATCATCCTGTCCAAAAGTACCATAAAAACCCTTTAAACACTAGTACCGTCAAAATCACAAACCGCAATTTGAAATATTGCGTATGAAGTGATTGTTTGCTAAAATTGTGGTAATTTTCTATTTAAATTTTTTTTAAATTATTTATTATCCTCACATATGACACAGGCTTTCACATGGATGTAAAATATTTTGTGTCTGATCAATGACAAATACACAATATAGCTTTCAGTTGGTATTTTAACACGTAATTCTACTCATTTTTCATACTTTTTCACTAAATAGACAAAATACTTTTCTCTCAGCCGATTTTTGTATAGTATAAATGTTTAGTTTTGATTCAAACATATTCTAGAACTATTGTTGACTTAAAATTAACCCATTTGGAATAAAAATAATGAGTTATGTGAACATATTACTCGCTTTTTTCGTTAGACGTAAAATTAGCTCGCTTTTCTTCAGGCTCGGGAAAATTGACCATATCTCACATTTTTGCCCACTGAGTAGTCAAATTTTGAGCTATATCAATATGTTTGATATCAATAGAAAGCTACTGGCACATGCCTTCACATGGATGTAAAATATGTTGTGTCTGATCATTGACAAATGCAAAAGAAAGCTTTAAGTTGGTATTTTACCCCTTAATTTGACCTTTTTTCATACTTTTTCAGTAAATAGTCAAAATACTTTTTTCTCAGCTTTTGTGTATAATAAATATTTAGTTTTGATTCAAACATGTACTAGAACTATTGTTGACTTAAAATAAACCCATTTGGAATAAAAATAGTGAGTTATGTGAACATATTATATACTTTTTTGGGTAGACGTAAAATTTGCGCGCTTTTCTTTGGGCTCAGGAAAATTGTATGTATCTCACAGTTTTGCCCAATGAGTAGTCAAATTTTGAGCTATATCAATATATTTGATATCAATAGAAAGCTGCTTGCACAGGCCACGGATTAAAATATTTTGTGTCTAATCTTTGACAAATGCACAAGAGAGCCTGAAGTTGGTACTTTAACCCTAATTTTACCTATTTTTCATACTTTTTCAGTACATAGTTGATATACTTTTCTCTTAACTGATTTTTGTGTATAATAAATATTTATTTTTGATTCAAACATGTTCTAGAATTATTGTTGACTTAAAATAAACCCATTTGGAATATAAAAAATAATGAGCTATTCGAACATATTACACACTTTTTCGGGTTGGATGTAAAATTTGGGCACTTTTCTTCCAGCCAAATAAGTACCCGGTACCCAAAATAAAAAAATGTACCAACATCTTTGATATCAGTTAAAAGTAACTATCAAGGGCTTTAACGTGGATACATAATATTTTATTTCTGTTAAATACGAAATGTACAACAATTAAGCGCTAACTTTGTATTTTATCCCTCTATTTGAACAATTTCCACCGTTTTCTCAGTGAATACCAGCAAGCCTTCTCGCTCATGTTAACTTTATATGGTATACATGTTTGTTATTACTTAAATTACATTCTCTGGAGCCATTTTTCAAAAGTTATCTTGACGACTGAAGAAGTGATCACAGCCATTTTTAAAGTTATCTCAGCCACTACAAAAGTTATCTTAGCCAATGAAGAAGTGATCATCACAAATTTAAACGTCATCTCAGCCACTACAAATGTGATCTTGGCCACTGAAGAAGTTATCACATCGACTTTAAAAGTTACCTCAACCACTACAAAAATTATCTTGGCCACTGAAGAAGTGAACACAGCGACTTTAAAAGTTATCTCAGCCCCTACAAAAGTGATCTTGGTCACTGATGAAATGATCACAGCAACCTTAAAAGTCATCTCGCCAATGCAACAGTGATTTTGGCCACTGAAGAAGTGATCTCAGTCACTTTAAAAGTTATCTCAGCCACTAAAAAAATGATCTTGACCACTAACAATCTTATGTCAGCCCGTAAAAGTGATCTTGGCCACAAAAAACTGATCTTGTCCACCGTAGAAGTGATCACATTTACTTTAAAAGTCATCTCAGCCGATACAAAAGTGATATTGGCCACTAATAATCTTATGTCAGTCCCTAAAAAAATGATCTAAGTCACTACAAAAGTAATCTTGACCACTTAAGAAGCCATCACAGTCACTTTAAAAATCATCCCATCCACCACAAAGCTGATCTTGGTCACAAACAAACTGATCTTGTCCACTAAAGAAGTGATCACAGCAACTTTGTAGTGGTTGAGATAACTTTTTAAGTGGCTGTGATCATTTCTTCAGTGGCCAACATCACTTTGTAGTGGCTTAGATAATTTTGTCAGTGGCTGACAACAGTTTGTTACTGACCAAGATCACCTTTGCAATGGCTGAGATAACCTTTAAACTGGCTGTGATCACTTCTTCAGTAGCCAAGATCACCTTTGTAGTGGCTGATATAACGTTCAAAGTGGCTATGATTATTTCTTCAGTGGCCAAGATCACTTTTGTAGTGGCTGTGATAACTTTTAGAGTCGCTGTGATCACTTCTCCAGTGACTAAGATCCTTTTTTTTGTGGCCAAGATCACTTTTACGGGCTGACGTGAGATTGTTAGTGGTCAAGATCACTTTTGTAGTGGCTGAAATAACTTTTACTGTGACTGAGATCACTTCTTCAGTGTCCAAGATCACTTTTGTAGTGGCTGAGATCACTTTTAAAGGCGTTATGAGCACTTCGTCAGTGGCCAAAATCATTTTTATAGTGGCAGAGATAACTTTCAAATTATTGTAACCACTTCTTCAGTGGCCAAGATCACTTTTGTAGTCGTTAAGATATTTTTAAAAGTGGCTGTTATCACTTCTTCAGTGGCCCAGATCACTTTGTAGTGGCTTAGATAACCTTTAAATTGGCTGACACCAGTTTGTAAGTGGCCAAGATCACCTTTGTAGTGGCTGAGATAACTTCTAACGTGGCTGTGATCACATCTTCACTCGCCAAGATAACTTTTGCATTGGCGAGATAACTTTTTAAGTTGCTGTGATCACTTCATCAGTGGCCAAGATCACATTTGTAGTGGATGAAAAAACTGTTAAAGTCGCTGTATTTACTTCTTTAGTGGCCAAGATAGCTTTTGTAGTGGTTGAGGTAACTTTTAAGGTGGTTGTTATCACTTCTGCAGTGGCCAAGATCACTTTTGTAGTGGCTGAGATAACGTTTAAAGTTGCTATGATCACTTCCTCAGTGGATAAAATAACTTTTGTAGTGGCTGAGATAACTTTAAAAATGGCTGTGAGCACTTCTTCAGTCGTCAAGATAACTTTTGAAAAATGGCTCCAGAGAATGTAAAAGTAATAACAAACATTTATACCATATAGAGCTAACATGAGCGAGAAGTCTTGCTGGTATTGACCAAGAAAACGTTGGAAATTGTTCAAATGGAAGGATAAAATACAAAGTTAGCGCTTAATTGTTGTACATTTCGTATTTAACATAAATAAAATATTATGTATCCACGTTAAAGCCCTTGATAGTTACTTTTACCTGCTATTGAAGATGTTTGTCCATTTTTTTAAATTTGGGTAACCAGTACTCATTGGGCAAAAATGTGAAACACAATTTCCCCCGGGGGGGGGGGGGGGGAGAAAAGTGCCCAAATTTTACATTCAACACAAAAAAGTGTGTAATATGTTCAAATAGCTTATCATTTTTCATTCCAAATGGGTTTATTTTAAGTCAACAATAATTCTAGAACATGTTTGTATCAAAACTAAATATTTATTATACACAAAAAAACAGTTGAGAGAAAGTATTTTGACTATGTACCGAAAAAGTATGAAAAATAGGTAAAATTAAGTGTTAAATTACCAACTTCAAGCTCTCTTGTGCATTTGTAGAAAATTAGCCACAAAATATTTTACATCCGTGGCCTGTGCCAGTAACTTTCTATTGATATCAAATATATTGATATAGCTCAAAATTTGACTACTCATTGGGCAAAACTGTGAGATAAATACAATTTTTCTGAGCCCATAGAAAAGCGCGCAAATTTTATGTGTAAACAAAAAAGCATGTAATATGTTTACATAACTCACTATTTTTTATTCCAAATGGGTTTATTTTATGTCAACAATAGTTTTAGAACATGTTTGAATCAAAACTAAATATTTATTATACACAAAAATTAGTTGAAAAAAAAGTATTTTGACTAATTACTGAAAAAGTATGAAAAAAGGTCAAATTAAGGGTTAAAATACCAACTTAAAGCTTTCTTG